>ONZH01023746.1:0-440989 GCA_900303285.1 Rhinella marina | reverse complement strand
CTCAAAAGTATTTCTGGTCCCACTTTACCTTGTGGTAGTTTAGAAAGAGTAGGCGTTTTATGATATTTGCATATGTCCTTAACCTTTTTCTTTCCACAGAATTGGGAAGGAGCCAGTATGTCCTGTGCTTTGGTTCATGTGCTGTCGCTACACAGGGAGGACCAAGTGGTAGTCACAAGCAGATCTAACAACGTAAAGGGTAACCCAGCTGCTAAAAACATGAGTTAAGAGGGAGTAGCCCTCATGGAACTATGGAAGGTGGGCCGTTTCCTCCTCCTAGTTTCAAAATGTCCTAAGACATGGTGCACCTGTCTTAGGGAAATAAGTTTAGCTACCTGTGCAGTCATCAAGGTGACAAAGCGTAAAGCATTATAAGGCCTTGGTGCTTTGAAGGGATTACAGTATGAAGCCACCCTTCTATTTGTAGGCTTTCATTGCAAAATGGTGGGATTACAGAGTAAAGACACCCCCATGCTTCCTTTGGTATTCGTGGCCAGAATATTTAAAAGAAAGCCAGGAATGATTGCTTGGTGCAAACTTTTTGGTTCACTGGTTATACCGAGAGGGAAACTGTGATTGGACACCCTACTCACAAGGGCAGGAACCTATTGGTAGCTTTATGTCAGTCTTCCAGATACGTAATGCAGCACTTTAATTTCCCTTGGGTACCCTACGAGCACCTCCTAAGCACAAGCCAAGGACGGCTTGACTTTAAGTAAGGGGGAATGTAACACCCCAGAGTAGTGTTACAACTCTGCATAACCAGCTTCTATCTGTATGCTACTGTGGAAATGTATTTCTGTGCATTAATGTAATCACCAGCATTAATATGTATGATATTCAATGTTATGCAACTGTTTCCCATGTAATGTACCTGGTGTACCAGCAGGTGTCAGTAAATACTATGGCAGATTCAGATGTAGTTTTACCAGAATGGTACGGTCCTTAGTCCATTCTGACCCCCTCTGCTGGAGAGAAGTTAAGCACTTCCAACTTCCTGCAGAGTGAGAGGAAATGACAGTTAAGACAAGTTTTAGTCAGGGAGTTGTCCCCTGTACCCGGATCAGGGAGGACATGTGAAGGACAGTGGAGCACCTTCAGCTCTGCTGCGCCCTAAAGACAAAGTAATATAGCCTGCAATAAGGCACAACAATACTCTCAAGGGAAGCCAGACTTAAGAGCCAAACTCAACTTAGAACAGGAAGCCTGAAACTTGAATTACCAAGCATCTGCCAAGTATAAGTAATTGCTGCACTTGCTGGACACCAAGTTGAGGAATGAAACTTGTTATCTGCCTACCAAGATCAGTTAATAAAACTACGTTGGACCATTCATACAAGTCTGCGCATCATTCCCACCAGAAGACCCTCATTTACTACTACTAGTAAATTTTTTGCAGCCGGAGCCACCGCCTGGGGCCTGTTCGTCTCACGAGGTAGGAACACCGTGACAACACCACTAAAGACTTGAGTGGCCTAATACCCCTGGCACTCCTACCACTGGGACATAAAGGGAAACACCTTAGAGGGCCCTGGAGGGGGAAAGGGTCGCCCCCGTAGCAACCGCGCACCCCGGTCGTTGCATATACATGCACACTATACAGACATACCGCACATTGTATACATAGATACACCACACGTATACATACACAATATAATACACCACACATTGTATACATACACACCACACATTGTATATATACATATCCACTACACATACACCGCACATTGTATACATACACACTACTCACACACATACTGCATACCGTATATATACACATATACACACACAGCATACACACTACACAAGGTTTGAAAACACAGTGGCCTCCAGTGACTGAGCGGCTCTCGCACACCACGTGACCAATCCACTTGTAGTCCCGCCCTCAAACCCAGGCAGTGGGGCGGGAGATGCGAAGCCCCCCATCCGGAAGTGACGTCAGGGGCCCGTAGGTTGTTGCTGCGCAGTATTCCCAAAGAAAGAGAAAAATCCCGTCACGGAGACCTGTGGAGACTGCGGAGTCCTGAGCGAGCGGTGAGCGGGAGGAGACGTGTACGGCTGTGCAGGCAGAGGACTGGTGGTCACCGCTCCCTCCCCGCCGTCCTCTACCTGCATCCTACCCTGAGGTATCACCGGTGCCCGGGATGCGGCCTAGCCGCCCCCCTCTGCTGTATAGCAGCCACGACTGTCCCTGTCCTGCACATTGCGGGCGGGGGAGGGGCTGACATGTAACGTGTGTGCAGATGCAGCAGTGCAGCCTGGCACCCATCATTATGTCAGAGGTCCTTGGTGATGGCTGGCAGACAGTGGGAATCTGTGCCCCATGTTACCACACTGGTGGATGGACTCCTACTGATGGGCCATGTGACCCCCCTCTTAGCCAATCAGCAGGGAGGGCTCATTAGTTCGCTTGTGGCCCCTTTATGGGTAGCATGTTTTTCCCTTTTTCTAGAGGTGCCAGTCTGTCACCCACTGGTTTCCTTCTGATAAGGCACAGGTGGTCCCAGTCTTTCTCTAGGACCAGTGTTGCCCATGAAACACAGACTGGTTGCTATGACTTTTCAGTGGGCTGTCAGTGCCCCCCTAGTAACTAGGCTGACTCAGGTCTCTTAGTGCAAGGTGCCACTGCCTGACCTAGAGAAGAGAGGACATCACAGGCCGCTGGGCGCCAAGTGACGGCTCTCCAGCTACTGGAACACTATTAGCTGCTAGGGCATACTGGGAGTTATAGTCTTGTAACACCCCTATCATGGGCAGCGCCTACTTCTAAGGAACATACAGAGGGAGATTTATTAAAACTGGTGCAAAGGAAACCTGGCTTAGTTGCCCATAGCAACCAGATTCCAACTTTCATTTTGAGCAGCTCCTTTGGAAAAAGGTGAAATCTGATTGGTTGCTAGGGGCAACTAAGCCATTTCTACTTTGCACCAGTTTTGATAAATCTCCCCCTAAATATTTTTAGAAGGATAGGTGACCTATGCTGTGTGGGGGCTGAATGAGTCCCTGAAGTCAGGTATCCAGTAACTATTGGGGTCATTTATCAAACTGGTGTAAAGTAGAACTGGCTCAGTTGCCCATAGCAACCAATCAGATTCCACCTTTCATTTTGAGCAGCTCCTTTGGAAAATGAAAGGTGGAAGCTGATTGGTTGCTATGGGTAACCAGTTTGCTAAATGACCCCCTAGGTATTTCGCTTGTTTTCTGTTTACCTGGGCCTATTGTGGCAGGACCATCTAATGAAGGGATCTGCAATCTGTTGTCAAACTACAACTCCCAACATGCTTCATTCATTTCTACAGGGAAGCAAGAGTGCATGTTGGGAGTCGTAGTTTCACTACAGCTGGAGTCCCGCAGGTTGCTGATTCCAGATCTAATGTGCAAAATGCAGGTTGAGTGTTCTTGTGGAGCCTCTGAGAACACTACACGCTTGGCTCAGCTAAACACGCCTGGATGTGGGAGCATCGGGTGGAAAAGTCAACTGCAGAAGGGTTTGGCCGACTAAGTCCTAGTTCACACATCAGTGATTGTGAGCCAAAACCTGGTGCGGGTCAGGAACGCAGAATAGCAGCAAGTCTTTCCATTAGTCCGCGATGATACTGGTTAGTAGGTGGTCAGTGTTTTATCCGTGAAGCATCAGTGTTTGGTCCAGTTTTTACTTTCTGTGAGGGCTCATACACACGACTGTATGTATTTTGTAATTCGCAAAACACAGATCCGCAAAAAATACGTATGACGTCCATGTTTATTCTGTATTTTGCAGAACTGAAGACCGGCCCCTAATAGAACAGTCCTATCCTTGTCCGTAATGTGGACAATAATAGGACTCGTTCTCTTTTTTTTTTTTGCCAGACGTGTACAGATGCGGGAAGGGAATGCACACAGACTAACTTCAGTTTTTTTGCGAGCCCATTGAAATGAATGGTTACACATACGGTCCGCAAAAAAAAAACAAAAAACAACAAAAAACAGAAATGACACAGAAATAAAATATGTTTGTGTGCATGATCCGTGTGTACTCTGTATTCCATGGACACTGCTCAGCTGATCTCCTACCAGTGGTCTGTGAGACACGTGCTTTTTCACGGACGCGTAGACTTCAGTGCTCGCGCTCGTTTCTCTGTCATTCAAGATGTTGTAAAATTTAACCGGGAGCAAAGGACTGTGTAAAATGTAAAAAAAAACAACCTTACTCCTCTTTAGGCCTCGGGCACACAAGTGCAGGTGAACACACAAAAGATGCACACTTTTTTTCGTGCGGAATTATGTGCGTTTCTGAAGCATATCCGCACCAAAATCCGCCATGTCTAACAACTAAAATCACAAACGTAATCAACGCGCTGCGGATTTGGAAATCCGGTACTGCAGATCAGTTTCCGCACAGAAAAAAAATCTTCACATGAGATTTATGTAATCTCCTACACTTTGCTGGTGCTGCGGTTTCTCCACACGGAAAAAAAAACGCACGTATTCCACAACGTGTGCCTTAACCCCTTCGCGCCCAGCGACGTACATGTACGGCACTGGGGCGATACGGGCACATGGCGCCCGCTCGCAAGTGCGGCGGGCGTCATGGCTGGCAAGTCTCTGCTGTTTCTAACAGCAGAGACTTGCCGCTACTTACCGCCATCGGCGGCGTCTTCCTGGGAGTTTAGATGCCGTGATCACGGAATCTAGTTGCGTCTCATTCGCATTCGCTTCCGGGTGGTGTACAGACACCCCGTGTGGCCAATCGGGGTGTCTGTACACCATATGAAAACTAATCCTCGCTGGTGAGGATTACAGCTTTCAAAGTGCAATTCTTATTCTGGCCACTAGATGGCAGGCCAGGATAAGAAATGAGCAATTCTTGGATTTCTGAGTCTATAAAATCCCTGATTGCTCATAAAGAAAAAAAAAAAAGCCACAATATATAAGCCCATATTTGAGCTTTCAAATAGTAAAAAAAAAATGTTAAAAAATAAAAAAGATATAAAAGTTCAAATCACCCCCCTTTCCGTATAATTAAAAAATAAATACCTAAATAACAATAAATATAGACATCATGGGTATCACCATGACCGAAAACGCCCGTACTTTTAAAATATATTAAAAAAAATTCCAATACCGCGAATTGTGTGGCGGAAAAAAGCGTCCAAATGGCGATTTGCAGTTTTTTGTCGCTTTTTTTTTTCTAAAAAAAATTAAATAAAAAGTGATCAAAAAGTCATACACACCCCAGAATGGTATCAATAAAAACTTCAGATCGTCCCGCAAAAAATCAGCCCCCATACAGCTCTGTACACATAAATACCAAAAAGTTATAGGGGTCAAGATTTGACAAGGGGAAAAAAAAAAAAGGGCAACTTTCTAATTATTTTATCACTATGAAAACGCAGGAAAAACTATACATATTAGGTATTGCCGGATTCGTACTGACCAGTAGAATGAAAGTAATGGATCAGTTTTAATGCACATCGAACGCTGTAAATAAGAAACCCGTAGAACTGTAGCGGAATAGCGTTTTCTTTGCAATTTCACCCGGTTTGGAATTTTTTTCCCGCTTCCCACTACACCATATGCAATATTAAATGGTGGAGTTGGAAAGTACAACTTGTCCCGCAAAAAACAAGCCCTCATACAGCTATGTGAACAGAAAAATAAGAGTTATGGCTGTTTGAAGGCAGGGAGCGCAAAACGAAAATGCATAACCGAAAAAACCTCCGGGCGCGAAAGGGTTAAAGAGGACCTTTCACCGTTCCTGACATGCTTATTTTAATAGCTCCATGTATTCCCCATGTAACAACAATTCGCGAACATCTATTCTTATGTCTGTATGTTGTGCCATTCCTTTATTATTTGCACTAGAAGTTTTATAATGGAAGTCTATGGTGTCGCAATGCGACATACTGCGACACGACAGTCGCAAAAAATCCATCTTGGATGGATTTTTCTGCGACTGTCGCATGTCGCAGTGCGACACCATAGACTTCCATTATAAAAATTGTCGCGCGACTTTGGTGCGACATCAATGTCGCGCGACAACTGTCGTCGTGTAGTTGTGCACTATGTGTCGCCGTGTAGCCCTAGCCTAAAATGTATGGGGGCTCTCTGCCGGGCCTGCAGTGGATGCATGCTGTTCATTGTGACCGCTGCTGCCAATCGCTGGTCACTGTGGTGTTCATACACACATGACTGCTGAAGCCAGTGATTGACTGCAGTGGTCACTTCATGAATGTGACGGCATTACCACAGGTGGCAGCACTGGACGTTTTAAAGGTGAATAATGGTTTTATTTTTAATTTTACACAGCTTCTTGCTTTCAGCAAAATTTCTAAAAAATCTTGGCAAACCCGTTAAAGGATTTATCCCATGACTGATGTAAAAAATGTAAATCGGACGTCATACAGTACATGACAATCTCTAACAAAGCTAGAACCAGCCCTGTACCTCACATGGGTCCAGAGATCTCCTCATTCATTGCTCTGCTGATTTATATCAAGCTGACAGCTCAAGGGGAGTGTCTTTTCTGCTGCAGCTCAGGGGGCGTGTCCTTTCTACTTAGTAACATAGTTTATAAGACCGAAAAAAGACATCTGTCCATCCAGTTCGGCCTGTTTTCCTACAAGTTGATCCAGAGGAAGGCAAAAAACCCCTGTGAGGTAGAAGCCAATTTTCCTCACTTTAGGGAAAAACATTCCTTCCCGACTCCAATCAGGCAATCAGAATAACTCCCTGGATCAACAACCCATCTCTAGTAACTATAACCTGTAATATTATTACCCTCCAAAAATACATCCAGGACTCTCTTGAACTCTTTTAGTGAACTTACCATCACCACCTCCTCAGGCAGAGAGTTCCATAGTCTCACTGCTCTTACCATAAAGAATCCTCTTCTATGTTTGTGTACAAACCTTCTTTCCTCCAGATGAACAGGATGTCCCCTCGTCACAGTCCTGGGGATAAATAGATAGCTCTTTCTCTGTAACTGCCATATGGCCAGTGACAGTTAAAGATTTAAACTGAGCGCGTGCGACCACTTCAGTGAGATGGATGGAGAATTAAGGAAAAAAAAAAACAAACAGCAGGTGGTGCTATACACATTCATTACTAAATGTTTTTATTACATTCAGGTACAGAAGTATTCAGATCCATGTGCTGGTTTGTGAAATGTAGACCATTTTTCATGGGACAACCCCTTTAAGGACCCAGCCTAGTTTGGTACTTACTGTAACCGGAATACCCCTTTAAGTCATCCCCTATCCACAAGATAGAGTATAAGGCCCCATTCAGACGACCGTGTTTCATGGCCGTATACGAGCCGTGAAAGCCCGGCCTGTGCTGCCCCAGAGGACGGGAGCGCACGGCGTTATTGGTTGCTATGACGCCGTGCGCTTTCTGAGGCCGTCTTAATGGGGCCTAACTATTAGCTCGGTGGGGGTCCTTTTGCCGGGACCCTCACTGATCACGAGAACGGGGGCCGCGTTCCCCCTGCAGCCCCCTGAAATGAATGGAGCGGGTGGTCCTTTCATTTCTATGGGATTTCTGGAGATAAGAGTGCGTTGCTTTTTTTTGCCGGACGTGTACAGATACGGGAACGGTCTTCCGTTTTTTTTTTTGCGATTCAATCAAATTGTCTTAAAAATGACAATTCTGGCTTTTTTTTTTTATGGTTCACCCTGCAGGTTAAATAATGGGATTATTTAACAGAGTTGTTAGACACCGTGTTCCCCATTATGTTTTATATGGGAAAGGATTTTTTTAAATATTTTTTAATATTTTGTCTTTCACTTTTTTTTTCTTAGTCTCCTTAGGGCACTTGAACTTGTACTATACACTGCGGTACTTCTATATTACAGTATATAGAGATTTTCACAGGCGGTCACTTTATATCCGGCCAGAGACAGGATATAACAGGCCGAAAATGTGGTCTGGCGGCCTCCAAAATGGCCCCGGCTGCTGTGACAGGTACTTGACATCCTGTTGTTGCAGTCTTGGGGTGCTGAACTCCCTCCCTCCATCTAACCACTCATATGCTGCAGTCGTTATTGACTGTGGCATCTGAAAGGTTAAACAGATGGGAATGGAGTTACTGTATCTCTGATCCTGACAGTGAGAGCAGGGTGCCTGCTGTGAAATGCAGCTGACATCCTCAAGCGATGGCATGGGCCCAGCTCCTGAGCCTGCACCAGCGCTGTAACATACTATTAACCCACCATGTTCACACCACGGATTTTGCCAGTGTCGGACTCCACTATGATAAGAACCCTCCAGTTACTGCTGTGGTTTTTCAGACTGAATGCAGCGGATCTGCCTGTGGTTATTGCCCTCCAGCCGCTGTTTCCAATGGTCTCTGTGTGGATATGGAAAATGATCTGTATATAATCTGTCTAATGTACAGTGGGGTGGGCTCCCATTAAAAAATAAGACTGTTTCAGTGTGGTAGCCACGCCAAAATCCGTGGACAAAATCTGCCGTGTGAGCGCGCCCTAATGGTTCATTGCAGACAGAATCCTGTGGCCAATTAAAAGTAAAAAAACCACACTGTCCTGTCTACAGTCCTGCCACTTCTGGTCCCCGCAGCATTGGAAGTGGCTTAGTCACATGGCTCTAGGCACGTGGCCAGTGATTGGCTGGCAGCGGTCACGGGACCAGGGCCCATTGGAATTGTCAGCTCCTAGGTTGGACAACCCCTTTAATTTTTGGAGCTGTGTGACATACAGATCGCAGAGTGCGGTGGTCCTCAATGCAGTGCCAGTGTCGCTGTTCTTCATGGTAGAAATTGCCTTCTGGAGGAGATTAGAAGTTTCTTATAGGGGAAAAGGGTGGTCTCAGGAAGAAGACGCCTGGCTTCACCTAGAGCAGGGATGCCTACAGCAGGGCATGATGGGAATTGTAGTTTTACAACAGCTGGAGAGCCGCAGGTTGGCCATCAATGACCTAGAGAAATTCTAGGGGTCCAGACGTTTTCTTCGTTGTCCAGACCTTGGTTGCTAGATAGTGAAGCATGTGGTGATCAGACATGTAGGAAATCATTCCCCAGGTCCACATATTGGGGGGGGGGGGGATTTATCATTCCCCCTTTGTGCGTGTGCAATGTCACTGTCGCCAAGTAGTTAAAGAAGAACTCCCGCAAAAAAATGTTATTCCATGTCCTGCTAGAAATGTACATGATATAATCTGTAGTGAATGTCATTTTCTTACCAGTAGCTGAATTTTTGAGTTATATAATCCTGAAGTTTCTTATCTGTGTCATGTGACTAGGAATCAGACCCACCAACTCACACAGAGACTTATGTGTGGACAGGAAGTCTAATTCTCTATGTATTCCTATGAGACTGAAAGTGAGGCTCCCATAGGAATGAATAGAGCAGTTACTGGCTTTCTGTCCTGGGTCAGTTGGAGGTCAGGGAGTTGGTCACATGACCCAGCTACAATAAGAAGAGAGTGGAAACTCTCAATTTTAGCCTCTGATAAGAAGATGACATTCACCACAGATTATATCATGCACCTTTCTAACAGGTCAGAGAATAACATTTTTTGCAGGAGTTCTTCTTTAATGTAATATGTCTAGTTCTCATAAGTTTGCTAAACGTACACATTCAAAAAATGGGAAATACAATATAAATACTGCAATGTAACATCAGTAAGCTGTGTTCACACTGGAGCCATCAAATGCATTAAACCACTTGTTTTTCCTGATTTTCTTTTGTTGTATTTTAGTCAGATGTGCTGCTGGCAGCTTATAGCGGTCACAATTAGGAAATATTAACTCTTCTTCTTTCTTTTAGGTGTATAATCATGAATCCAGTATATAGCCCTGGGTCTTCTGGGGTTCCTTATGCAAATGCTAAAGGTATTGGTTACCCTGGTAAGTATAGTATATGACTTGTATACCTCTAGACCTGCTCTTACCGTAACTTCTTCATATACAAGCTTAGTATCTATCTTATCTATCGTATCTATCAATAAGCCTGGTTAGTATAGTGAACGGAGCCGCAAAGTGAGGCAGGGCAGACAGCGCATGCGCGGCCACCCTCCATTCATTTCTGTGGGAGCGCACGGCTATTTTTGGCAGTCCCATTGAAATTAATGTAAAGCGCACAGCACAAGCGTAGCCACCGCTCCATTCACTTCTGCGGGGCCGATGGAAATAGCCGAGCCAGCGATCCCATAGGAATGCAAGAAGGATGGTGCGCCCTCCTTCACTTTGTAGGCTCCGTTCTAAAGATAGGTGGGACCTGCATCTATCAGACACTGGGGGCATATCCTAGCAATATGTCTGAAGTGAGACAACCCTTTTAGGGGAATTTTCCATTTTCATTTTTTACTCCCTGCTTTCCTGGAGCCATAACTTGATTTTTTTTGTTTGCTTGGCTTGTTTTTTTGTGTGGAGAAGTTGTACTTTTCAATGACATCATCTTATGTTGCATACAATGTAATGGAAAGCTGGGAAAAAATTTTTTATTTCCACCATAGGTTTATGGGTTTTGTTTTTACCACGTCCCCTATGAGTTAAAGGGTTTCTGTCATCAGATTTAACCCTCTTAAACCTGCTGACATTAGCGATGTGCTAATGTCAGCAGACACTAACTCTGGTATTATTATGTTTATTGGGCCCCCTTACTGTGATAATCTTACTTGTGTAATATGTAAATGAGCCTGTAGGAGCAAGGGGGGCGTTGCTCCTGCTCCTAGAGGCTCCGTTCTCCTACCTCCTTCCACACCCCGCCGTTTTTGATTGACAGGGCCAGCGCTCGTCTTCTCCTGCCAGCCCTGTGTGCCGGGTAAATCTCGCGCATGCGCAGTGCAGCACACAGGGCCGGCAGCAGGAGACGAACGCTGCCTGGCCCTGTCAATCAAGGACGGTGGGGTGTGAAAGGAGGTATAAGAACGGAGCCTCTAGGAGCAGGGGCAACGCCCCCCCTGCTCCTAGAGGCTCATTTACATATTACAAAAGTAAGATTATCACAGTAAGGGGGCCCCCAATAAACATAATAACAGAGTTAGTGTCTGCTGACATTAGCACATCGCTAATGTCAGCAGGTTTAAAGGGGTTAAATCTGATGACAGAAACCCTTTAAAATTGATGTTATCTTCATTCTCTGCCCCAGTACCATTACAGCAATACCACATTTATATAGTGCTTCTGGTGTTTTAAAACGTTGGGAAAAAATAAAACCGCCATATTCTGACCTCCATAACTTTTTTTCTTTATGTCTACGGAGCTTTGTGGGGACTCCTTTTTTGCAGGGTGATTTGTAGTTTTTATTGATACAATTTTGGAGTGTGTAAGACTTTTTAAACTTTTTTTTTTTTTTTCCAATTTTTTTGGGAGGTGAAGCCAACAGATGGCACCCGCCATAGGCCATGGTTTTCTGCTGTTTCAAAAAGCAGAGACTCGTGGCGGATGCAGTGGTCAAATGTGATCCGGAAGCGGGAGCCACGCGCTCTCCGTAACATCGTTCCGTGACTGAGATCAAGGAGCCTGTATAAAAATACATAGCTAATAAAAAAAAAAAAAAAGGGGTGTGTGTGTGTGTGTGTGTATATATATATATATATATACATACACACACACACACACATCATCGGCATCTTTGTATGCAAAATCAACCCGTGCTATTAAAATTAATATTAATCCCATACGGCGTAATGGGGAAAAAATACTGCCAAGTAACCATTTTCTGTCACTTCAGTCCCCCCCCCCCCCAAAAAAAAAAAGTGTAAAAAGTGATGAAAAGGTCACACACACTTCAGAATGGCATCACTGAAAAGTACAGATCACCCCTCAAAAAATTAGCCCTCACACAGCTCCGTACGCATAACTGCAAAAAGTTACAGGAGTCAATATGAAGATGAGAAAATTTTTTTTCGAGGTTTTTATTTTTTTTGGTATTAAAATGCAAGAAAAACTATACAAGTGTGGTATCCCTGTAATCTTACCGATGTGGTGAATGAAGGTAACGGGTCAATGTTACTGTATAGTGAACAAAACATAAAACTGTGGCAAAATTGTGTTGTTTTTTTTTTTTTTGTTTTTTTTCCCCACTACAATGTATGCAACCATAAGACAGCACAACTTATCCCACAAAAAGTAAGCCCTTAAAAGTCTATGTGAACAGAACAATAAAAAGTTATGGCTCTCAAGGTCTTCTAAGAATTAACCCCTCGGACAACCCCTTTAATGTATGACCTCTGGCAGCCACCACTCCTGTTCTCCTTTACAGTCAGTGAGGTGTCCTGGGGCCATTGGGGTCCCAGTCTTTGAACCTTTACTTTCTGGTGCACACTTGTGTTCAGGAAAGCTTAATGATAAGAGGACATGTAATAGACACCACCCCATAAAGATCTCCAAGGTCTTTTAGAAAAATCTTAGTTATCAGAAAGTGATCTGAAAGTTTATGTTCTTAAAGACAATTCTCCTGTT
This sequence comes from Rhinella marina, assembly GCA_900303285.1. Lineage (NCBI taxonomy): Eukaryota > Metazoa > Chordata > Amphibia > Anura > Bufonidae > Rhinella > Rhinella marina. The sequence continues at coordinate 428,583 of ONZH01023746.1, read as the reverse complement.
GCTCTTTAGCAGGTTTTCCGATGGGGTATGCTGCTGCTCCAGCCTACTCTCCTAATATGTATCCTGGTGCAAATCCTGCCTTCCCATCAGGTAAGCAAGTCTGTCGCATGTATTGGCTGCCTAGCCGGCTCTACTCCATACTGTGTGCACCATCTGTATTATTCTGCCCCATTACTGTCAGAAGGCCGACCTCCGCCTCAGGAACTAATCATTTGTTCACCACACACGTTACCGCTTCTATGAAAAGTGATGCAGTATGGAGATCCTTCTGCTTAACTTCTGGGGAATTTAATTTTCTGCAGTTCGCTAATATATGATCTTTAAAGGGCTGACCCCTCCTCAACCTCCTCCAGTATGGATGCAGTGGCTGGAGGTGGTCTGACTTATGGAAAGGACTAAGCCGGTGGCACTATGTTGTTTAAAGAAAAGGTGTAGACGGCAAGGTACAGTGTTTCCAGATCTCACCAGTTCCCAAAACAGTACAGAGCCTGTTGTGCTACTCTCATTCACTTGTATAAGATCCAGGCTGGAGGAGGTTGGGGAAGTAGGTCACCCCAAGATAGGAAATACCTCTTAGGGCTAAAGCGGGCTGACCGGGCCAGTATTGCGGCCCGCAACATAAGGACACCGGCTGTGTGCGCACAGTATGACGAATGTGAACGGGTCCACTATCCAGAAGATACAGAGCGGAAGGCCATAGAAGCACCATGGAGTGCCTCCGTGCCTCCACACTGCAAAAAAATAAGAACATGTTGGAGACAGATCACGGACCCATTAAAGTTGAATGGGTCTGCATCCGTCAGTGCAGGCCATAGGGCAGTGCCTGTGGATTGGGGACCCCAGTGTATGGGTGGCACACGTTTGTATGCCTGTGCCCTTAACATGTTAATGACCGGAGAGTGTTTTGGTTCTAAAGGACTATAAACTTTTTCACTTTTTTATTTGCTCGTGCAGAGAGTTGACAACTCTTTCTTTTTATTTGTTATACGTTGTTTTGGGCCACCAAAATCATTTTTAAAAGTAACAAAAAGTTACAACTACCTGTTTACAAAAGTTAAAAAAAAAAAAAAAACTTTTTAGTTTTATTCAAGTTTGCGAATTTGACACTGAAGTAAAGTATTTAAATACATTTCCTATATTGTTTTGGTTGTTTTGATACATATTATGCATGGTCTGGGGTGAACGAAGCAGCAGCGGTCACTGTTTGGAATTGCGTGGACAGTGTTGTTTTTTTTTTTTCTTTTTAACATTTTTTTTTTTTAAGTTATGTAAGTATGTATTTTGGTACATAACATGTCCTACAAAAAAGGACATGCACACGACCGTCATAGCATTGCTGTACGCAAACCACAGATCCGCAAAATCCGGACATTTTTCATGTTCATTTCTATTTTCCTCTCGCGCTTACTAGAAAGAGCTACTTTGGTATCAATATGGACAAGTATAGGACATGTTCTATCATTTGTGGAACAGACACACAAATGTGGGCAGCACACGGATGACAGCCATGTGTTGTCTGGACCCATAGAAATGAATAGGTCTGTGTGCAGTACACAATAAATGCAGATCAGACACGGATACAAAATACAGTCACGTGCCTGAGTGCACTATTTTAGTGCATTGCAAATAAAGCGGTTACGATGCTTTTTTTTTTGCTTCTTTCGTTTAACTTTATTGAAAGATTTTCTAAGATAACAGTAAATACATCAAAATAATGAAGACAAAATGATCTTTAAAGGGGTTCTGCAGTTGTTTAAAACTGATGATCTATCCTCTGGATAGATAATCAGCATCTGATCGGCGGGGGTCCCGGGTGATCAGCTGTTTGAGAAGGCAGCGGCGCTTCTCTGTGTTTGCCGCAGGCCCAGTGACGTCACGACTACTATCACTGGCCTGGGCGGGGCTAAGCTCCATTCATGTGAACAGAGCTTAGCCCCGCCCAGGCCAGTGATACTAGTCGTGACGTCACTGGGCCTGAGGAAAACAGAGGATAGATCATCAGTTTTAAACAACTGCAGAACCCCTTTAAGTGTGGGTAGATCATTTATTGGATACCTTAATGATGCATATTTTTACGATGTAAAGAAAAACTCCAACTTGGAAGAAATGGTGAAATTAAAGATACAGAAAACATCATATATTTACTATTAAGATCCGCGCCTGTCCTTATCGGAGCCGAGTGTCTGTGAGGCCTCAGCGATGTTGCATCCATGCTGACGTGGCGTCATGTAGCAATGTCTGTACTATTGTTGTGATGACGTCACATGACTATGGATGCAACTCCATGGATCCAAAGCAGTGTAGCAGAATGATAGCGGTAAAGAGGCCCTGTCACCACCAAATGCAGTACAATCAGCAGACAGCATGTTGTAGAGCAGGAGGAGTGTCAGCAAAACAACTAATTTATACATGAAAGGGTCCTTTACATGAACTGATGGGCTGAATATTGGGGATAAGGGTTGGTATAAACACTCGTTCCTGATAATTGGCCTGTGGAAAAGGTGCTGGCAAGCGGGTGATCGTGTGGTTATTCCGGCACCTAAAACCATTGTCCATGTTGATCTGCTGCTTAGGAACAATGAATGTCTGTGGGGACAAGTAATCGCGGTATCAATCACTTGTTCTTATATAGCGGAGGTGATTGCAGCATGTAAATGTCTACTTCATCCCCGATAATTGCCTGATGATAGGTCTGTGTAAAAGGACCAGGGTTGAGCGAAGTGCGCTTTGGATCATAGATCCGTATTTGCTTTGTTCAAAACTTTGTTTGAATGCTGTACAGCGCTCAAATGCATGGGCTACGTTGTGGTGAAATTCGTTAAGTATGAAGTCTCGCGAGACTTCAGTGAAGAACTTCGCCATTTTATTATACAACTTGAAAACCATTTTAAAACTGCACTCTGAAGTCCAAGGTAACAGCCGGTACCAAAGCTGACTTCTGATTGTTGTTTTAAAATGGATTTTCAGTTCCGAAAAGCCAAAGTTCTTCACCGAAGGCTCTTCAAGGTTCAGACTTAACGAATTTCACCTCCACGCAGCCCATACATTTGAGCACTGTACGGAGACGTGTTGCCATGCAGCTTTTAAACAAAGTTTTGAACAAAGCGACATCTGATCTATGATCCAAAGCGCACTTCGCTCAACCCTAAAAAGGACCCTAAGTCTCTGCTTTTTTGGGGTTCATTTGTACACAGGGCCATCTTATCAGTGGCTGCCAGCTATCTCTGTATATGCAACCAGAATGCTGTCGGTCACTAATAAGACGGACCCATGTAGAACTGAGCTCAGAAAGAGCAGAGATATAAAAATATAAATTACAAGTTTTTCAGACTTTTTTTTTTTTTATCCCCACAAAAACCATCTATCAATCTGCTCAGCTCCTCCTGCTCTGTACCGTGCACTTCATGGTATTTAGTTATTTCTGTCAGGATGCTGTAGACATTGGGTGTTTTAAAGCATATTGCCTGCTCCAGGTTTCAGCTGATGGTGGATCCCTGCTTGTTCCTTCAGTCTAATGTGCATACAACATGTCCCATTCAGCACAGAGCTAGAATAGGGAAGTGTTGACGTGTTCTTGGAGCAGTCTTTAAATTTCCATCCATCCTGAACTATACCTTGTCATTTAACATCTCCCTCCACATCCGAGGGAATGTAAGCTGGAGTAATGGCTGGCGAGCTGCATGTCATGTGAGGAACATTGGGGACACTAGACTTTATTATGGAGCCCAGTCCTGGGTGGAAGGAGTGATATCCACCAGAGATTTCCCCAGTTCCTCACTCCTCTCCAGAGACCAAGGTGTTCGTGTGTTGTCTGGAGCAGCGATGAGCAGAACGATGAACTGCAGCAGTACAGTGGTATTTCTGCATTTTGCAGCTGAAGTTGCTGGTGACATCCTGTAGATCATTATAAAGCAATGACTTCTCACTGGGATATGCCGTCACCTTGAGATCCTCACTGAGAATGAAGGGGCAGTGCTGATGTTTTTTCCACTTGAATGGAGCTGTCCTGCAGTTCCAGTGGCGGGAGTGCTGCTGCGCACTGATAGGCTGGTAAGAGTCCTCAGCACTGTGGTCCTTTTGTTCTTATGATCAGTAGGGGGTTCCAGAGGATGACCCCCCCCCCCCACACCTTCCACCACACAACCGAATAATAATGGCTCTGGACTGAGGCTTTATTTTAAACAACTCTTCTGACTTAAAGGGGTATTCCCATCTCACAAATGTAGTTTGTATAGTTAGATATAGCCATACCAATATTATTACTAATAGAATGTATTTATATAATATGTACTGTTTAGAAGATTTTCCTATTTGTATATCCATTGTCCCACACACATCAGTCAGGCCGTTGCCCCTGGTTATGGCCACCACAGCCTTGTAGTAGTGGTGGACAGTTTGCTCCTTTTCAAACCCGCTCTGAGGTAACTGCTGAATTGTGAACGCACATTGCATGAGTATGCGGAGACACATCTTAGCGTACTTTCACATCTGCGTTTTGGATGCTACCAGTCCAAAACACAATGGTCAGGATCCGTCCAAAACGCAGACTTTATAAACGGATCCTGCTACATAGAGAGGAATTGATCTTGGAACAGGATCCGTTTCTCTGCATTTTGGAAGCGCAGACAAAAATGCTACAACCCTAAGATGTGTCTCCGCATGTTCATGTAATGTGCGTTCACAATACAGCAGTTACCTCAGAGCGGGTTTGAACAAGAGCAAGCCGACCACCACTACTACATGGCTGCGGTGGTTGTAACCAGGGGCAACGGCCTGACTGATGTGTGTGGGACAATGGATATATAAATAGGCAAATCTTCTAAACGGTACATTTTATGAGAGATGGGAATACCCCTTTAAAGGGAATCTGTCAGCAATTTTATGCTGCCTTAAAGGGGTATTCCGGTAAAGTAACTTAATTTTTGAAATACTGCATTTAGGCTGCAAGCTGTGGCCCTACCAGAACCCATACCTATACGTATAACCAGAGCTTCATTTTACCTTGTAATACATTTGTCTAGCTCCTGTGTGAGCCTGCAACATACTGAGAGTTTCATGGCTCCTGATCTTCCCTCACAAAACTTCAAAGACTACAATCCCTAGCTTTCCTGCTGTGAGTGTAGATGTTTATTGATTGGCTGCCTGATATACAGTCTGGTCACGCCCCCTCTTCCCAGTAATCCCCAGCACTCCCTTTGTTTCACAAGACCTTTAGCTACAGAACTGATAGCAACACACTGAGCATGCTCGACCTAACAAAGGCTCAGAACTACAGGTCGCTGCCATGGTTATTTATGAGGAATACAGTGGGTAGCAGAGGAAGAAAATTACTTTTATAACTACTGAACGATAAATATGTGAAATTGACATTATATTAGGTAATTATTGATGATGAATTAGTCTAAAACATAAGTTATCTTTATGGTAACCGGAATACCCCTTTAACGAAGGCCAGTGTGAACTGATGACAGACACCCTTAACAAAACTATGGGCCACTTGCTTGAACTGATCGATCCATTTTGCTATAATCTTGAATTGAGCATCTCCAGTGCTAGAGCTGTTCAGTACACAATGGAAGCTGACGATTCCTGATATTTCTTACCTCATTCTGCTGATTTGCGTATTTGTTCCTACTGCTATTAGCGGCTCTATGTATTGAGCTGTGGAGCATATTTTACCAAAATAGCTATGTCATTTCAAGAAAGTGATTTAGCATTTTGCTCAGAGTATCTGTAATCAATTTATGCTACCCTTAGGCCTCTTTCACACCTCCCTGGTGACTAGCTGGTCACTAGAGCAGCCTCCCTAGACATTTTATTTCAATTACTTTATATTTAGTTTTTGCCTCAAATTTTCACCAGTGGTAATAGGAGTAAAATCACCCCACATTTTGTTGCATAATGTTTGAGTATAACAATACCCCCTTTGTGGTCTTAAACTGCTGTTTGGGCCCACTGCAGGATTCAGAAGAGAGAGAGCGCACCATGTGCATTTGAGGCCTAGTTTGATGATTTATTGGTCAGTGATTTCCATTTGAGCCCAAACCAGGTGTGGCTCTAAACACAGAACAGGTTCAGATCTTTTCCTTATACCTCATGTTTGTGGAGGCTCCAATCCTGTTTTTGGCTCACTATCACTGAAATTACTGACCAAAACACTTGCGTGGGAATGAGGCTTTATACAGCACTGGACTATTACAGCAGAGGCTCTGAAGTGAAATTAAAATAAGTGACCCCTTTTTAGAAACCACACCCCTCACAAGATTTGACAATGCAGATCAGATGATGCAAACTGAAAATTGTTCCACAGATATGGCATTTCAGTGCCCAATTCGTGGTGCCCAGCTGGTTCCATTGGAGACACACCACACTTATTGAATTCATAGGCAGGTTATACTGGGTATGGAAATGCTATAAATGTGGGTGTAAGCTGCTGTATGGGCACACAGCAGGGCTCAGAAGGGAAGGAACTCCATTTGGCTTTGAGATCAGATTTGTCTGGAATGGTTTTGGGTGCTACATCACATTTGCAAAGATCCTGAAGTGCCCGTACACTGGAAATCCCCAATAAGTGACCCAATTTTGGAAACTACACCCTTCAAGTTATATATCACATGGTCCATTGAGCATTTTGATGCCACATGTTTTTTGTCACCATTTTCTGAGAGCCTTTTTGTACATTCAACCTTTTTTTTTTTTTTTTTTTTTTTTTTTTATGGTCATCTTATGGCCCGTTCACACAAGCGTGTGAATGGGTCAGCACCTATTCCGCAAAATTGCAGAATAGGTGCAGGCCCGTTCACTTCAATGGCCGGCACAGGACAAGATTAGCGGACAAGAATAGACATTTGGCATGGCCGTGTGTTCCGCAAATTGCGGAACACACTGGTTGGCATCCGTGATATTGCAGATCCACATTTTTGCGGTTTAGCAATACCACAGCCGTCTGAATGGCCCCTTATGGGGTAAATCGTGTGATATTTTTATAAAGCTGGTGATTACAGACGCGGCGATGCCCAGCAGAGCTCCCTAAAAGCGCTGCAGAAATCGCATTGCTGGACAAAAAAAAGTTATAGCCATTTAACTAATGCATACTAAAAATAGCTAGACGGCGTCTGGTTCTGGAGGCTCAAAATTCTGTGGTCCTGATCCAATTAAGAAAAACTTGGAGCTGTGGACTGGGAGGTGCTGCCCTTACTTAGGCTGGTTTCAAACCCTGCTTAGAGGTGAACATTTTGCTGTGAAAATCTCCTAATATTCCATGTTTGCCTGAAGTGTCTTGTGACATACAGATTGCTGTTATATATCAGATTTAAAAAATGCAGAACTGTAAGCCTAGAACAGTATACCCTGCAGTCTATGTGATGTGAAAATGGGTGAGAGTGCTAATAAAATCCTAGTAATGCTCGATCGGGGTGCCTTTTAGAGGGAACTGTTAAAGGAATTGTCCATTCATACCTCCCTGTCCAGTCTAACACAGGACAACTCCATGCTGGGTGGTCAGGCGGCTGTTGTCCACTGAGTGTAGTGCACGCGTCCGGTGAATTAGATAGGACATATGTGTGACACTTGCTGGGCCTCGTCTAGTTGCCTCAGCTAATGCAGCCCTCCTCTCCATGCCTGATGTTAAAGAGGGCAGGAGAACATGCCTTTTAAAGGGTTTCTGTCACCAGTTTTTTTTCGGTATGAATCAGGCTGACATTAGAGATGTGCTAATGTCACCTGATTCCAAATATATATCTGTTTTATTTACTGGTGCCCCCATTTTTTATATAAAATGAACTTTTATTTTATGCTAATAAGGCCTCTAGGTGCAAGGGGCGTTACGCCTTCTCCTAGAGGCTCTGTTGATTGACAGGCCCAGGCAGAAAAGAAACACTCCATTCACCATAGCTTGCAAGGACCTTCAATGATGTCATGACCATGTGATCAGTCACATGGTTAGGATCACACAAACAGCATGTCTCCTCCTAAACCATGTGACTGATCACATGGTCATGACATCATTGAAGGTCCTTGCAAGCTATGGTGAATGGAGTGTTTCTTCTCTGTCTGGTCCTGTCAATCAACAGAGCCTCTAGGAGCAGGGGTAACGCCCCTTGCACCTAGAGGCCTTATTAGCATAAAATAAAAGTTCATTTTATATAAAAATGGGGGCACCAGTAAATAAAACAGATATATATTTGGAATCAGGTGACATTAGCACATCTCTAATGTCAGCCTGATTCATACCGAAAAAAAACTGGTTACAGAAACCCTTTAAGATGTCACCTATGGAAAGCATGCTGCAAAGAAGAAACTGCAACATGTGCCAAAAAAGTGAAGTAAGGTGTGGTCAGGGATTTGTGGACGAGTTATATAAGGGGCACCAAATGATGAAAATTGTGGAGCTAATGCAAGCCTAATGTGTGTTGTGTGATTATGTCATTCAGATTAGTCGATGTTTGTAAAAGGGATTTTCTGGGAATTAAATACTGATACCCGACCCCTTGAATGGGACTAAGTTTGCAGAGCTGTAGTTTCTCTGCTGTGCCCCAGGTCCTTCTGTAAGCTCATCAGTGGAGGTGCAGGGAGTTGGTCCCTCACCAACCCTAACGAGATAGCCAATCAGTACTTAAGTCCTGGAAAACCCCTTAAAATGGTTTTAAATGGCTCCAGATATTGATGATCTTTCCTCAGGATAGGTCATCAATATCTGGAGCCTGGAATCCCCCTTTAACTTTTTAGGCTTCCTGCCATCTGTGCCCTATTACCTTTCATTTATAACTGCATTGACGTTAAAGCTAAACTGAACTAAAATTCCACTTTTGTTTTCAGAGGTAGAACAACCATCATATGCGGCTTCCGGTTTGCAAATGTACATGTTCGGGCACGCGTTCTCTGCCGCTAGGAACGGTGCAATTAATTCAGGTACCTGCTTTGCTTGTCTTTAATGCTAGTTATTCTTTTTCTCTTCTTTTTTAAATAAAGCAGTAAAAAGCAAAATAAGTACCTGAACATTTTTATGTCTAAGCTGTAAAATAATACAGAAACGTGATGTATGTGAATGATGCCTGCAGCCTCCCTGGCCCAAGCTGTATTCCAACGGCTACCATTAAGATTCTTATGACTTAAAACAGCAGTTTATTAAACCTTATTTAAGATTGGTTACCCAGTGAGACCGGCATTCATCTTTAAAGGGTAACTTAGTCTGCTGCTCTGCTAGCTCTGTGCGTTACTTGTCTCCACCCTAATACCTTTAGCTCTGTGCGCTACTTGTCTCGTCCCTGATCCCTCTAGCTCTGTGCACTACTTGTCTCCTCCCTGATCCCTCTAGCTCTGTGCACTACTTGTCTCCTCCCTGATCCCTCTAGCTCTGTGTGCAACTTGTCTCCACCCTAATCCCTCTAGCTCTGTGCGCTACTTGTCTCCACCCTAATCCCTCTAGCTCTGTGCGCTACTTATCTTCTCCCTGATCCCTCTAGCTCTGAGCGCTACTTGTCTCCACCCTAATCACTCTAGCTCTGTGCGCTACTTGTCTCCTCCCTGATCCCTCTAGCTCTGTGCACTACTTGTCTCCTCCCTGATCCCTCTAGCTCTGTGCACTACTTGTCTCCTCCCTGATCCCTCTAGCTCTGTGCGCTACTTGTCTCCACCCTGATCCCTCTAGCGCTGTGCACTACCTGTCTCCTCCCTGATCCCTCTAGCTCTGTGTGCAACTTGTCTCCACCCTAATCCCTCTAGCTCTGTGCGCTACTTGTCTCCACCCTAATCCCTCTAGCTCTGTGCGCTACTTATCTTCTCCCTGATCCCTCTAGCTCTGAGCGCTACTTGTCTCCACCCTAATCACTCTAGCTCTGTGCGCTACTTGTCTCCTCCCTGATCCCTCTAGCTCTGTGCACTACTTGTCTCCTTCCTGATCCCTCTAGCTCTGTGCACTACTTGTCTCCTCCCTGATCCCTCTAGCTCTGTGCACTACTTGTCTCCTCCCTGATCCCTCTAGCTCTGTGCGCTACTTGTCTCCTTCCTGATCCCTCTAGCTCTGTGCGCTACTTGTCTCCACTCTGATCCCTCTAGCTCTTTGTGCTACTTGTCTCCACCCTAATCACTCTAGCTCTGTGCGTTACTTGTCTCTACCCAATCCCTCTAGCTCTGTGCGTTACTTGTCTCCACCCGATCCCTCTAGCTCTGTGCACTACTTGTCTCCACCCTGATCGCTCCGGCTCTGTGTGTACCATATGGTGATATTTTTAAATGTTGGAAATGTAAGCGCAATTCCCGACATGAAGGGGTGGACTTGCTGAGTGCTTAGTTTTATACATACAGCAAATGTTATACATGAGAAAGGAAACTTCTTTAACCCTTTCCCGACCGGTGCCGTACATGTACGGTGCTCGGGCGGTGCGGGGACATGACGCCCGCTCGCGGGTGCGGCGGGCGTCATGGCCGGCAAGTCTCTGCTGTTTCTAACAGCAGAGACTTGCCGCTTCTTACCTCTGTCGGCGGCGACTTCCTGGGCCTTCTGATCAGAATGTGTCTGAACCCGGAAGCCTATGCTTCCGGGTGGTGTACAGACGCCCTGATTGGCCAATCGGGGTGTCTGTACACCATATGAAAACTGTAATCCTCGCTGGTGAGGATTACAGTTTTCAAACTGCAATTCTTATTCTGGCCACTAGATGGCAGGCCAGGATAAGAAATGAGCAATTCATGGATTTAACTGCATCTAGTAAATCCATGATTGCTCATAAAGAAAAAAAAACAAAACACAATATATCTGCTCATATTTGAGCTTTAAAATAATCACAAAAAAATAAAAAAAAAAAGTTAAATATATAAAAAATAAAAAAGATATAAAAGTTCAAATCACCCCCCTTTCCGTATAAGTAAAAAGTAAATAGCTAAATAACAATAAATATAGACATCATGGGTATCACCGTGACCGAAAACGCCCGTACTTTTAAAATTTAAAAAAAAAATTCCAATACGGTGAATTGTGTGGTGGAAAAAAGGGTCCAAATGGCGATTCGCCGTTTTTTGTCGCTTTTTTTTTCCTAAAAAAATTAAATAAAAAGTGATCAAAAAGTCATACACACCCCAGAATGGTATCAATAAAAACTTCAGACCGCCCCGCAAAAAATGAGCCCCCATACAGCTCTGTACACATAAATACCAAAAAGTTATAGGGGTCAAGATATGACAAGGAAAAAAAAAAAAAAAGGGCAACATTCTAATTATTTTATCACCATCTAAACGCAGGAAAAACTATACATATTAGGTATTGCCGGATTCGTACTGACCAGTAGAATGAAAGTAACCAGTCAGTTTTAATGCACATCGAACGCTGTAAATAAGAAACCCGTAGAACTGTAGCGGAATAGCGGTTTTCTTGCAATTTCACCCCATTTGGAATTTTTTTCCCGCTCCCCACTACACCATATGCAATATTAAATGGTGGCGTTGGAAAGTACAACTTGTCCCGCAAAAAACAAGCCCTCATACAGCTATGTGAACAGAAAAATAAAACAGTTATGGCTGTTTGAAGGCAGGGAGTGCAAAACGAAAATGCAGAACCGAAAAAACCTCCGGGGTAGAAAGGGTTAAGGAGGCAGTAAGCCGTGGAGATCGGCCGTGCTGACATTTTCTGGAGCTACGGCTTCTGTGTTATGAGCAGGCAGATGTCCATTTGAGGCAATGGAGGATTTGTGAAGACCATGCTTTAGTGTATGATGTATTTACATTGGAAATATCAAAGGTAAGGTATGAAAAAAGAAAAAAATAAAGATGCCTAACTTAAAGGGGTGCTGCCCTTATGTTCTCTGTAGCGGGATCATTTTTAACATAAGGCATTTTCAATTTATTTTAATATATTTGTATTTTAAATATCAATGCATCAGGCCGTCTTAAAGGGGTTGTCTCATCTCACCATTACAAAGGTGAGATGAGTCTAAGTAAATATAGTAACCACGTTAACTGTCAGGAACCTAACAACATTACTGGACCACTAGCCTAATACTTCTACGTGCCACAATTGCCCGCAGGTACATCTGACTCTCCCCTTAGCAGACAAAATATTGCTCAAGTATTCCGGGCTGAGAAACCCCTATCAGGGCTGATGTCCTAGAGTTTGAGTCGTCCTATGGATGGCGAATTCCTGAATATGAATATGTCCATGGTCCCGGTGGTGTCAAATACACTTCCAATTAGTATTGGTGGTGCACCCCGGCTGGCAGCATGTCTACCTTACTCCAGGCTTACATCCTGGCTGAAGCGCACAGTGAGGTCACGGGAGCTTGGTGAGGATGAAACTAACCAACGCATTTCAGGAAATACACTCAGCAGAGATGAGACTAAGGCTACTTTCACACTAGCGTTGTTTTATTCCGGTATTGAGTTCCGTCATAGGGGCTCAATACTGGAATAAAACGCTTCAGTTTTGTCCCCATTCATTGTCAATGGGGACAAAACTGAACTGAAGAGAACGGAATGCTCCTAAATGCATTCCGTTCAGTTCTCTTCAGTATACAGACCGGAGAGCAAACCGCAACATGCTGGGCATCCGCACCAAGACGGATCTGTCATGACCTGCAATGCAAGTCAATAGGGACGGATCCGTTCGGTGCGACACACCAGTAAACGGATCCGTCCTCCATTGACTTTCATTGGAGTTCATGACGGATCCGTCACCTTGCACTTTTCCTTCTAGCCGCCTCATCTCCCTCCTCTGGAGGTCCAGCAGGGGGCGCTGTGCAGGCTGCTCTCCGCTGGAATCTTCACATTGTGCGTGCCGTCCTCCTCCTCCTGTAGTGTCCGTCTGCTAGTGAACGCTGCTGGGACAGGTAAGGCACATGCCCCTTGTCTTGTGAGGTCCCCCTCCTCCTCAGGACAGTGTCTGAAGTGTATGGGGCCGGAGTGCAGTTCCGGCAGCACGGATCCGGCGGGACCCTTCACCCGACGCATCCGTGCTGCCGCTAGTGTGAAACGCTACTGCGATCAGAGCTACTGAAACAGCGGAGCGCCTGGCCATCTGTCTATACGGACGTCACTGCTGCAGTCACAAGTATAGTGCAAGACGTAATTTGTGACGGCGTTGGCGGTGTATCTACCTGTTTCATTTTATCCAATTTCTGGAGGTAGGAAGAACTTTTTGGATTTGAGTTGAGCATCTCTTTAGTTCTACAGATCTTTGGGCTTGTGCATAAAAATGTGGTACAGTGTTCATCAGAGGTTGGCACATGGGTTATGAGAACCTGATCCAAGTGCTGTATCTGGCATTGTGCTCACACTGTGCCAGCTCTAGGGATCCTATGTGTCTAACAGATTCCGCAGTGTCATCCATCCACATTGGCAGTGGTGCATCCATTATTCAGCATAGTGTACGGTTTTTACTAGATTGCTTGGCATGGAATAGTGCAGGATGCTATTCCATACAGGAAAAAAGCCCTAGTGGGTACCCGCTTGACGGAGGCCAAAAGGAGGTTTCTGTTGGTACAGCGGGGCCCTGTTGGTCCATTTGACGTATACGTCTGGAGCTTCCCCCTCCACATACGTTAAACGTACACTGAAGTCACGGTGAGAAAAAGCCCAATGATGTGAGATGCCACCCAAATATTCAGATATTCCACAAGGAAGCAATATCTCATGTGTCTAAAATGAGCAAGAAATGACAACTGGATGATTCAAAAACCTCTGGGACCATCTTTGTGTTATGGTGATGTATTTGAAGAAAAAGTAGTGGATTATAGCCTTTCATGGCGCTGTTTGCACAGCACCGGGTGCCCCTAATGACTGTGGTGGTCACTGAGGGGTGATGGCATCTAACCCCCACCAGCAGTGACTGATATCAGCAATCCAGGGATTATGGCTGTGGAGTTTAGGCAGATGGGTCATTTCATGTGTAGCATTGGGGGAACTTGCAGGCTCCTGCTGTTCGGGTTCTTCATATAATGATGTCTCTTGATGCACATCCTGACTTTCCTGGATCCTGAGTGCACCTGCTCGCCAGCCTTACCATTTAATGCTTTCCACCATACATTACGCTGTAGAAGTACTTTCATGTATACACTAACATATGTCCTCTTACCCATTATTCTTCTCTCTTACAGGATACACGCCTGGTACGCCATATAAAGTGTCATGTTCCCCCACCAGTGGGACTGTTCCACCCTATTCTTCTTCCCCCAACCCATACCAGACTGCAGTATACCCAGTAAGAAGTGCCTACCCACAGCAAAACCCATATGCACAGGTACATGTTGCTATTATTATTGTGTGTGATGTGCTAATTGTTTTCCAGCCGTAGAGAGATATATATATTATATTCTGTAAGTGAATAAGCCAGATAGCAGATGTCATACATGCATCCAGCGTTGTCTTCAAATGCTGCCCTGAATTGTCATGATGCATCTTCCACTACAGCGTACATACAGTAGTTTCATGTATACAGTTAGTCTGAACCTAACGGCCCCTTTACACTGCCCGATGTTCGAGCAGATTATTGCTAACCAGCATCCGAAGGAAATCTCATTGGCGATAAGCTGCTGTTGTAAAGATGCCGCCAATTACCCGATGAGGATCGTTGATGCTGACACCCGAATCCTCATTTGCCGGCGGCAGATTGTGTGATCTAAACAACCTCTGCTGCCGGCAAACAGTGATTCAGTATGCGGATGAGCGATGGCATTAGTGATCACTGCTTCCCATACCATGGAGGAGATCACCGCATGTTGGGAAGGAGCGCTTACTCCCTGACAAACATCTGCTCCATCGAGCAGTGTAAAGGGGCCTTAAAGGGATTTTCTGAGACTTTTTTTTAATCCTCTGGATAGGTCATCAGTATCTGGGCCTTCTCTTCGCTCACTAAGCACAGCACCGTACATTGTATAGCGGCTGTGCGTGGTTTCAAGGCTGATCCTTAAGGAGGGAAATGGAAAAAAGTGAATGATTATACAATTTGCTTGTCCTGGTTTCCTATAACTATAATATATACATTGTGCAGTACACAGTATATACTCTGAAGTGTGTAATGCAGTGCGTTAGACATGCCAGTGGCTTCTCTATCCATTGACAAATACCACATCAGTGAATTCTGAGTTAGTACAGGGGTCACACCATTAAAGGGTTATTCTTATTTTAGACAATGGGGGCATATCGCTAGTATATGCCCCCATTGTCTTATAGGTGCGGGTCCCACCGCTGGGACCCGCACCTATATCTAGAACGGAGCCCCCGAACTGAATGAGTGGTGGGACCCGCACCTATAAGACAATGGGGGCCTATCCTAGCGATATGCCCTCATTGTCTAAGATGAGGATACCCCTTTAAGGGCTCATTCATCAGCCAGAGTAGAGAGCGCCTTTCACTCTGCAGTCCCCTGTTTGTCTGTACATTACAGGACATGGGAATTATATGACGTTTCATTGCTCTTGTGGTATTCCAGTGACGTTAAGCACTTTCTGTCATGTTCCCCCAGATTAAAGCTCGTCTTAGGGGGTTCCAGGCTTCCTGAGATCCTCTTATTTTTGGGGAACTTTCTAACACAGGAAATTATCCAAGGTCAATAGACTTGGGCTTAAAACCTGTCCTGATCAGGTGCCGTTTGTTACCCTGTCAGAGAGGGGTCATTCCCTGTATGCAACTTGAGATCTTAAATGTTGAATTGAAGTGTGATTACACAAGTCCTTCCGGTGCTGTAACTTAAAGGCTTATTCATACAAATGTAAGCCGCCTGTGCTGTGGACTGCAAATGCACAGCAGCGGCCGAGTCAATCCCTTATTGCGGTGTGGACCCATTGACTGGAATGGATCCACAATATACGGCAATAGATAGAACATGTCCTATTTTCTGCAGTGCGGTGGCATGGACCAAAAAGCCTTTAGTATTTTCTTGTAAAGTCACAGCACTCATCCACTTTCTGGCACGTTGTGGGTGTGCGTCTATAATAGGGCCCTTGCTTCACCTCAGGGTCACAATCTTCATGTACACATAGAGAGTAGACAGCATTCCAGATTTTAGTTTGCACCAAAATTTGCATGGACCAAAAAGCCCACGGAAGCGTTTCAGTGGGCTTCGGCTCTGTGCCTGCGCTCTGTTCCGTACCTTGTGGATTTCGGACCCATTCAAGTCAATGGGTCCACATCCATGATACGTAATTCCCACGGCTGGCGTTCGTATATTGCGGAAGCACGGTTTGCGGTCTGCCACACGGGTACAGGCGGCTTACGGTCGTGTGAATGTAGCCTTACGATACAGG
Source organism: Rhinella marina (assembly GCA_900303285.1). Lineage (NCBI taxonomy): Eukaryota > Metazoa > Chordata > Amphibia > Anura > Bufonidae > Rhinella > Rhinella marina. The sequence continues at coordinate 412,351 of ONZH01023746.1, read as the reverse complement.
AAACAAAAGCTGATGTTAGTAACCTGTAAATGCATTCCTGTAACTAATTATTGTATGTGAACGTATGATCATTTTTTTACAGCAGGGAACCTACTATACACAACCTCTGTACGCAGCCCCTCCACATGTAATCCATCACACTACAGTTGTGCAGCCCAATGGAATGCCCGCAACGATGTACCCCGCACCCATCCCTCCCACTAGAGGCAGCGGCGTAGCTATGGGCATGGTCGCTGGGACCACGATGGCAATGTCAGCAGGTATGTGCAGCTAGACCCCTTGTCTGTCCATTTATGATCTGTATATTTATGTAGTGTTAGACTGCAGTGTGTTATAATCTATGTAAATCTTGTTTTCTAGGTACATTGTTGACCACCCACTCACCAACTCAAGTAGCTCCACACCAGGTTACAATGCCTGCATATCGGCCTCCAGGGACACCAACTTATAGTTATGTCCCAACACAATGGTGATTAGCCTACCAGTGTAAGTGTGTCTTGTCAGGTCTCTTATTATGGGCCTTTCTGTAGCAGCCATTTGATTTTGGGGTTGTGCAGCCAGTACATATTGATGACTTCTCTATGGGACGCGTTGTCTATCAGATGACTCCCGGCACCCCTGCTGATCAGCTGTTTTGAAAAGCAGAGCGTGAGCGCTGATTCCTCGTCAACATTACACTGCGTATCGTCTTGCTTGCAGCGGCGGCGCAGTGTAATTACAAATGCTCTTCCTATTCATGGAACAAACACTTGAAATTACACTGCGGTGCCGAGGTTTCTGAGATAATGCGCAGTGTAAGGCCTCTTTCACACGAATGTTGTGTTTTGCAGTCCGCAAATACAACGGATGGCATCCATGTGCATTCCCTAATAGAACAGTCCTATTCTTGTCCGTAATACGGACAAGAATAGGACATGCTCTATTTTTTTTTTTTTTTTTTGCGGGCTACGGAACGGAGCAACGGATGCGGACAGCACGCGGTGTGCTGTCCGCATTTTTTGCGGACCCATAGAAATGAATGGGTCCGCATTTTTCACATGAAGTGAGTCCGCAAAAAATAAGTTCGTGTGAAAGAGGCCTAATGTTGAAGAGAAAGTAGAACATGCAGGAGCGCTGCCTCCGCTTCAAACAGCTGATCGACTTAGGTGTTGGGAGTCGGACCCCCACCAATCAGATAGCGATGACCTATCCTGAGTATATGTACTGGCTGCACAAGTCTTCATTGGTTGCAAGCCTGGTACAAAATGCCGAGTTGCCATTGCTTTATAGTGCATTTTGTATTTAGTTTTTTTTTTTTTTTTATAAATGATATTCTGTAAAAAAAAAAAAAAAAAAAGTATGTCCTTCTCAATTAAAAGGTAGGTTGTTACTAGGCAAGTTGACAAATTGTGATCAGGCAATGTGCTGGTACTGACAGTGACTGGAAAAAGTAGTGTGTGTGCGGCAAGGCCCCGTTCTTGACATAGGACATTTGGCCGGCAGACACTCCTCTTAGTGTTCGCCCTTGTTCAAAGTCTTTTCTGTTTCCCCACACCCTCTTTGGGGGCTGTTCAGTGGATGCAGGTACACTCGCTGTTATGGCTCTATTTGTGCGTCACACTGAGGATAGACTTTTAATGGGTCTGTCCTTGTGACCGTTTCTCTTCAAGGGTTTTCCATGAATTTTAATTGATGGTCAATCATTAGAATAGGCCATCAGTGTATGATAAGCAGGGCATAGCCCCTGACAGCGTGCCATTGAGAAGAACCTATGAGCCACAGCACTTGCTGGCCCATTCTTATGCCTCATTCTCACGTCGGTGTTCGGTCAGTGATTTTGAGTCTAAACCAGGTGCGACTCTTTCCCTTATACATTATGTCTGTGGAGGCTCCAATCCTGGTTTTGGCTCAAAATCACTGATGAGAATGAGTAGTGATGAGTAGTAGTAGCAGCTGATACAGCACCCCATCCTTGCATGCGCTGTGTCTAGTAATAAAGCAAAGGGGCCATTGTACTTCAGCAAGTATTGGAGCCCTGTCACTCTACAGGGGATCAGACTGCCACCAGTCACATATTTCCATCCTCCGCTAATGGAAATTCACTTTAAAATTGGACCTAAATTATCTTTTAGACCCCAGCGACAGATGGGCACAGATCAGATAACTGAGTGGTTTAGTGTTTTTTTTATTGAAATCCTTATCATTGTGTAGGAAAGCCCCTTCTGCCATCTGGTTACTCACCTATCGTGGCTCATGTCTCTTCAGGTTTAAAGATGGAAGATATGCAAGCAAGTAAGATGCTTATTAGATGGTGCTGAAGTGTTATACCTCCAGCGAGAAGTTTCTTCCTTCTGAATTCTCTCAACACTTTGCCTAACACTAATTCAGGATCCGAAGATTTCCATTATTGCATATCTTAACATCTTGGGACTCTAGTGGTTGTCTTTAATATAAAATCCTGTTTTGTGGACAGTCTTGCAATTTTTCTAGCTAATTCTAATGATAAAAAGGGAGTATAAAGTTGTTTCGATGATCCATATCTAGTTGAGTGCATGTATAAACACAAAACGACGCTTGCTCAGTTTATTGCAGTGACATATGCAAACGAGAAAAAAAACAAAAAAAAAGAAACATCATATGCAAAATCCAAAGGCGTCAAGAAGAATTCTTTAGGCTTTTCGCTCGTCGTAAGGCCTTAGAAACTTGAGGCAAGACTAATCACCCCAGTGTGTTCTTTGAGTGTTGCTCTGCCATTATTTTGAAGGTTGTTGCTAGTAAAATGTTGCCATGTGATCTGACATCATATGAAGTAATTAGCGTAATTCAGATTATACCCAACTTCTCACTAGGAATAAGAAGTTTTGTTTTTTATTTTTAACTTTCGTTTTTTTTTTTTTTTTTTTTTGTTTTTTTTACATTGAGTTAAATAGGAATAGCTGGTTTAGGTGATATGACCAAGCGTATAGAAGACAGGTCGCCTTCTTGGGTACAGATCTCGCCATGCGTGAGGTGGCCGCTCTCTAGTGTTCGCTCTGCACTTACTGCGGTTTAGAAAAATTGACACTTCAAGCATTCCACAGAAATGTAAAAGACCCGCTGCTTTTCCTGCTCCTGTTAATTGACTTGATTGAAATTGGAAAGAAATTTAAAAAAATTAAAAAAATCCTATGCATCACGAAACGGGAAAGGTGGGGACGATAGTTCTCAGCTCGTACGATACGGCGACCACATAGTTTAGTATTTTTATTTGCTTTTTTTGTACTGTTTTTTTTTATATGATTTTTTTTATTGCTCACTTTGTGTTGGCATTCCACAATAAAATACATTTGGTGAACGTTCTCATTTCCAGTGTATATACATGTTCCGTAATGGAAGGCTTTGCGTCGAGGCCTCATGCAGACAACCGTATGTACTTGACAAACCGCAAAATATGGCTAGTGTGTCTGTGTCGCAGCCGCATTTTTTTGCTGACCTATTGAATTCAATGGGTCCATGGTCCACACATTGCGGCCAAGTATAGGACATGTTCTATCCTATGGATTCGGAAAGCACACAGATCATCCATTCGCATCTATATGTTCGTTCCGCAAAAGGATAGAACATGTCTGCAAAATGTTTACCCATCAAAGTGAATGGGACCGCAAAAAAAAAATGCGGATTGCTTGCGGTAAACATCCGTATTTTGCAGATCCACGATTAGAAGACACCAAAATGGATGCAGTTGTGTGCATGAGACCTTAGAAGAATATAAACAATAAGACGTCATGTTACACTAACCCAGCTACACAGAAATACTATTACTGAGCACGTACACACGTACAAGCAATCAGGCCCCCATACCCCCCCCCCCGGATCCAACTGATTCAGTGAGCAAAGTGGAGCGCTTTCCTTTAGCCACCTATCAGACGCTCTTTTGAATCTGAAAGCAATGCGATTAGATATTTCTTTGCACCAGTTTGCGGCTGGTTCCCGTTCCCGTTGCGGCTGTGCAGTCACATGCCGGGTCTCAGCTTAGCGGTAGTTATGGTACTTGTATATTACTGCATTGCCGATTCATATGGCGACTCTAAGGGGTTTTATAGTATTACGAGTGCATGAATTACATTGTAATGTGGTGGTATTTGATCACTAGCAGCATCCAGTGCAGTATTAGCTTCATACGAAGTCCTAAAATGAGTCCACGCCATGGAGGATTCTCGGCACCAGCGCCTGGTTGGTACGTGGTTACAGAGAAGATTCTAGTAATAGTGCAGGATCGTTTTATTTCCTATTCTTTGACCTAATTGGAAGTAATCATAGGGACAGTTGATCCATCCTGCTGAATGGTTGTGCATTGGCTGTTTGACGACAGATCCGTACACAGCTGGTTATGAGGGGGTTAATCCAGTCCTCTGATAGCAGAGATCAGTGGTTAATGACCAGTGACCGTTATTTTCTTGTATCATTTAATAAATGGGGTCAGTGCAGCAGCGAGTACCGCTCTGAGGGAATGACAGGCCATGTACGCTGCACAGAGAGGTGCTCCAGTGCAGCACAAGTCTGTCGGCTTACTCCCCCCCCATTGATAAATTGGAATACAGTATTTAGAATAGCCCTATTTCTGCTGTGCGTGGCTGCATACAATGTTCTATAAACCTTTTCAATCCAAAAATGTAGCCACGCAAGCACTTAGAACTTTTGGCTACTTTCACTATTACGTCCCCTGCATAACACATTTTTTTGATAATAAGGAGAATTGTGTCTGGTCACCTGCAAATAGAGAACATTCTGTAATGTTAAGCTAGTTTCACATCTGCGGCACAGTTCTCCGGCATTACCAGATAGTGCTGCCTGTCCGCCGGAAACCATTGACTATAATGAGATCCGGCCGCTCCCTGGCAAAAATGCCAGAGTTCAGCCAGGACAGAAACCACTGCACCGAACAGTTTTTGCCCGGCTGATTCCCAGCATTCTCTACCGGAACATCCTGCCAGATTGCTGTGCCGCTAATGTGAAACTAGCCGTAACTGGGTTGTGATTGTCCTTTAGATTAAGGCCACTTTCACACAGTCAGTGTTTGCTCAGTGATTTCCGTCAGTAATTGTGAACCAAAACCCAGAGTGGAGCCTCCACTGACAAAAGGTGCAATGGAACAGTTGGTATCTTTATCGTGTTTTTGACCCACACCTGGTTTTGGCTCACAATTACTGATGGAAATCACTGGCCAAATACTGACACTGTGAAAGTTGCCAAAAGGCCCCTTTACAGTGCTCAATTGACTAGATGATTGTCGGGAAAGAATCGTTCTTTCCTGGCAATCCCATGCTCGTCAGTGAAGGAAACCATCGCTATTACATGCAGCGATCTCCTCCACGGTATTGCTTCTCCCCATACAGAATTATTTGCCAGCAGCAGAGGCTGTTTAGACTACACAATCTGCTGCCGGGAAAACAGGTCCAACTACCCAATGAACGAGCATTGTGCTCATTCATCAGGTAAGCCGGGGCATCCTTACACTGGCAGATTATCGCTAATGAGCGCTCATACAAACACTCGTTAGCGATAATCTGCCCAACCATCGGGCAGTCTAAAAAGGCCTTAAGACATGAAACAGTGCATCTATCAAACAGGGTGTGAACTGAGCCTAAAGGGTAATGAGAAAAAGACCCCATTTTGCTGTGCTGGATCGGGACCCGCACTGTTGATGATAAACCACTGACCAGGCCTCTGTAATATGGTACAAACTATTGGGGGTTACCATTGTAAAGCTAACAGCTCTGCCGATGTAGTTGATAGGGAAACAATAGACCTTTCAGACTGGAGTAAATCAAGCACTTGTCTAGAAATGCTTACACAGGGCCGATGTCTTGTAGTTCAGGTTATGTGAACAATCTGGCCGCCTCAAAGAAGGGTTCCAGCACTGAAGTCATGTTTTTTTTTTTTTTTTTTTCTTGGTTTCAAATTTTTTGTTAGTAGCGATTTCCATTCCCCTTTTCATACTTTTTATATGTAGATTACATGTTGTCTTCCAAAAAACAACCAAGATACCATTCTTACATTCTACAATGTCTTTCATAGTGGGTGGATGACGCGACCATTCTGAGCCAGTTCAGTTATGTATACTTTTTTGTATAATGTGATTAGATCCGCTCAGATTTTGACTCTCTAAAAGCACGTTTATTGTAACAAGGATTGTTATGTATTAATACTGTTTTGAATAAAGATTGACTTTTGTGTTGCTAAGTTGCCTATTTTAGTTTTATATAGTTTTCTTACAAATATGGCAGTCAGTGACAAAGTGGTTAAGGGCAAATGCACACGTTCTGGATTTCTGTGCAGACAATCTGCAGGGAAATCCGTGCGGTCACTCTGCATCAACTAGTGCAGATTTGCTTGTGGATTTGGTGTGAATTTTACTGTCCCCATTGAAGTGAATGGAGAAAATCCGGGCAGGAAAAATAAAATAAACTGACATGCTGCGGATTTTATCATCCGCACAACAGGTCAAAATCTGCACTGAAAAAAATCTGCATCGTGTACATGAGAATTTCAAATTCTCATAGAATACAATGTGCATGATGTACGGTCCAGATTTTCCCGCACACAATCCTGATCGTGTGCATTTAGCCTAGTAATTGCGTTGGTCCCATTCATTCATACCAGGATCACCACTGTAAGATTTAGGGAGAAAAGTCCAGACGTTGATACTTTTCTGGTAGTAGATTTGGGTGGGTTTATCAAAACTGGTGCAAAAGCAAAGTGGAGCAGTTGTCCATATCAGCCAATCAGATTTTAGATCTGACTTTTTATTAGATATGGGTATGTACAATGTAGGAATATTAAAGGGGTTGTCCCACGAAAAATATTCTACAGTTTTCAAACCAGCACCTGGCTCTGAATACTTTTGTAACTGCATGTAATTAAAAATTTAGTATAGCCACTGAGTTATTCGATAAACTGTGTCTGTATAGTGGCACTTGATTTCTTATTTCTTTGACCTGCTCACTGAGAAGGCCGCACATGCTCAGTTTCATCTTTCAACTGTCTCCTGAGCTGTGATAGGAGGAGCTGAGACACGCTCCCTGAGCTGCATCAGAAAAGACACTCCCCTTCAGCTGTCAGCTTGATATAAATCTAGCAGAGCAATGAATGAGGAGATCTCTGGATCTATGTGAGGTACAGAGCTGGTTCTAGCTTTGTTAGAAAGGTATTATCATGTACTATATGATGTCTGATCTTCATGTTTTACATTATTCATGGGACAACCCCTTTAAATATAAAACAAGCTCTGGACACTTATAAAGGTTACATAGCTCATCTACTGCAGAACCTCTTTTTTGAAAAGTAAAGATATGTCCAAATGAATCTTACATGCTATGGATTTTTCATGTGTACTTGCTCTGTAAAATCTGCAGAAGAATACAGAAACAGCCATGGTGATGATGGTTTAAAGAGGTCTCAAACATTGGTGGCATATCACCAGGATATTCCCCCAATATCTCTAGAACGGAGCCCACATATTGAAGAAGAGCAGACCACGCATGTGCAGCCGCCCTCTATTCATTCCTATGGGAGTAACGAAAATATCTGAGCTGTGCGCTTGGTTGTTTCTGGAAGTCCCACAGAAATGAATGGCAAGCACAGCCACCGCTCCATTTGTTTCTATGGGGCTAAAGGCGCTCTATTTTCAGCACTCCTATAGAAATTAATAAGGCAGTCAGGCTTGTGCAGTCCACTCTGCTTCACTTTGCGGGCTCTGTTCTAGAGATCCCACATCTGGGACTCACACCTATCAGACATGGGTGACATGTCCTAGTGATATGCCACCAGTGTTTTAGATGATACAGTACAACCTCTTCAACAGCAGAGATTGATATGCAAAAGAACAGAGATTGACGAGAGCGGCGCAGGATAAGGCAAGTATACAGATTTTTTTTTTTTTTTTAAGGAATGCACAAAAACAGAAATCCACATGAAGATCCACAGTGAAGGGCAGCATAAAGGAGGTGACAGATTACCATTTTTAATGGGGTATTCTGTGCTATTCTGACGCTGATCAGGTCCCTGCTGGTCTCCACTTCCTGGTCCTGGAATGATGGCAGTGAGGGATTGTTTTTTTATTTATTTTTTTAACATTCTTCCCCTTACATAAAAACAAAAAATGCCGCACAGTTACAATAGCATAAGATTTCAGGAGCTCTGTAAAGATGTAATTGTCAAATAAGGCCTCTTTCACATGAATTATACGGATTGGGTCAGGGTGCGTTCAGTGAAACTCGCACAATTTCGCAAGCAAGTTCGGTGTTTTAGTTTTTTCCGTGTGGGTGAAATCAGTTTTGATGTGTTTTTCACTTGGGTGAAAACTGAAGGTTTACAAACAACATCTCCTAGCAACCCTCAGTGAAAACCGCTTTGCTTCTGGACGTAATGGTTTTTCACTGACGCCCCATTCACTTCTATGGGGCCAGGGCTGCATGAAAAACGCAGACTATAGAACATGCTGCCATTCTCACACAATACAGAAATGATGCATGTAAAAAAATATCATATACATCATATACACAGACCCATTGAAATGAATGGGTCAGGATTCAGGGCGGGTGCTATGCGTTCTCTTAACGCATTGCATCCTCCCAGAAAACTCGCTCGTGTTAAAAGGGGCCTAAAGATACACATCTACTGCCGTAAGTCCATGGGGTTGGGATTGTCCACCCTATTGTCCCATACAATAATACAGAATCAGATAATGAAGGCAGCAGACAGCATTGCTTTGTTGTGTATGGCTTTTAAGGTTTGTACTATGTAAGGCAATTTATTTCATTTACGTAAAGAACAAACATACAGTTTCCCACACAAAAAAACAAGCATGAAATTAATACCATCCATCTAGGTGAGATTACAGACATTGTTAAAATGCACCGTACATGTTACTTCTCATAAATAAAGTCTGTGTTAATGGGTAGAAAAGACTTTAAACAGGAATATGTGGTGAGGGGTCACCAGAATTAAAATACAGAGGTGGCTGCGTTCCTGATGAGAATGTCACTCGAGCAGCAGTTTTAGATTAGGCACATTGATTTATACTTTGATGAAATAAAAAATGCCGCATGCACCTTTACATATATGTATTCACACATGGCTCTGCTAGCGGATGCTTAACGGGCATCCATCAGTAGTTTTGTACCTATGACACTGGCTGATCTGTTACATGTGCACGTGGCAGCTGAAGGCATCTGTGTTGGTCCCATGTTCATATGTGCCCGCATTGCTGAAAAAAATAAAGTTTTTATATATGCAAATTAGTCTCTAGGAGCCAAGGGGGCATTGCCGTTACACCTAGAGGCTCTGCTCTCTCTGCAACCCCTGCACTTTGATTGATATGGCTAGGCGTGGTAATACTGCCTGGACCTGTCAATCAAGGTGCAGAGAGCGCAGCTGCAGAGAGAGCAGAGCCTCTAGGTGTAATGGTAACGCCCCCGTTGCTCCTACAGCATCATTTGCATATATTAAAACATCATTTTTCTCAGCACTGCAGGCACAAATGAACATGGGACCAACACAGATGTCTTTAGCTGCCAAGCGCACATGTAACAGGTCAGCCAGTTTCTGCTGACATATGCCCTAGCTCCCCTGAAGTAACTGCATATACTACTACATGCATGATTTGATAAATTAGGATCCATGTTTGATTCTCTCCTTGTAGATCCTCCCTTAGTGTATTCTGAAGGTTGCTTTACTTTATGGTGCCAAACAGCCAGTTTTTTCCTTTTTAATACGCATATTGAAATGGTCACAGGAAATTCTGTGCTGAAAGAGAATACCGCTATACAGGCTTTCCAAGTAGCGTACATAAAGGATGGGGGCAATGATAAAAATTAGACCCCTTTCAGGAGCTGCTTGACACCAACACGTTACATCACCTGTGAAGATCACATCTCTTTCCAAGTCATAAGTACCCATTAAAACTGTAACAAAACCAACTTGGAATGGGCATGCTCCCTCCAGGGGCTCCGTAGAAGCCATATAGGCTACCTGTTTGGCATGGACGCCCTTGGATTTTGCTGTTTATATAGCTCTTCAATTAAGCAAGAGGAATCTTGAGAAGTCTACACAAGAAATCATGCCTTTTTGGAACAACAGATTGCTAGAAAAGGAGGCCAAAAGAAAGATTGAGAGATATGTTCGGTAAGTGTGTGAAGAATGAGGCTTTGGAGGTACTGTCTCCTTGTGGAGAGCGGCAGTGCTGGTGTAGGGAGTCTTATAGGCCAGGCAACGCTCCCTGGGAAGAAGGAAAAGAAAAATCTGAGGCTTGTGAAGGACATTGTATAACAGACAGGCTTTACAATTTATATGACCTGTGATGTCATCACTTTTGTAAGAAGATCACACCCCTCCACTGCGAATTACGGACAGTGGATGTCACCTTAGATTCCCATGGCCTTCTATGATCAATAGGGCTACGATACTCTGATACTAGTACAGGAGTAGGCAACTTCTGGGACTCCAGCTGTTGTGAAACTACAACTCCCAGCATGCATACTTGCTCAGCTCTTCTAAGAACTCACATAGAAATGAATGGAGGATGCTGGGAATTGTAGTTTCACAACAGCTGGAGTGCCGGAGGTTAATGATCCCTGTACTAGTATAACAACCTCTTGGGCATCATGGCTCCGATAAAGCAGCTGTATACTACTTTGGTGGTGAACGTATACAACCCTCTTAAATGGTATTCAAAATTTTGGGCGATGTGTGTATACTTTTTACAAAACAATATTTCCAGAGAAGTTTATGTCTTCTTGGTTGTTGATTGGCACCACTCCACCAGTGTTGGCTTATTATGTGCTTTAGGGCAGCAGACTGGTCACCAGACAGTACTTCTAACAGTGGTGTCTGGAGACACCTCTGAGCAATGCCTATGGCAGCTAAGTTACTGGGTATCATACATTTTGTAGGCCCCTTGGGCCCTAGGGCTCATGCACGCAACCGTATGTATGGTTTGTATCCAATGCGGACCGGACGTGGACCTATTCATTTCAATAGGGCTCCACAGTGAACCTGACAGGTGATTTCGGCTGCCCTGTCTGGGAGCAGGATTTAATAGTGATCTGTGATATATAAGTTTATACTGTATTATTTGGAGAACAATATTTGAGTAAAATACAGAGTAAATCCTCACAGGACTCCTAGGAGAAACAGTGAGAGTCCGGATGACCCTGCCCACACAGAATGATTGACAGCCTTTGTTCTACACATCCTGGTACAGAGAAAGCTGTCAATCATTCGGTGTGGGAGGGGTAATCAGGATTCACTCATAGGAGTCCTATCTTGCCAACCAAACTCAGTAGCTAACCCATATAGTAAATCTGTTGTCCATGCAGCCTCCATAGCCACGTTCAGGTATAGTCTATTTACATACAGAGAAAATATAGGCCTCATATATAATAGTGCTCTTCAACATAGCATTCTCTTCACCTTGAAATAAGGTTTAATATCCTGTTAGGTTATATACATTTTCTTAACTCATTGTCAACTACAGCGAATCAGTTCTGAGTATTCAATGTAAAGATTCAGTGTTCATCTGGTAAACATTACAAAAACAACAATACTGTAATTCATTACATTACAGAACAAAAAAAAACAAACCCCGGAGTAAAACTACAAGACTTCCCGGGTGATCAGAGGCAGCAACAGAGAACATGTAAAATATGTCCAATTTCTAAAAAATAAATATGGAGTAATGTACCAGCTAGCGCCATGCCCCGTAGAAGGATAAAGTAGGAGTCCCAGGCACGGGCACTTTGTCAACTGTGGGTAAAGTGCTTTCTTTGTACAGGATGCAAGAGCAGATCACAAAAAGGTCCTTTATTTTCGAAAAGGAGTCAGACGGCTGATGTTTTGCCAGAAATTGGAGGGTTTGCGCTTGGGTTCAGCAAGCATGAAGACTTGTTGCTGTGGGAGGTTGGCAGGCAACGTGGGATGCTTCTGTCTCATCCAGAAATCATAGTATGTCCTATTAATGGCTGGAAAGTGAAATTAAACAGGTCCTATTAGACATGTCTGATATCCAGAAGCCTCTTATCACCTAGTGATCAGCTCCACAGCCATACTCTACCAATGAGGTCATCTATTGTCAAAATTAATTACATAAGGAAAGTGTGGGGGAGGAAAAGATTTATTTTACCGTAATGTGAGACCGTAAAAGGAACTTTAAAGGGGTCTGTCAGCAGTTTTGACTTTGCTTAACTGCTGACAGCAGAAGGTAAGTGCTGGGAAGAGCAGAACAAACATACATATTGTAGAGCTTCTATTATCAGGAATAGTGTGAATATGAAGTTTTATTCTGCAAGATTCTACTCCTGGAAGTGCCTAGGAGGCGGAGCTTTACTGTGTAGTGCTCTCTGCATTGAGCTTCTCCACAGCTCCTCCCCTCTGCTCTGAGTGACAGCTGTAGCATCCAACTAAGAGACCAGTACAGCTGTCCTCGGAGGGGAGGGGCTGTGAAGTAGATGAATGCAGAGAGCAGTCCCTGTAAAGCTCCACCCACTTGGTACCTGCGGGAGCAGAATCTGGCAGAATAAAAGGTCATTTTCTAACTTACTTCTGATAATAAAGCTATATATTGTCACAAAGGAAGTTTATGAACACTGGTCAGCGATAATCTGCCAGAACATCGGGCAGTGTAAAGAGTACTTAAGTTGTTTATTTCACAGAGGTGCACAAGTTGAAGAGTAACTTCCATGATGGGAATACCCCCTTAAGTTCTATATCTGAAAAACTGAGCTCTAACCTCTATACAAACATATGCACAATTAAATTGGTTTAATATCAACATCTGCTCAGCTGTGGTCCGACTCCCGGCAACCCCACGATCAGCTGTTTGAAGAGACCACGGGGCTCCGGTGAACACTAGGGCGTTTTCCTAAGCCTGGGACGTCACGTTCATTGGTCACATGGCCTAGGCGGAGCTCAGTCCCATTCATTTGAATAAGGCTGAGCTCCAATACCATCTACAATCGTTATCTGATGGACAACACTGTGCTTGGTATGCTGCCTCCTCAAACAGCTGATCGGTGAAGGTGCTGGGAGTCTCTAATACAGGCATGGCCAACTTGCAGCTCTCCAGCTGTTGTAAAACTACAATTCCCACCATGCTCTGCTGCAGGCATAGTTGTAGGCAGTCTGGGCATGCTGGGAGTTGTAGTTTTTTAGCAGCTAGAGAGCCTGAGGTTGGCCACCCCTGCTTTACTAGAACAGCCTGCCGGATCGATTTAACGCATGTGTGACCCTACCCTTACAGCTTGCTATGAGGGATCCATCACAAATCCAATACTCTGCATGTCCTTCAGTGGCACAGACTGCCACTCTCTCTAGCAGCAGGCATATGAACAGTGTCAAGAAGCAAGTGCTGCAAAACATGTCTGGCCAGGGACCTTTTCAATACCTTCCCAAATGCTCAGGGGCCCAAATCAGTTGTGTTGACCTCAAAGAAAATTCTGTGCACCTCTTCCACAGCTGGGCATGGTTCACAGAACTCCCCTGCAGCTTTTGTGGGGTCAGAGTTGCTGGACCAAGTGGCAGAGACTAAACCCTAACTAGCGCTAGGAGGAAGAGGAGGAGCTGGCTACCTTATAGCCCACCCTCTGAGGTCAGACAGACGCTCACCTTTTGGCTTTCCTGAGGGACGCGGTTTATTCGCATTCATCATTGCTTGCTTTCGTTGTATTTCACTGATGCTGAAACCTAAAAACAGATGCAAGTTAACGTTAATATTACTGTGGCTAAAAGAAAAAAAATTGTTGATTTTACTTACTTTATTAGAAAGGGCATTAAAAAAAGTTAAAGAAATACCTCACCAATCCTCCAGTTTGCTGCTTCCTGAGTTCCTGTCTGGTTTCTACTTTGTGGTCCATCTTGACACACAGGAAATGCATGTGCTCGGCCAATCACTGGCCGAGGCAGGTCATGTATTCATACAAAGTCGCTTTTTTTTACACTTAGGAGTCCAGGGGGTGGTCTTAGTGATTGATAGCCATCTCTTTATGCACATTCATATAGTGAAGGCTGCCAATCACCTATAGGACTGCCCGCTGGGCTCCTAAGATTAAAGGGGTTATCACATGACTAATGTACAAAATGAAAATCAGACATCATATAGTACATGACAACCTCTTTCTAACAAAGCTAGAACCAGCCCTGTACCTCACATGGATCCAGAGATCTCCCCATTCATTGCTCTGCTAGATTTATATCAAGCTGACAGCTCAAGGGGAGTGTCTTTTCTACTGCAGCTAAGGGGGCGTGTCTCAGCTCTCCCGATCACAGCTCAGGAGGCGTGTCTCAGCTCTGCCTATCACAGCTCAGGAGGCAGTTGGCATGTGCGGCCTTCTCAGTGAGCAGGACAAAGAAATAGGAAAAAGAACAAACAGCAGGTGGCGCTATACAGATATATCTTATTGACTAACTCAGTGGCTATGCTAAATTTTTTATTACATGCAATTACTATAGTATTCAGATCCAGGTGCTGGTTTGAAAACTGTAGAATATTTTTCTTGAGACAACCCCTTTAAGATGTACAGGGTGGGCCATTTATATGGATACACCTAAATAAAATGGGAATGGTTGGTGATATTAACTTCCTGTTTGTGGCACATTAGTATATGGGAGTCGGGAAACTTTTCAAGATGCGTGGTGACCATGGTGGACATTTTGAAGTCGGCCATTTTTGATCCAACTTTAGTTTTTTCAATCGGAAGAGGGTCATGTGATACATCAAACGTATTGAGAATTTCACAAGAAAAACAATGGTGTGCTTGGTTTTAACGTAATTTTATTCTTTCATGAGTTATTTACAAGTTTCTGACCATTTATAAAATGTGTTCAAACTGCTGCCCATTGTGTTGGATTGTCAATGCAACCCTCTTCTCCCACTCTTCACACACTGATAGCAACACCGCAGAAGAAATGCTAGCACAGGCTTCCAGTATCCGTAGTTTCAGGTGCTGCACATCTCGTATCTTCACAGCATAAACAATTGCTTTCAGATGACTCCAAAGATAAAAGTCTAAGGTGGTCAGATCGGGAGACCTTGGGGGCCATTCAACTGGCCCACGACGACCAATCCACTTTCCAGGAAACTGTTCATCTAGGAATGCTCGGACCTGACACCCATAATGTGGTGGTGCACCATCTTGCTGGAAAAACTCAGGGAACGTACCAGCTTCAGTGCATAAAGAGGGAAACACATCATCATGTAGCAGGTGAATGGCCCCCAAGGTCTGACACTCTTAGACTTTTATCTTTGGGGTCATCTGAAGGTAATTGTCTATGCTGTGAAGATACGATATGTGCAGCACCTGAAACTACGGATACTGGAAGCCTGTGCTAGCATTTCTTCTGCGGTGTTGCTATCAGTGTGTGAAGAGTGGGAGAAGACGGTTGCATTGACAATCCAACACAATGGGCAGCACTTTGAACACATTTTATAAGTGGTCAGAAACTTGTAAATAACTCATGAAAGAATAAAGTAACGTTAAAACCAAGCACACCATTTTTTTCTTGTGAAATTCTCAATAAGTTTGATGTGTCACATGACCCTCCTCCCATTGAAAAAACTAAAGTTGAATCCAAAATTACCGACTTCAAAATGGCCGCCATGGTCACCACCCATCTTGAAAAGTTTTCCCCCTCCCATATACTAATGTACCATAAACAGGAAGTTAATATCACCAACCATTCCCATTTTATTTAGGTGTATCCATATAAATGGACCACCCTGTACTTTGGGATGGATGGGGAGGGATTTGCAGAAAAGTTATCACCACTCCAGCCCTGTGATCTACATGCAGGTAGTTATGTGATGGCACGTGGTCTATCATGGGTGTCTCATTACCTGTCTGCTCATCTTGCAGCACCTGTCTTCTCTCTTCCTCAAATGCTTGCAACCAGCGCTGTTTCTGCTCTGGCTTCTTGGCCAGAAAAAGATGAACGTCCTCAGAGACTTTACTCTGCAGCTTGAAGGCATTTTTCACAGTAATGTTAAAGTCCTTGTCTTTGCCGTCCTCTAAGTTAATGACTTCCATCTCATCCATGTTGATCTTGCCCTTGTAATACAAGATGTCCCGTCGTAGAATATCCTGAGAATTGTAGAAGAGTATATAACCAGAGCTCATGGCCATAACATAATTTACATTTCTATATTAGCTACTCCTCTATATTATTTATTCAGTGCCACCAGTGTCAGACTGTGTAGAGACACATCCTATTGACATTTCCAGGAGGAATAACACAGCAAAGGTGCTGCAGAAGGGTTATGTTATGGGGAATGCAGGTATGTACTAAACAGACATGTCAGAAGAGGTGGCAGTTCCTCTTTACTTTCTAAATATTAAGGGCTCATGCACATGACCATATGTATTTTGTGGTCCACAAAACACGGATCTGCAAAATATACGGTTGACGTCCGTGTGCATTCCGTATTTTGCAGAACGGAACAGCTGGACACTAATAGAACAGTCCTATCCTTGTCTGTAATGCGGACAATAATAGGACATGTTCTATCTCTTTGTGGAATGGACATACGGAAATGGAATGCACACGGAGTAACTTCCGTTTTTTTGCGAGACCCATTCAAATGAATGGTTCTGCATACGGCCCACAAAAAAAACCGAACGGACACGGAAAGAAAATATGTTCGTGTGCATGAGCCCTGAGTCAGTTTTAAGTGATTTTGCACATAACCATAACTTTTTAATTTCTTGGGCTACCATAATAAATTTGAGTCTTTTTGTGACACATTGGGCCTCTTTTAAAACCTATTTATTGTATGTGTTTTTTATGTTTTGTTTTTAATTTGCCATTGTTTAGATTTGCAACTTTACACTAAATGAAAGTATTAAAATGGGTTCCTTTATTCACTTCAGTCGTTTTGATATACTGTACAGTCTCAGATTATGGTCCCTTTGTGTTGGTGTAAGTGGTATGGCTGTTTTTTTATTCTGTATTTTTATATTATTTTACAGACATTTTATATTTCTTTTTGATATATTTTTGGTACGTAGTAGGTCCTCCATGATGTCAAAAAATACATCCACACATCCCACATACCTGGGGCATCCATAGGAGCGGAAAACAGCCCTTAGTAGTGACATCATCCACTACACTGGAGGTCATTTGCGACATGTGACCGCTAGGTCCAATACAAGCAGTGGCATTGCTGCTTCCTCATTAAGCGCTATGTAGACTTCCCAAGAGAAGACAGAGGCAGCCATATACCGCTTCTGTCTTCTCCTTGGGGTTCAACCAGTTCTCCAACCTGCTCCTGCTAGATTGCAGAAGTAGCTTTAAGGCTAGGGCTACGTGGTGACCTATGTTGCGCAACAAAAACAGTGCAACTACATTGCAACGTGTCGCACGACATTCATGTCGCACCAAAGTCGTGGGCCATTTTTTGCAATGATAGTTAATGGTGTTGCACTGCGGCATGCTGCGACTGCAACGTGACAGTCGCACAAAAATCCAACTTGGATGGATTTTTTGCAACTGTTGTGTCGCAGTCGCAGCATGTCACAGTGGGACACCATTGACTACCATTATAAAAATTGTCACCCGACTTTTGTGCGACAAGAAGTCGCGCGACAACTGTCACCGTGTAGCCCTAGCCTAATTCTGCACTGTACATGTACAGTTGTGTGGGGTGCACTTTAGTTTAACTCCGTTTTCCATTAATGTAACTGTATGAGGGCTTGTTTTTTTGCAGGGCAAGTTGTATTTTTCAATGGTGCCATTTTGGGGTGCACATAATTTGCTGATTAGTTTTTATTAACTTTTTCTGGCAGGGAGAAGGGAAACAACAGCAATGCTGCCACTGAGTTTTGACGTTATAAATTATGTGGCGTTCATTTTTCAGCGTAAATTGTATTATAACTAGGGAAGAGCGAATCAACTTTGGATTTTCAATGGTGCCATTTTGGGGTGCACATAATTTGCTGATTAGTTTTTATTAACTTTTTCTGGCAGGGAGAAGGGAAACAACAGCAATGTTGCCACTGAGTTTTGACGTTATAAATTATGTGGCGTTCATTTTTCAGCGTAAATTGTATTATAACTAGGGAAGAGCGAATCAACTTTGGATGAAACATCCGAAGTTGGTTCGCATAAAACTTCGTTTCCACTTGGAACCGAACCCGAGTTCGGGAAATGTTTTTTTTACATTACAATTTATGAAGGTATTACGCAAAGTCTCGGGAGCCAATACATTCTAATCCTGTACAAAGATTTTTGCAAATCGACTTCGGATGTTTCATCCGAAGTCGATTCTCTCATCCCTAATTATAACTTCACTCTCTGGGTCAGTACGATTACAGTGATACCAAATCCTTATAGTTCCCTTAGGCCATCTGCCCACTATGCGGAATACATGCAGGATTACCACTTGGATTCCCGTATGGAAAAACTGCAGTGTACTACGGTACCAGTAAAGTGTATGAATTACAGTAATCTCATGAACACTTTCTGGATTGTTTCCGTGTAGAAAATGACCTGCATTGCGGATTTCCAAATCCGCAGCATGTCAGTTATGTTTGCAGTTTTAGCTGAAGATTTCACCCTTTTCTAATGGAA
Source organism: Rhinella marina (assembly GCA_900303285.1). Taxonomy (NCBI): domain Eukaryota; kingdom Metazoa; phylum Chordata; class Amphibia; order Anura; family Bufonidae; genus Rhinella; species Rhinella marina. Next base: position 393,775 of record ONZH01023746.1, on the reverse strand, counting down.
AGGTGAGATCTGCAGCAAAATCGCATCTAATACTCACCGAAATCCGCAATTAGAAATTGCAGATTTGGTGCAGACATGCTGCAGAAACGCACATAAGTACGCACAGAAATGCACGAGGATCTTATGTGCATTCACCCGCACTAGGGTGCGGTGGCCTTAGTGACTGCTGTAAAAAGGTATATTTAAAAGGTTAAAAATCATTTTATGGTAAAAACTATTTTATCTAGAGGGAAAAATATTATTCTCTATAGTCACCTTTACTAGTAATATGAAACAGAAAATATGCAGAATGAAGAGGATAATGACCGACATACCTTTTTACAGTACACAAGCTGATGATCGAAGAGAAACACTATCCGCTGTTGCCCCTTTGATTGAAGCTGCGAGAATTTTGTTAATTCACCGGAATAAATAAGTTCTGAGCTTCTTGTCAGGATATCTTCACCCTGTAAACAAAAGGGTAAAGAATAATTAAGAAAGAGCCCAATTTCGGAAATATCCATAATCTAATAATCTAGGAAGTCTCAAAGTAGAAGATTTTATATATTACTCACTTATATAGCACTGACATATCCTGCAGCGCTTTACAGACATCATCACTCACTGTCCCCAGAGCTCACAATCTAAGTTCCCTCTCTGTATGTCTTTGGACCGTGGGAGGAAACTGGAGTACCCGGAGGAAACCCACGCAAACACGGGGAGAACATACAAACTCCATGCAGATGTTGGTTGGTTTCAAACCTAGCCTAGACCCCAGCGCTACAAGACACCAGTGCTAACCACTGAGCCACCGTGCTACGTTAGGAAGCTCCTCTGATTAAAAATCCAAGTTAGGGGATATTTACACATGTGGCAGATTCACTTCAGAACTGAATCCATATTGTTCATCTGAACTGGGTTCTGTTGGCAGCAAACACATGCATCTCTACAAGCCCCATTCAGATATAGGGACCATCAGAGAAATTTCAGCAACAAAGTTGTTCACCCTCACTTAGCTTCTAACATTTTACTTTGGGCTGTCTTCCTGAAGATTCTTTGCCCTGACAAGTGAGTTTTATATAATCTGGAATTTGCTGAGCTACTGTATCAATTCTCCAGGATGAGAAGCGGTTTTTATTACGTTATTTTTTTTTAGATCCAGAGCAAATTTGTTTGTGAAGGGGCCCTATAGTGGTTTCACACAAAAATGCAGTTTTTGGGCAGATTTTCATACATTTTTGTGAGCCAAAACAGAAGTGAAGGCAGGGGAACTATAAAAGAAGGACTTATACTCATCCATCCTGCTGGATTCACTCCTGGCTTTGGCAAAAAACCTGCATAAAAACCGCCACAAAAACTGCAACTTTCTTTTCCCCAAAAAACAGTATGAAACCACCCTTACAGGAAACGCCATAAAGCAGTTGCCCAATTTGCTACATCCAAAAATGACAAACATTTTCTCACAGGGATTGAAAGCGCAGGGATAGTTGTGTTGCGAACTTGCGACTCTCTGGGAAGTCAATGGCTGCCTTAGGCCTCTTTCACACTAGCGTTAGCCCGGATCCGGCACCTAAAGGGTGCCAACGGATCCGTGCTAACGCTGATACATGTGTGCAGCCGGAGCAGCACACATACATACTCACATACTCCAGGGACGCCGGCAGAACGTCTTCACGCGCCTCCTGCGCGCAGTGATGACGATTCCCCACAGCGCCCTCTGCTGGGCGCAGTGGGGAAACGTCATAGCTGCGCGCAGGAGGCGCGTGAAGACATGCTGCCGGCGTCCCTGGAGTATGTGAGTATGTATCTGTGTATGTCTGTATGTCTGTATGTATGTATTTATGTATGTGTCTAGCTCTGTAGCCGGATCCGGAATGATCCCCCATTGCAAATCAATGGAGGACAGATCCGGATTACTGGTGTGTCTACACCAAACGGATCCGTCCCCATTGACTTGCATTGGGGGTCATTCCGGATCCGTCTTGGTGCGGATGCCTGGACCGGAGAGCAAACCGCAGCATGCTGCGGTTTGTTCTCCGGTCTGAAGACGGAACGGAATGCTTTCAGGAGCATTCCGTTGTCTTCAGTTCAGTTTTGTCCCCATTGACAATGAATGGGGACAAAACTGAAGCGTTTTATTCCGGTATTGAGCCCCTATGACGGAACTCAATACCGGAATTTTAAAACGCTAGTGTGAAAGTAGCCTTATAGGAGCTCGACCCTAACACACAGTGCACACTAGGGGACAATTTCCTAGGAAACCAATAGAACAAATCATTATCTCACAAGCTATAAAATGAATTTTAGTACATGACAGAGAGACTCCGCAACAGTCAGGTAGCCCAAAACAATACATGTTAGGCCTTCTTACATACTGTAGTTAAGGGCTCTTCACACAGGCTGACAATTGAACAGATTATTGCTAACAAATGTTACTAGTAACGCTCGTTAGCGATGAACTTGCGGTGTAAATGCACCGACTTGTACCCGATGAACCAGCAAAATGTTCGTTCATAGTGTAATTGTATGTTTTGTGTAGCAAAAAAGATCATCGTTCCCAGTGGCAGATGGTGCTGTGTAAACCCGATCTGCTGCCGGGAAACAACGAGACAGTATGGGGAAGAGTGATGGCATTAGCGATCGCTCCTCCCCATACTCTGGAGGAGATCGCTGCATGTAGATACAACGGTCTCCTCCACTAGCGATCAGCAGATTGTCAGGAAGGAACACTTCCTTCCCTACAATCTGCTAGATCGTCATAAAGGGACCTTTAGTGTTTGGTCGGTGTTTGATCAGTGATTTCCATCTGTGATTGTGAGCCAAAACCAGGAGAGGAGCCTATACAGTGATCCCTCAAGATACAATGGCCTCAGGATACAATATTTTCAGTATACAATGGTCTTTTCTGACCCATCGTAAGTTGAAACCAGACTGAACATACAATGTCTCAGACTCAGATCCAACCACTTCTCTGGTAAATATCTGTATTAGTTACTAGTCCTGAATGTTATATGTAAGGACTTGTTTTATCTGTCTTAGTTATCTGCTTATTTTTCTTAAATCTTCATTTTCTCTTATCTTGGATGACATTTTGGGGCTTTGGAACCAATTACTCAACTTACAATGGTTTCAATATAGAATGGTCATCCTGGAACCAATTAATATTGTAACTTGAGGGACCACTTTTCAAAGATAAAGTGTAGTGGTACGGATACACAGTGACACTGGTCACCTGATAGTTGTTGTGGCCAGGATTACAGGGGCATTGCAATGTAGCAGTGATCCCATAGACTTGTCCATAGACATGAATGGGGTTGCAGCACAAGTCTCATGTGTGACATGATTACAATCTCTGATTCGCAAAAAGTCTCACTCTGCAGGACTTTTTGTGATTCTGTGTTCACAGTCACAGCACACATGCGACTTGCCTTGCGACCCCATTCATTTTTATGGGATCACCACTACACTGCGATGCCCCTGCGATCCTGGCCACGACTAGTGTCTCTGCACAGCTGTATCCTAATGATCTGCACCTGTTCTGTGTTTTTGACCCACTCCTGGTTTTGGTCACAGTCACTGATGAAAATCACTGATGAAACATTGACTGCCTTAGAAACATTGTCCCTGGGATCGTAGGCCTTCAAATTGGATATAAACAGCAGCCTATGCTCTGCTGACAGATGTGTCATAAAATTTGAAATTCTCCACCACATTGCAGGGTTTGAGATGCAGCCATAGTTAGGCCTCAGGCACACATCTTGGACAACGGTCCATGAAAACCCGGCCTGCGGTCCTGCTGAGTGCACGACATCATTGGTTGCTATGACGCCGTGCGCTTCGTGCAGCCTCCGCGGTACAGTAATTCACTCATATGATCTATACCAGTGTATTACTGTACAGCGGCGGCACGAAGCGCACGGCATCATAGCAACCAATGACGCCATGGTCCACGGATGTGTGCATGAGACCTTAGGGCGAGCCTTCTCTATAACAATATATGGAGCAATTACTACTTTTTCTTTAACTGATTCCGGAAAAAGGAGTATGACGATGGTCAATTTGGGAAACTAGGGACCCTACCTCCCAGTCCTCTATGGAGCTCTGCCAGTGGGCTATCTTGTCGATGTTTTCCAGTCTTCTCTTTCGCTCGTTGATCAGTTTAGCAACATTTTTCATGGCGTTTAATGCAGCTTCGACATCAGCAAAATCCCTGCATGGAGAGAAGACGTATTATGTATATTCACCTACGGTGCTGTGGACTGAACAGTTGTCACAAAGACCAATGTTTTCTACAAGACCTAATAGGCTCATGCAAACAGCCATTGCCCGGCCGTGCCCGTATTGTGGACCATCACGGATGCAGAGCCATTCATTTGAATGCTTCAGCAATACAGAAGGTGCAGAAGGGAAGCAAGGAACCCCACAGAAGCACTACAAAGCGCTTCCTTGGGGTTTCTCTCGGCGCCTCTGCACCGCAAAAGAATAGAACATGCACGTGCAGCTCACTACTCACAGCCGCCTTTGTACATTGCTAAGCCAAGAGTGCATGTGTTCTGAATGGAGATAAAAGGTCTACAGGTACAAGCCAAGAGCTGGATACACACCAAAATGATTAAAATATATATAATTTTTTAGGATCACTTAAAAACTGTGCTGTGGGTGGAAACTTTCTCTATGCATTTTTGTTAAGTTCTACATATTTTAATCATTTCGGGGTGCATCCAGCTCTTGGCATGTATTTGTATCTAGAGGACCTTTTTGTATACATGTGGATGGCACCCTTTCTTGGTTTTGTGTTATTAATGGTGGTGCCCAGTACACCTTTTTGATTTCTGAATGGGGAGAAAGTCAACTATGTGCACCCCCATGTAATAGCATTTCTAGAGCATCTATTCTTATTACTCTCTTATCTGCCAGTCCTTTGTTATTCCTGCTAGTGTGCCAAATGATGGGGGACAACTTGAATTTTGTTTTATTTTAGCACCAGGCGCAACATAAAATGTGAAAAAAGTAAAAGGGTCTGAAGACTTTCTGAATGCATCGTATACAATTGGGAAAGCTCCCAGTGTATTCGGCAAATATACTGTTTACATAGGGCACCATTCAACCAATGGAGGGCAGAAGAGTGTACTTTTCTTCAATTGCACTTTCTTATGCATAGGATCACTGCAAAAAAAGTATATGTTCTTCAGTGGGGCCCTATGGACGGCATATGCCTATACAGTGGCACATACAGGAGCCTTCTGACGGAGGTACATTGGGAAATCTTCCCAATATATACTGCTGATGAAAGGCTAAGACCCAATGTGCCTTAATCTATCCCTATGTGGATTTATTTTACAGATTGAGGTCAATAGGAAAATGCAATTTGGCTCCATAAGCTCCCATTAACACTTTGCTCATACCTGTGTTGAGGGTTGGTATATTTCAGCAGCTCAGCAAGCTGCAGGGGATATTTGCAGATTTTCTGCACCGGTGTCAGTAAGAAACCATCAAGAGAGATGTCAATCATTTTCTGTACCAGACGGCACGTCTCAAAGAAGTAGCCATACTTTTTGACCTTGCTTAGTTTGGAGAGCTCTGTGCAGGCGTTTGGGTGGTTGTTGCAGTATTCGGAATAGATCTGAAAGTCATTTTGCTATTAAAGAGAAGAATAAAATAGAAGATATGATCCATAAGTATACATTTTAGGCTGCTATGATAAATGTGGCAGTATTATAAATGTCTGTTAAAGCTGTTTCAAGCACACTTTCAAGCACACTGATGAAATCATGTTATCCATATAATTAGACATCAGGCCTCATGCATTTGGTCATATTTAGACGCCATATAACCTCTCATTTGTGCATAGCCTTAATACATCTATAAAAGTCTATTTGTATCCACTATACCACTGCATTCCTTCATAATACAGTGCAGAGGCACCAAATGGCGGCACAAGAAGTGCCGCTGTGCTTGAACTCTTAGGCAGGGGAGTAGCTAAAGGCTCATGGGCCCTGGTGCAAAAGTTCAGCTTGGGCCCCCTTTCCCTCAGTGCTTTGTGGCCAGGGGCAGGGAAACATATAGTATTCATAGTGCCTGAGGCAAAAATTGAAACTGCACCCACCCCCCATACCAAATTCTTGACCTAACCCCTTCCCTCCAGCCAGAGGAGTAACTTGACCAGCATGCACTTTCTACACTAGTGTCCTCTTATGTGGCACAAGGATCTTTGGCCCCCCTCAGGCTCCAGGGCCCGGTAGCGACTGCTACCTTTGCACTCCCTATAGCTACGCCTCTACTCTTAGGCTAACAGCAATTTCTCACTCCTCCAAACACATGCATATCCTGAGTAAAGAGATAGGTTAGAAAGCCTCTGCAGGACACCACTAATTGTGGCTTATCTCCCCAAGAAGAAAAGGAGCAAGCATGTTGAAATCCAACAGCCCAATCCTTCTCTGGTCATGAAGCCCCCATATGCATTATGAGGTTGGCCAATCCTGTCAAAATTGTCAGGTTTGGCCTAAATTAATCTAAGGTGCATAGCCACCTTTAGAAGGCAACTGATAAAGAGACAGATACCAACAATAATAACAATGGACCGCTGATTTTTCTGTATAACTTACATATTGAAGGAAGCAGGAGCCAATCTCACTCAGATGGGGAGCATCTTTGATGATTCTCTTTTCTAATGTTTTCAGGAATTTCTTCTGGAATTTGTAGATGTCCTCGATGTTTCCAAAAATTGTCCAAAGCTGTTCCTCTGTGAACATGTCGGCCCGTTTACGGCACTGCTTGATGTAACCCTTAAGAAATATAATCAATGGGTAAGCAGCAGTTCAGAAACAACCAGTATTCCAGAAATTAGATCAGTCATTAAACTGGGGTTAATGGCAGTTTCCATAATTAGAATTTGCTAAATTGACCCCTAGAGAGAAGAATATATTTGTCATGCTCCTCTCTAGGACAGTGTACACAGTCACTACCATCAATTTTTAATGACATATCAACAGCCTATATGTGAATACTGTACATAGTTTTTTGTTGTTTTTTGTTGTTGTTTTTTTTACAAAAAAGGTGGAGACCATTCACTGCGACCAGAGAGGGAAGGAGAATGAGTGACTCCATTAGAACCTCACACATTACACTGATAAGTACAATGCTATTATGTGGACATCTTTATCTAATCCTATCAAGAAAACAATAGAGCTGCCATAATGTGATCCTAATTCTACTAATCTACTATTATTCTAACATAATATATATCCCACACACCCATAGTAAGCTGACAATATACTACTTATCTATACAGGAGTTTTATCTCTATCCTGACTGCTACAGAAGGACAATATTTCATATCCAATTTTCAATGGCAATGGTACTGATGGTACTGCCAAAATATTAAGACAGCCAAAAATTCTTAAAAAAATAGTTTTCTGTGAATATTGAGTTTAAAAAATACCCCTTTCTAATGGAAGTGTTTCTTTAAGGTAAAACAAAGCCAGAGTCAACGGCCCTTCAGATGGTGGTGCTTGCTCTGAAGGTTCTTGTGCTTGTCTTAAAGAGGACCTTTCACCTCTCCTGATATGCCTGTTTTAATAGCTCCATGCATTCCCCATGTAATAACAAGTCTGGAACATCTATTCTTATGTCTGTATGTTGTGCCATTCCTTTATTATTTGCACTAGAAGTTATGAATGAATTGCTATTTGTCTTCAGTAAGGGAACAGAGGGGAGGTAACAAGTTGGGGGTGTGTACCTGCACAGTCTGAACAGGACTGATTGGATAGAGTCAGACTGTGCAGGGACACCCCCCCAACTTGTTACCTCCCCTCTGTTCCCTTACTGAAGGCAAATAGCAATTCATTCACAACTTCTAGTGCAAATAATAAAGGAATGGCACAACATAGAGCCATAAGAATAGATGTTCCAGAATTGTTATTACATGGGGAATGCATGGAGCTATTAAAACAGGAATGTCAGGAGTGGTGAAAGGTCCTCTTTAAAGGCTATGGACACATTCTGGGCAATTTTTTATGATTGCATTTTACTTATTTTGGGATAAAAATCATTTTTTTCAATCGGTCTTTATTATTATAGCTATTTTTGAGATGCAAGGGTTAAAAATCTGTCTGTTTGCAGATTATAACTTCTTAGTCCTGTCAGCTGATGACTCATGTGAAGCCTTATCTCTGATCTTTTGACCTCATAAACACACATTTAAGTCACCAGTTTGATAATAGTTTAGATATAATGAGTGTTTTTGTGGTCAGAAGATCAGAGACAAGGCTTCACATGAGCCGTCAGCTGGCAGAACTGAGCAGTAATACTCAAAAACGGCTAAACATAAAACATTTAAACTAAATTGAAAAAAAATATTTTTAACCCAAAATGATTAAAATGCAATCATAAAATATCGCCCTAAAATATGCTACTGTTTAATGTAATCTTTCACTTGCTTGTAAATTAAATAAAGTAAAGTAAAGTAAATTCAATATATGTTGAATTTGAGACCTCCAAAAAAAAAAATCTAAATACATAGTGGTGACAAAGTCATATTTTCCACTTTACTTCGAAAATGCTTCATTCCAAACTCACTATGTTTCAAAGGGAATCAATTTGAAGGAATTAAATATATATTATAGCTGGGGGGGGGCTATAATATCAGTGTCTATGAAATGTTCTTGCTAAAGTTGGTGGTGGAAAGTGGTATTGCAAGTAACAATTGTTTATGATTTTAGAAGAAGACTCTTCATGCACCATATTGTTTTTCTTCAAAATAGTTTGTCTATGTTATGCTTTACCTCACATATATCCTTTAAATGCTTGATGTAATCCTTCTCTGTATTTAAAATCTCATTTATGACGTTGGTCCTCATTTGATCTTTGTTAGTTTGCCCAAAAGCGTGACGCCTGAAGAGGTTCTTGGCATCTTGGTCTTTGTCTCCGGGCCTACTGGTGTAGTCTTCCAAAGGCTCATCCTGGTTCACACGAAGCTGCATGGATACGAGTATGGTAATAAATACATTACACTATGTATGGTCATGAATATCAGTACCACCCCATAATAATAATTATTACTGTGATTATTATACATTGCACTGTAGGGATATAGACTATATAATGTATACCACCCATAAAAAGAAAGAGGCATCTGGTTACACCAGACTTAGCTTCATTGCCCTCACACTGCACACAGCGGTATGACAACAAATGAAGAACTGAAAAATATACCTGTGAAATAGAGCATGGCTAACGTTATCCACAGCCCCCAGACTATGCATGACATTCAGTCTTAAGCATCAAGATGAGTCACTCAAACTCAGTGGCTGAAAATCTGAATAACAATCAGGGCTCCACGGACCCACCAGCAAACTGGATGATTCTCTGTTGGGCCCTGCTTTTGACATGGTAGCAGGGTTTGGCCATGAGAGAGGCCTAATAGTACCCATACACAGTAGTCTAAAGTTGATCAAAACTGAAGACTTTAACCAAAATAATCATGTCAGGTGAAATTTAACAGCAATCGTTTTTGCTGACAGATGATAGACTGAAAATACGTTGACAGGGTTTGAAAATTTGGCCATTGGACAAAAGATCTTTTGAAATTTCAATCATGTATTAATCATATCATTAATAAGAATGTTTCCAAAAAGATCTTTCATCCATCGCCAGATTTCATTGAACATAAATGAGCAGTTTGAACATCTGTAATGGCAAATATGGACTAAACTGTGTATGACCATGTGTGAAAAACTTCTATCTAATGTCTATGACCACCTATAAGAGTGCAGCAGCAGACAACCTCATCTTAAGGCAGCCTTACACATTTAATAACTCCCTCCCAGGTCCCCCATAGACTTATATGTTCAGCTCGGCCAAACAAGTATGTGTACTCATTAGGGAGTGTCAGGAGCTCCATATCTAAATTAGACTGTAGGCCCGAACCCATTGTTCTTGAGGGTTTAAGCTGACAATACACTAACGTGTGTGGAGGCCTTAAAGCTGACAGTCAATCAGATACCAGATTGCTTGTTACTGGCGTATATTACTTTATTTAGGTTATTACGTTTTAATTGGGTGTGTGATTTTTCTGATCAGAAAAATATTTAAGAAAAGCAAAGTGCATAAACTGTATCCTAATTATAGGCCCACTTTAACATAAAGAGGAGTCAGATGGACATTAAAGAGGTCATTAAGACCTCATTTCGCATTCTGTATCGGTCCAAATTACTGGTGAATCCTTAGAAGATGGCACTGTACTGGACAAAGTCATTGGAAACATCACGTTATCCAAACTCCATTTTTCAAGTTGTCTAAAGTCCAGATGAACCCATTCATTATTTGTATCTTGCCTTTGACGAAGTTGGCCAGTTGTCCCCTACTTTTCTAAATGTACTGAAAGTTATTGGCAATACTGAACATAATATTCTGGAGTGGGTGCAACTAGTTGGCTTCTTTTGGGCCTTGGTGAGTGAAGATTAAAAAGAGTCAGGGCACTGAACTTTATATATCGCAATTATGGCTAACTTTTTTATCAGTTTGACTTATACTTACTCTTACAAAACTTGCTGGAAACCATCCTTCACTGTCCGTGATGCGCCCCCACCACCACTCTTTGTTGGTAGCATCCATTACTTCAATGACACTGCCAGCCTTGAAGCCCAGTTCTTGATCATCCATAGTGACATGGTCCCATAGAGCTTCTGCGTACACCACACTGCCATCACTTATCAGCTGTGGAGAAATATAGTCACTCAATGTACAAGTATTTAGGTTAACAGAATTTTTACATGATCGTTTTTGGTTATTGTCTGAAAATTGTAAAGATTTATTGCAAAGTGAGTTTTTCGTTCTGAAGCATAATGTAGATACTGTGACGTTCGCTGGCTAATGCAGAGTTACAACTGTGGCCTTGTAAAAATCCACAGATTGGAACAGCATGTTACCATTTTCTCTGAAGAATAAGAATAATTATGTTTATCACAATATATAGAATATATTGTAACCTGAATGATAAAGGCACAGTGTTAGGGTGGCCATATGTGAAAAGTGTTAAGCTGACCATGCAGACATAGCAGTCATCATATGCTGGTTTGGATGACAGCTGTCTCTCTTGGCTTCCCCAAAAACATGCAAACTTGAATCTGTCAAGGATATGTAGATATGTCACCACCAGACATCTTATTTTCCACTGTAATAAAGGATACAACATGCTTTTACCAAAATGTCTTTCATCTATGGAATAGTCAAGATGCCCCTATACAAATTAGATTGCTAAGTGGTGACGCTGGAATCATTGGGGTTGCCCAACATAAATCTAATGTGTATGGCTAGGTTTAGTAATTTCTGATTCTACTATCATAGTACTGTTTCATATAAATCATATTGTTACGGAAGTGGATGTGAATCCACTGTATCACTTGAACAAATTTGACTTGGGGCTACTCCTAAGGGCGTTATCTAAGTACAGTGATCCCTCAAGATACAATGGCCTCAGGATACAATATTTTCAACATACAATGGTCTTTTGTGACCCATCGTAAGTTGAAACCAGGCTCAACATACAATATCTCAGACTAAGATCCAACCAATGAAGGTCGCTTCTCTGGTATAATATCTGTATTAGTTGCTAGTTAGCAGCTATTCCTGACTATTATATGTACCTTGGATGACATTTTGGGGTTTTGGAACCGATTACTCAACTTACAATGGTTTCAACATACAATGGTTGTCCTGGAGCCAATTAACATGTATCTTGAGGAACCACTGTACTTCCCCTGGTCTTCACCCTTTAACTCCTTTTCTTCGCTGCAGGGGAACCACCAGGCCACTACCTCTTGGAGTACCTCTGTTCAAGTTACTGTTGACCCACAAGAGACACTGGCGCAAAGCATCAAGTGATCAGGAAAAACCATAGTCAGGGACAGGTTGAGTTCAAGTCAGGCAGAGTTTGTTCAATACAATTAATGGGCAAAAGGTCAGGGTGGGCAGCTGAAGTTCAGCAGAGGTGTCAGAAGTCAGGTCAGACAGCAAAGGAATCAAATTTGGTAACCAGGCAGAGGTCAGGCATGAGATATCAGAATGTATACAGTGCACCTTCCACAGGGAACTAACAAGCTGGAACACACCATTGCTCAAGCACTTTTCCAAAGGAGAAGGTGCATTAAACAGCATGTGACAGATAGCCATAGGCTGGGGAAGACTAGGGTGCATGTGTGTTGGCCCTCTAAGAGACAGGAAGCGTGAGCACGCACCCTATAGGCAGAGAGACAGGGTGCAGGCAGGTAGCAGGCCTCAGCCTGCATGGAATGGACAGAACAGCGCTACTCCAGTGGCTGGACCTGCAGAGCAGAAGGAGAGGGATGTCCAGACTGCCAGACACCTGGAGCAGGAGGATGGATGAGTGTGCCTGCAGCCAGGCCTGTGGGAACAGGGAGATATCAGCGGGCACAGACCACTGGTATAACACATATATGACATCAAGATGTAAATACTTATAGTAAGATAAGGTCTTAAAAAGTCAGCACACATGCTACAAATACAAATAAAATAGTTTTTCTAGTATTTAGTATTCTAGTAAATTCCAAAGTAGCCACATGATTTTATGTTTCAGCAGTAATTTCCATTGAGAGATATGTATGGCAAAAGGTAGGCAGGAACAGGGCTAACCATCCTGGTCCTTCCCTCTTGGTAGGAATGGGCTTGTCCTGCTTACTGCTAGGAGGGGGAGTTACCGGATAAATACAGAAGGGAGAGGAAGCACACTGCAGAGTTCTTGCTCCTGTTAGAGATTCTCCAGAGAGACCAACTTGAGTGAGCCTCGAGAACATTCTTAACAGACAGAACATCAAAGTGAACAGGAAAATTCTGCATGAGGGAGTACACAGTCACACAACACTTAATCAGGACCACTACCACTCCCATGCTCTGCAGGGACTCACTGCACTTCCTCGCAACAGCCAAAGAGTCCCAGAAACCCTGCCACCTTCTCTAATTCCCCCATAGAGTCCTTTACAGATAGGGTCTCCAACCTTCTCCTACAGTGATCTGCTGGATCACTGCAAAAGGTAATAAGGCTATGGTTACATGTTAAAGTAATGTTGTGCCTCACTGTTAAAGCTGTTAAAATGTTTACTATGATAATTTGTGCACTATGTATTCCAAAAGGCTATGCATGGGTGGGAAATAGTTTACTAGAAGTCTTCAGTTTTAGTTGCCAGGTAGTGGGCTGATCCCATGTTCCCCTGGTTAGTGAGATGAGATTCTTTTGCTGAACAGGCATGAAATAGGTCCTGTATTGTATGTGCTGCTGCCAAGTAGTCCAATACAGAAGTCTTACCCACGAAAACACGATTCCTGAAAATTGCCAGAAAAGCAAAAGATAAAACTTTGAGAGAAGAAAGCATTGAATTACTGCAAAAGGTTGGGAACTATTAAGGGCATGTTTGGACTGAGACAGTAAAGAAAATGTACACATACAGTTTTAGACTTTAATGCATGTGCTTTGGGTGTATTGCTTCTGGTACCCATCTGGTGAGACGAAAGGGCCATCTGATCTGATTAGCATCCCACAATTGGGCATTGCAGAGAATCGTTGAGAGCAGTGGTGTACTTTCAATACAAGCAGACCATACAGTTGCTATGGGGCCCTGGGGAAAAGGGTCCGGCAGTGAACTCAAAATCCCCACCCCCTAAATACACTCATTACTGTCCAGTTCCAGTATAGTATCCCTATCATCTGTGGGGAAAGCTAAATGACCTGTGATGATGTCATCACAGGACCTGTACATCTAGTAGAGGAACTGCACAAAGAATGGTGTAGTTTCTAGGTTAGCTAGGGGCATCTGCCAGGACCTGTGATGACATCATCATCATCATAATTTCAGGTGCTGTACATCTAGTAGAGGAACTGCACAGAACATCATCACAGGTCTTTCAACACCCAACAGAATTTAGAAGAACTGCAGGATGAGTTAGAAGTTAGATACTAGAATGGGGTGGTAAGAGGAGGTTCTCCTCCTTTCTCTTCATTTGCACCCCATTAACTATTTTTACTCATATCTCACTCATATATATGGTATGTATAGTACTGCAGAAAATTACAACCACTATTACCTCATGTACCTCACTCAATAACCATAATATATAACTGACCCCATATATCTGTACACCCTGCATCTATTATACCTTGTACTTCTCACATCAGTACACTGCTCTATATACTATATCATGTTTAGATTTATATGTCAATAAAATTAATTATTTAATCATGTCTACTGTGTGATTATAAGATTTTTTTAATATTATTTAACCTCATATATTCCTATTTCTTTTGTTGGTCATTACGTATATGGGTTAGTGTTAACTTATATGGGAATGGAGCAGGGATTAGCCACCTTGAAGACTGTGACCACTCTCATCATTGTAGCCACCACTCCAATCACCTCCAGCCTCACACGCTCCCCCTCTGCGGGCCGAAACACGGCACTCCCAGCCATCTTATTTCACATGACCACTCACAGTACCCAAGCTGCTTTTTTTCCCTTCCTCTGTCCCCATCATTTGTCTCCCTCTCTTTGCCTTCTATCCACCTAATAGAGTCCCTGATACTTTGTGTCCCTCCCTGCACCATAGCTCTTGTACATTACACATGTCACTTGCCGCTTACTGTCTCCATGCCACCATGCACACAGCTCTTGCCATCTACTTAGGGTCCATTCACACGTCCGTATATTTTGCAGAATAAAATGCAGAACCATTAATTTCAATGGCTCCGCAAAAAATCCATTGTTCCGTTCTGTTATGTGGATCCGCATATAAGATAGAGCTTGTCCTACTTTTGTCCTCATTATGCGGTCCGTGGTCCCATTGTAGTCATGATATGCGGAATGCATCAATATAGCATCCGCATGTCATCCGCAATTGCAGATCTGTTTCCAGGAAATAGAAAGAAATACCCTACAAACATATATTCCTCCTTCCGTTTTTTTGCAGAAAAACGAAACGTATGCGGATGTACAATTGGTAAAAACGTAAGGTTTTTGTGGAAACACGAATCCGCAAAAAAGGGAACGAAAATCTGGAGAAGAAAAATATGGACGTGTGAATGAAGCCTTATTGTGTTGGTTCCCCATAATTGTATGCAGACTTTACCTTCATTACTCCCTGGCTCATCTTCAGACCCAGGCTCTCAGAGCTGAAGAGAACCTGTGAGTGACAAGGGTACGTATGGTTTGGTCTGGTGTTTGAATTTATTCAGCGATATGGAGGAAGGGGTCCAGGTTTGGGAAACAGCCCAGGGCCTATAGTCAACTTAATCGTCCACTGGTTCAAATTCATTCCAAAATTAGGAACCAGTCAATTATCCAGAGGCTGTGAAGCTTTCGATCACTTTTGTCAAATCTACACTGTGCCTCAACTACAACTGGATGGAAGAACTGTTGTAGATTACAGCCATGATCTGTACAATCGATACCATAATATCGAATGCAAGGAGAGCAACACTTTTACATTGCAGTGTTCCAAGAACAGGTTTTTGACTTGAGCTTTCTTCTTAGGCCAGGTTCACACACAACAGAAAACTCCACCGCAGATCCACTGTCAGATTTCGCTGAAAATCTGCTGCAGATTTTACCATGGAATTTTCCCCCTTTACATCCAAAAATATCCAAACCAGAAACTGGCATCTGTTTCTTGTTTGGATCAGTACAGAAGGTCAATTTCAATGCAGAAAATCTCTGTTTTGGAAAATGGCCGTATTCCACATGGAAAATCCGCAGCATTTTTTTCCTGTGTGGAAATACCGTAAATTGGACGGGTCATATTAATTGCCTTAAACCATGGAAATTGTCTTTTAATACAGAGCGGGTGTGTTGTGTTACTTTCAATGGGCCTGATGACTGATGTGCCATGCTGTACTTCTTGCATGATGATGGATGACTCCTTGGCTAGGTTTCTCACAGTCAAGTGTGCTGGCAACATTTTATATTCTTTATTCACTGACCTTTTCTTAATATGAATCATAAAAGCTAACAATAAAGAAAACATTCAGCTGCAATTAATTTCAAATATGTTGGACCACTTACTAAGCGCAACCTCTGTCTTGTAGACTTTTTGTATCCACTGGAACCCTAAGTCTGCTAGGACCTGAGCAGGAGAAGCCTCCGTGTAGGTGCTAGAAACTACCCTCTCAAGCTTATTCCAGGATTAATTGCAGCAATGCAGCAGGGATGTCTAGCGCTATTACTAGTGGCGTAACTAGAAATAACTGGGTCCACAGCAAATTTGTGATTGAATCCCCCTTCCCGAACTTCTTCTCAACCCCCTCCTGCCGTGCAACCCTCACTCCTGTGGCTAGTCAAGATTACTCTCTCAGAGGAGGCCCGGTAGCCACTCCGTCCGTTTCCTATAGTGTCACTGTACATAATGTCATATCATAATACTGTTGAGAGGGCCCTGACAATAAAAATCTTTTAATCCTTATCCTGGGTGGGCCCCTTCTAAGTTCGGCAGACGCTTCCCCTGCTTCCCCTATAGCTACGCCCCTGGCTATTACCAAACTGAGACATGGACCATTAGAGGTGCACATACTGCCATCAGTCCTTGAAGGGGATTCCGACTATTACAAACTATGAAATATGACTAGGATATCCAATAACTTGTTAATCAAGGGTATCCAATTGCTCGGACCCCTAAGAACCTTAGAATGTAGGAGCAGCAGTGCTAGTTAAAGGGGCTGTCCCATTAAAATAAGACCCCCTATTAGTATCTGATCGGCAGAGATCCAACTGCTGGGACCCCACCAATCATTAGAACAGAGGCTTTTACTCCCCATTGAATGGAGCACACACATACTTGCTAAGCGCTTGTACTCAACTATCACTGGCAGCCCCATAGTACGGAACAGAGTGGAGCGTGACTGATACTTCATTCAAAATGGAAAGAATGGGCCCATGTTCATGTGATCACTGGTGGCCCCTGAGGTCAGTCCCCCAGTAATCAGACACTTATTCCCTTCCCCGCGGATAGGATACAAGTTGTCTTAATGGGACAACCCCTTTCAGAGCTGCAACTCTTAAAAGTTTTTTCCTGCAATCACCTCTGCGCAGCGACCTTATTTGAATAGATCTGTGCTGCAAATCCCTGCACAGCATGCTGATATTAAAAACTTAATGGCATATCCTAGCAATATGCCATAACAGCGTATGAATTCTCCTTAGTACTATGCATAGTGATAAATCTGTCAGTGGCGGGATGGCAGGGGAAGCCTGCCTTTCCTGAATCCATCATACTGCTCACCGGCAGCCTGCACTGCATAGATTACCATGTAAGTTCTCAAAATCTGCTGCACTTTATCACATAAGGGACAGATTGCTGAAATCAGCATGTCTGTCACTTCTTTATACTGCCCTCCGTAAGGTCCGTATAATGGACCTGACAGGCTTCCTTTAAGCAAGGACTTTATATTGGAAATTATTATTTTCGGTGCCTATAGTCAGATTGCAGAAGGTGTCCAGAAATGTACTTTACATAATACATGGTGATTTTTTAGCATATACAGTACATATTGTCAGATTCTAAAATACTAGTAGATAGATAGATATGAAGTTATGTTTTGCAGTCCATAAACATTAGATGTATGAAGGCCAAACCCACAGGGAAAATGGGGAGAAAAGGATCGGGAATTTTTATTTCAATTGCCCTATTTTGTGTCTCATATCCAGGGTTGAACTGGGGCTCCTTGGGTCACCCAGAGGAAATTATTTGCAGTGAGCAACCCTCATATTAACAATAAAGTCTAATACATTTTGTTTCAAAGAAGTAGACCCTAGTGCCTATTTATTGTCTCCAAAGGTATCTCCAAATGTTATTTACATCGGGACCCTATCAGAGCCTGGGCCCACTGAAGGATCCATTGGTACTGTTGTGTGATGACATCATGATAGATAGATAGACAGATAGATATCAGGTGAACTGTATAGCCATTTTATTGCAGATGTTTAGTAGATAATAGCTAATCTTGGCATCTTTTCACATTTTGTCCACAGGATCCAATGGGTGGGAAGTTTTCAGTCTAAGAGAAAATTAAAAGGGGTTTCCACAGTTTAAAGGGCAACAGGTTGACAACAGCATATGCAAATGAGCACATGACATCACAGCATTCCATGACATCACAATGAAGGCCCTTGTACTGTATAAGAACACCAGACACTATTGGAGCTGCACATTCCTTTGCAGGAACGTGAGTAGTCAGATGCTACAGCAGGTATGTACAGAGGTTCTCCAGATTCTTTATGCCCATAGGACACATGGGGTGGGGAGGGGGATTCATTATTGGGGATAGATAGCTATGAATAGATAGATAGGTATAGATCGGTGAGAGATAGATAGATAGCCTTTCTATGTATCATAACAATTTATACTTTTTCCGGTTGGAAATTTTAGACATTCTGTCAACAGACATTCATGAGTTAATGACAGCCCCTAAAAGTCATGTCTTTACTACAGCTATTTAAACCAAATATTTAAAGTGAACCTGTTATCCAGACTGCTGATCCGTAGATTTGGATGTTGGTACAATACCTTATTAAGCCTGAACAACTAGAGGCAATTTTGAACATCTAGTGTCCTCAAAGCACCAAAAAAAGAAGCCAAAAAAGTAAGCCCCTCCTCCTCAATTCTGATCACTTCCTCCTACCAAGATACTGATGCTGCAAGGAAGTATGTCCTCTCCTCTCTGTTGATTGGCTGACAGGCTCGCAGAGGGGAAGGGCTTACATAAACTTCTGGAAGATATACATTAAGTTCAATTGTATCTTCCAGATGACTGATATTAGGGCACTGGCATGGCATGAAACCCTCTGTGTATAACTAAGCATTCTCTAGCCATTTTACCTTGCCAGGTTTTGTTTTTCATAAATATTGTATAATAATACAAGAATTCATTAAAAAAGATATTTATTTTTCTTGAAAGTGCATACCGAGGTTTTTAGCTACATAATGAAACGGCAAAAATGAAAAGCAACAGAAAACATACAATTTGGCACATGAAAAACATACATGTTCTAGGCTAAACACTGGACTTCTACATGGGCTACACTCTTCTAACATCACAGAAATTTCAATAGTGCTCACAGGGGCCTCCATGTGATACACACAGCCCCAAATTGAAGGCAATTTTGGTATTAAAATGATGCTAGAAAAAAACATTTTCATACAAGATCATTCGAGGCATCATATGGTATATGTATCAAATTTGGCTTACTTTGTCTTTTTTTTTCCTCTGAGGGTGAATTTATACTGATATTTCTGTATCGAAGTAACAAAAAATATAATCTGCATGAATTCACACATTTACATAACTGTATGATGAAATGTATGATAAAATGCCTCCTCTAGCATCAGTCTTTCTACCGGTATAAGCCTTGATACAAAGAGCCCCCAAATCCTTGCTTTATGTTTTTTGCAAGCCTGACCTCTCTGGGCTACCTACCCAACACTACAAGCATCATGTTCCCAGTAATATACAACGCAGACATAAGGCTGTAATCTCACACTCGATTCCACTTAATATCACAAGATTTTCCTGACTGCATTTTGTCTTTCTGAGTACATATAACTATGGATATGCATGATACAAGGTGCACAGCATAGACATGAAATAATTAAATAAAATACAGGTATTTCTGAATTTTGAATTACGGTACTACCCAGGGCAATCCTTGGAGTCCAGAAAAGGCGATTACAGAAGGAATGTGTTTCCCATAATGATGGGCCACCATGCATTACCGAAACAGAACATAGCAGTGTATCACAGTCACGGTACAAGAACAAAGAGAAGATGACAGAAAATCAAGGCTCTCATTAAGCATGGGTTCCTGTCCTCCATATGCATGTAATACCTGAAGAGAATCTATGGCTGACACTCTGTAACCCATCAGAGCAATGTCAAGAGAAGCAATTTTGTAATTAATCCAAGGCAAATATCTGGAAAAATTGGTTGCCATTAGCTTAATATTTTCAAAACCCTCATAATAAGGTATACTAGCATGTAAAAAAAAAAGGGACTCGGCTTCCCAGCAGTTATGTAATGAAGTCTCTCCATCTTGTGAATTGTATGTCTTCAAGGCACAAGTAATAATTTGGTACCAGACACATCGTCAAGGTGACCAAGAGAGGTTTTTTAGGAGTCAGACAATGGCAAGCTGACCTCATGATTTGGAGCCATATTCCAAGACAATCCCAGGTCGCTGGTGGACTCAAGAAAAGGCCAGCAGAAACATCAACACCACATTAATAAAGATGAGAAAGATCAAGATGACAAAGACTACAATGCGTTGGGTTTCAGGGTTCATGTTGCAGCGAAGGATGGCATGAAGTGTGCTCCATTTCTGCCTGGCTCGATCGGATCCTCTTGCCATGTCTTGGCCTGCGACGAGCAAGCGGTGCAGCTCTGAAGGCTTCGTAGCCACAAACAAAAGGTCTGTGTTGCAGCTGTCAGCAGCAGGGATCTATCTGCTGTGCATAGTGTTCGGAGAGGCACGGAGCATGCAGCACAATGACTATCTTCCTGCAGGATTCAGCACCCAATTCCAGAGCTTTCCATCCATTAAAATCTATGATGCAGAAAGAGCAATCTGCTGTAATGGAGGCAGCATAGATGTCTTCCAGTGCTAGCAGTGAGATGGAGGTATTTAATTCTCTGTAGCAGGAAAGCCTTACATTCTCTACCAGGAAAGCCTTACATTCTGTAGCAGCAGTCGTTCCTGAGTTATTGGCTTTTTCCTCAGCCAATCGTCTCTTTGCAGACTGTGGTCGCTAGGAAACGAACAGTCGGGGGAAGGCAAGGAAGGTAGACATTGACATATTTAAAGCACCTCACAAATGGCTCAGATAGATTTTGGGAGTCTTCTGCTTTTATGGAAAGTAGAAGAAGTCATTACTTGTAGAACAGCCACCACTGGGTGTATCTGCTGGCTTCAATGAGGCCTTCACAATACAAAGGGTATTATGGTCTCTCTTCTTCTGAGGATAATTTTGCAAAGCAGCTCAAGAAATACCAGGCACAACAAGCCAGATGCCTGGTTCCCACAGTTAAAGAACATGCTAATGCAATGGTGCTCAACCAAAGGTCTCTGGTGTGGACCTGGACTTAATAAGAGGATCACACATTGCCTTCACAATTTCCCTCAGTCTTTACTGGAAAGGTAGCTGCATGTTAAGTGCAGCTACCTTTCCAGTAAACATGGTCACTCAGGAGAGATTCAGAAACGGGTGTCAGGAGATTCAGAAACGGGTTCTCCTATTAAATATGGTGGGACTGCCGTTAGTCAAATACTAATGTCAGAGCCTATGGATATGCCAAAAATATGTATAGTAAGAAAACCGTTTTAGGACTATGTATAATATCCAAACCAAAAACACATGTCAGAGCTGGATTATTAAAACTTATACCTCATAAGCTCTTTGATTCTGGCGTCTGAAGATGAGATAATACACAGACAGATACAAATTCAAGAGGGGAGTCAGGTCCCGAAGGGATGGCCCATAAGGGCCACCAGTCGTATACCAATGATATATAGTATAATTTGAGAAAACCTTTAGCTTAAGATATTCTAAGCTTGGAAGAATTTATATTCTTCAGAGACTTCTTGGCACATGACAGACTAAAAATAGGCAAGGTATATCTCACGAGATCATGCTGGGGAAGGCCACTCTGACCCTGGCCGCAATGACTGGATGGTATTAGACCAATGAAGATGATTCCACCTCAGAAGAAGAGATGTGGTATCTGCCCCCTTGCAAGAATAGGTTGTCAGAACAAATGGGGGCCATATCTCAGGAATGGGGTGTCCCAGCAACATAAAGAAATGCTGGCATACTCAGGGGGATAGGTGGGAAATATGTATGGCACACAGATTTTAATTTAAAAACTGGTGACAGGTCCTGCCACAGAAGAGCTTATCATCTCCAGCAGATGCAAACCCTATCTGAAGCTGACAGGAATGTCTATTAGTTCTTAGGGCCTCTGTATGCAATGATGACAGCACTAGTTTCAAAGCAATTAAAACAGGCATGTTGTAAATAACTGGAGGGTACCCCTCAGAACATCCTCTAGTGGATTCATGGTACTCCAGCCCAGCACTGATGACAACAGACAGCTGGGTGAAAGCTTCACCAGTTTCAGTTATTGCCACACCTTGAACTCTTTGTCATGTCCCTCACACCATTCAAGAACTATTTTTGATGCATGACCAGACACATTATCCTACTGAAAGAGCCAACCGCCACAAGTGAATATTATATACTCGGTCTTTAGCGATGTTTAGTTGGGTAATACATGTGAAAGTAATATTCACATGAATGACAGGACTCCCAGCAGAACATTGTCCAGAGCATCACATTGTTTCCGCGACTTGCCTATTTCCCATAGTGCATCCTAGTGGCATCTGTTCCCCAGATAAGGACACGCACATATAACTGGCCACATAAAGTAAAAGAAAACGTGATTCATCAGACCAAGCCACCTTCTTCCATTGCTCCATGGTTGAATTCCTATGATCACATGCCTATCGTACGTACTTTCGTCAGTGGAAAGGGATCAGCATAGATGACCTAACTGGTCTGTGGCTATATAGCCCTATAAACAGCAAGCTATCATTTATTTACTACACACATTCCTTGGACCACTTTGGTAGGTTACTAACACATCAACTTCAAGACGTACCTGGACTGTCCACCCCTTGAAGGGTGCCAATGTAACAAAATGATCAATGTTTTAGGCAGATGTGGGAAAATGCTGCAAAGTAAGAATGCTTTCAAAAATATAAGGCTTATTTTATTTTTTTTTTATCAATGAACAAAATGCAAAATGAATGAACAAACGAGAAATTTAAATCAAATCAATATTTGGTGTGGCCGCCCTTTGCATTCAGAACACCATCAGTTCTTCTAGATATACTTGCACACAGCTCATGTGGATATCAGCAAGGAGGTTGTTCCAAACATCTTGGAGAACTAACCACAGATTTTCTGTGTATGTAGACTTGCTCAGAGCCTTCTGTCTCTTCATGTAATCTCAAACAGACTCGATGATATTGAGATCAGGGCTCTGTGGCGGCCATATTATCATTTCCAAGACTTCTTGGTTTTCTTTATGCTGATGAGAGTTTCGTAATGACATTGCCTGTATTTCTGAGGTCATTGTTCAATCAGATGACTTCCTTATGGTATTAAATGATGGATAAGTATCTGCCACTATGTCTTTGCAGTAAGGACACCATTATTCCTACCCAAATCTCCAACTGCATTTGCTGAAAAAGAGCCCCAAACTTGGAAGGAACCACCATGCTTCACTGTTGCCTGCAGACACTCATTATTGTGCTGCTCTCTGGCCCTTTGACGAACAAACTACCTTCTGTTTCAGCCAAGTATTTCAAATTTTGACTAATCAGTCCAGAGCACCTGCTGTCATTTTTCTGCACCTCAGTTCCTATTTTTTCATGCATAGTTTACTCGCTTAACCTTATTTTCACTTCGAAGGTTTGGCTTTTTGGCCAGAAATCTATCATGAAGACCACTTCTGATCAGATTTCTCCAAGCAGTAGATGGGTGTACCTGGGAGCCACTAGTTTCTGCCAGTTTTAAGGCATTTGCACTGCTTTTGAAGGGAGGAAAGCATGATGTGTTCATTGCAAGTTTAGGGCTCCATTTCGGTAAATTGGGGATTTGGTCAGGATTAATGGTGAGAAATATAGGCAGATACTTATCTATCATGCAATACCATCAGGGAGGCATCCGATTGGTTCAATTTGATTTAGAGTTCTCTTCTGTTCATTCACTTTGAATTTAGTTAACTGATAAAAATAAACTATTATCACTTCTATTTTTATAGCATTCTTACTTTGCAGCATTTTTTCTACACCTGTCTAAAACTCCTGCACTGTACTGTACTGTATATATTTTTCAGAAGACCCCTGAGGAAGCTGGTGCACACCAGATATACTGTATGTGTGGGGCAGAAAAATGTGCACACTTTAACCAGGACATGTCCATTATATTGTATGAGTGTCCACTTATCTTTGACAGTCGATATAATTTGCTATTTTATGGGATTATGTTTCTTCATTTTTGGTGTGTCTAGGTACCAATATTATTTTTATTGAGAATTAGGTGTGCACTTATATGTAGGGACGGATTTATGGTCCTTCATGGGTTCTTTATTGTGTGTAATACTTTAACCTGTCTTGCTGGGGCTATAATAAGGATTATATTATATTTTCGATTTTTGGGATGTGCTACTTTATGATATAGTCCTTCTCTTCTACCTTGATCCTGCAGTCAAACTCTGTTTACTGTGGCTGCAAAGCAAGAATTTATTAGGATTCTGGGTGATCACATTTTAATTGAACTTACTGTGGAGACTTAGCAAGTGAAATGGAAACATGTTTTATTCTTTGCAAAATACCAAAAATCTGTAATATATAAAATAGGTAGAGTTTCCCTGCATTCATTATACAGTTACATAGTTACATAGTTAATATGGTTGAAAAAAGACATAAGTCCATCAAGTTCAACCAAGGGATAAGTGGGGACATGAATCCCAAAAGGAATTGAGACTCAGATTTCTACACATTTTCATAAGCATTAATGTCATTTACTTAAGAATTGATCTTAGTCCTTTTTAAAACTGTCCACTGTTCCTGCTGTGATCACGTCCGGAGGTAGTCAGGTCCACAGACAGAGCTGACATCAGGGCAGTACTGCAGTCAGGGGTCCATGCCCAGCCACATGGGCAGCCTCATTAGTATTCACTTCAGTATGGATATGGGATGGGAGAGGGGCCCTTTGCCAGCACATGGGAGATTTATCAAGACCAGCGATTTCTGCTCCGGTCTTGTATTCCCTGTGCTGCCAGAGGATGCGCCTAATTTATGACGATGTGCCTTGTCATATATTAGGCTCATCCTCCAGCAGTCTGTGCATCTAAACAGAAATCTAAGCTGCTGTAAATTTCTGTCTTCATGGCAAAGGAAAACTTGTGAAAATCAAGATAAAATAGTTGTGGCCGCTGGCCACAACCCCTCCACGCCTCCTTTTGGAAAAAGGAAGATGGTGGAGTAAAAAAAACACTTACGACAATAGTTTGTTGCCATTGAGTATAAAAAGTCACAAACATAAGGTTTGCAACTTTTTTAAGTCAGAAATAAGGAGCAGGGAATTCTCCCCCTTAGACATTTACTAAAGAAGTTATTTTACAGGTCTTTGTTGGAATTTGAACCCCAGACCTTCTGTATGGCAGGGAGAAGAGTTACCATTACACTTTAGACCTGCCCTATTGGAGCAAATGGATTTTCTGTGTTTAAAGGGAAATTGTCACCACAAAATGCAATGCAATCTGTAGGCAGCATGTTGTGGAGCAGGAGATGCAGAGCAGAGCAATATATTGTTTTTCTGGATAACAAAACTAAAGATTTATATTTCTGTTTTTTCCAACTCCTGTGAAGAAAAATATTAAATAAATAGTAACAATGTAGCTGCTTCAGCACAGAAAATCTTGTCCTTACATCAGACCAGTCCTATAGACCAGCAGTAAGTCTCCTGCCTGCTATAAAGAAGGTCTGGGGTTCACTTCCTGGTAGAGATCTATCAAGTAATTTTCTTAGTAAAGAGTATAGAAAAAATTGAACTCTTATTTTCCAACTTTTTCTGGTAAAAATTACATATATCTGCAAAATTACTAAAAAATAACAGAGCAAAAACTATGTTTTTGTAACATCCTGTTTACTAAATATCACAAAACATTATTTGGCATCCATGTAATCATAATAACCTGTACAATATAATGAACATATTATTTATGGTGATCGGTAAATAGTGTAACTAAAAATGGCACTCACCCCCCAACCCCACCCCATTTAATCCATAATGAAAATTGATAGAAATTAAATTCTTACTGAAGTGTATCGCCTGATACCAAAAAAAGTTATGGCTATTATGGCTATGAACATGAGAAATACTGGAAGGGGGGCCCACATGGTTTGCCTGCATGGGGCCCTGAAATTCCTGAGGGCAGCCATGCCCACAGGTCTAGGCAAGCTCATGTCAATCTGATTAGAGTTGCTTTGTATGTCAAGTCAAGGCTGGAGTCAATGGGGGCCCATTGTAGTGCTGTTACCCAAAGGTGCACATACTCCTGGATCCAGGGGTGTACATAGAAATCACTGGGCGCCATAGCAAAAATATAAATTGGGCCCCCATGCCCCATTCATAGCCCCTCACTCTACCCATTCCTGGCCAGTTTATAAAGCAGTTTTATTGGGAAAAGGGGGCCAATGAAGATAAAGAAGGAGGACTTCCTCTTACCACTCCATTCTAGTCTCAGTGGAGAGCTCATCCTGCAGTTCTTCTCCATGCTGTTGGGGGTTGAAGGACCTGTGATGATGCACTGTGCATTTCCTTTGCTAGATATACAGGACTTGTGATGATGGTGTCATCCTGGCAGATGCTCCTATCTAACCTGGGAACTACACCAATCTTTGTGCAGTTCCTTTGCTAGATGTACAGGACTTGTGATGACTTCATCACAGGTCCTTTAGTTTTCTCCACTTATGATACGGATACTATACTGGAGCTGGACAGTAATGAGTGTAATTAGGGGACGGGGCCTTTGGTTCACTGCGGGGCCCCTTTTCCCCATGGGCCCCATAGCAGCTGCGTGGTCTGCCCCAAGATATGCTAATGGGACGATCCAGAAGTCTTACTTAGGGGTAATTTTTGTAATTCAGAAGCACGGTCTAATGGAAACAGATTATTGTTATATTGAAAGAATGCAATATAATATAGATAATAATAGGTATGAATTACCTCATTTATTGCTAGCTGTTCTCCTCCCCCACCATAACGATGACTGGATACATGCAGGTCATCATACAAGTCTTCATCGCTCCCCATGTCATCAGTGAGAGACGGTCTGTCAAGTGAGCCATCTGTAATTACTGTAAAGAAAGAAGTATATTCGTATAGTATAAACTGGAACCGAAACCACACTGCACAATTAGCAGTAAGTAGAGTAATAAATGTGACTACTTTATGTACCCACAACATACATTTTCTTGTCGCTTTTTCAAGAAGAATGTGCCTGTTCCTCTTGAAAAAGCCACAGATGAGATCTATGTTGATGGCTCATCTGTCTCCAGGCTACAGAGTAACACACCATAATTTTTTGTACCCTTACTACGCATAGGGGGGAATATTTGAAGTCAGTTTTGCTTGAGTCTGCGTTGGAGAACTTTATGCCACATTTATCAAACGTCACAGGTTATTTGATAAATTTGGCTTGTCCTTACAACTAACACTTTTGTCTAGAGAAGCTCCTCCAGTTTTCTTACTCCACCCTTCTCCTGGAGTGAAATTGCGACTTTTTTGTGACTTTTTAAAAAAGCTGCGATGATAAATCTGGAGTGAAAATCATTAACATAGCTAACCACACCTACTTTTCCACCCATATTACAAAACAGGAGTGAGTGGTGTCAAAATACAGAAAGTTGAAAAATTTTGCGCAAGTGAGTTTGAAAAGTCGCACATTTTTGCACAAGCGCTTACATTTTGCGCAATCCAGTACAAAAAGGTCACATAAGCCCTATTTTGCGACTTATTGATGCCAGAATTAAGGAGTGAAGGTATGATAAATCAGGGCCATAGTCTTTTAACAGATGGCCAATCCATTTCAGTAGATGACAGGGTGCCTGAAGCTTCTCCCTAACCAAATGCAGTGAAGTCCACCGCTTTAATAAGTGCTTTACCTTGCACTGACATTTTGTCCATACACTATCCCTTATAATACCCTCAACCTTTTGCAAAGTTTGATGCATCTTTCTCTCAGAGACTGTCACAGGTTTCAAGTTACTTCTCCCTCAGTCACCAGCTAGCTACTTTAGCTGCTCACACGTTGACTGCTAGGCGTAAACTCTCTTCTATAGCTGCTAGCTCAGAGAGATGGGGCCAGCCCACTCCTAGCAACTGGGTCTAGGGCAAGAAAATTAATTTCTCCCATATCCATAATTCCCTGAGGAAGTGAACTGCGAAACGTGCCACACTGGTCTGTATAACTCTTTTATGCATTCCCTGATTCTCTATCTACTATTTATTGCACTAGGCACTTTGTTATCATTTGCTGAGGTTATGTACCGTGTTCCACCTCCACCTTTGTTTTCTTATCAACTATTATATAGATGGTTTTTGCACTATGCAGGAATGAATACTACCATCTAATACCATCAAAGGGTGGGAACTATACTACAACATAGAGTTTATAGATGGGATTTACTTAATAACATGTGACATATACACTGTGGCTTTTTTTTCTGTATATGCTCTGCTGCGGATTTTATATTTGTCTATTAATGGTCTATTAATGTAATATTAATAAAGTGCATGTTTTGATTAACTATATGCTGTGTACCTATAAATTTGGTGTGGGCTATTTCTCCCATACACAGCATGTGGGGAAAAAACATGTATAGTAAAATTGCACTATCCCATTTTAGCAGTGAACCACCGGGTCACTGTAATGGCATCAGGGAAAAAAGGTGGGCCGTGGATGAAAGGGACAGAGTAAAGCAAAAGTAGGGTGGGGTCTTTAAAAAGGGGGTGTGGTGATGCCCAAAAAATAGCAGCACTTCTTCTGGTTGCCAATGATAAATTGTTGCTGAGAATGGTTTAGGACCCCATTCATTATGCTACAGTTTATCCCTGGTTAGGTAATTATAAGGTTATCACAATCAACAAAAAAACCATATTATTTGCAGCGATATCATCATTATGATTCAGCAACAAAAAAGGTTTTATGTCAATTAGTAAATGAGCAGATAAGATAATCTCCTATCCTTATAGCATTTCATGAGAGCAGTAAACATGTAAAGAGCGGCATATACAAGCAGCCTTTAGAAAATGTGACAGACAGAGCACACAATAGCAGATTATACACGATTGTCTTAACAGAGTTGTATCAGGGGGAGACTGTAACCATGGTGACCGTCAATTGCTTTAATCCTCCAGCGTTCCATGTCTAAGGCAAGTGACCATTATGTGTCGGACTGGCCGGATACATGTGCATCTGGATGGATTTTTCTTCCATCATCGGTCTCCATCTCTCCTTCTCCCCCAATGCCGGAACAATACGCAGGGATTACGTGAAAGTGGTTAGCAGGTGTCTGATACAACGATTGTCCTGAGCGTTAGGTTCTTTGAATCATTACATTTACAAAATGGTAATTAAAGTACAGGAACAAAGCGCCCCTGAGGAGAATGGATTCTGAGAGAGTCCAATTTGTTCCAAATAAAGGCCTCCCCTGTGGTCAAACATCTTCCTTCCTGAACTCATTTCCTAAGCTGTAGGTAGAACGTGAATTGCTGACTGTCGCAGCCCACACACTAAAAAAAAAAGCAAAAACCTTGCAAACATGATGCACGGCTCCACCAGGGGCTAAGAGGTATATATGTATTTTGTTTCCTGTCAATTAGAAATCATCTGTATAGAAATCAGTCCACGTCCCCACACGGAACAGCCTGCTAGATCCATACTAACGCTAGCTCATGTGTGCCGCCGGAAGTACATTTTGGCCCCATTCACTAATGGGGACGGGAGGGAGATGCAGCCGCAGCACAGCAAACGTGCCAAGAGGCGGCTGGACAAAAACTGCAGCATGCCGGAACAGCCTGCTGGACCTTGCTAGCACAAGTGTAAAAGTAGCCTTACAGTAACAGCCACATTGATGACCTATCCTCAGGATAGGTCATCAATATGAAATCGGTGGGGACCCAGCACCTCTGCTGATTGGTTCTTCCTAGGCCAGTGACATCATGTTCATCGATTACACAGCCTATGTGCAGCTCAGACCCATTCGAGTGACTGGACTGGCCTGGACTACAATACCAAGCACAGCCGCTAGACAACGTAAGGCATTATGTTTGGCGAGCTGTGAGGAGGCCGCAGCATTCACAGGAGTGCCATAGCTTCTTCAAACAGTTGATCATGGGGTGCCAGGAGCAGAGAGGCAATGCAAAAATTCAACATCCTTCTGTGGCGTTTGTGACATTTCTTCATTGGTTTTCACTGCAAAAAACATAATGCGTACATGTTGGGCAATAGTAAAATATAAAATGCCGTACAAAGCTAGCATTTATTCATGTGGTGTTTTTTGTTTTTTTTTACAAAAGAAGTGTGTAAACCGTATTTTTTTTTTGTTGGTGTTTTTCCTCTATAGAGAAGGGTAAGAAAAAAAAACTTAAAAAAACACTAAAAGCTTACACAGAGAAACAAAACGTGTGTTTTCAGTTTAAGGCTACCTTCACACAGATGCATATTTACAAACAGAAAATCCACACCACAAACCTCATGTGTTAGGGCTAGTGCAAATGAATGTATTTTTTTTGTCAGTGTCTGTTCCGTTTTTTTTGCAACCCATATGCGGAACAATTTACTTCAATGGGGCTGCAAAAAACTGAAAAGACCCCATGTGCATTCTGTATCCATATGTCCGCATGTCCGTTCTGCAAAAAAGAACATGTCCTATTACTTTCCGCATTATAGACAAGGATAGGACTATTCTATTAGGGGCCGGCTCTTCCATTCTGCAAAATGCGGAATTAACGCGGCTGGTATCCATGTTTTGCGGATCTGCAATTTGCGGACCGGTCATGTGCATGTCTAAAACGGACATGTCAGGAGAGGTGACTAGTTATCTTTAAACTAGCCATAGACATTAGACAGCCTAATGATCATTCTTCAGCTATGACCCTTCACGCTGTAACCACCAGACCTTATAGAATAACTCTATCTGAATAGATATTCCGCTGTCAGCCATTTCAAGGGACACTCGTTTGCAGCAGATGCAGTAAAGTAGTGTAAATAACTGGTGTAAATGAAAACTGGCTTAGTTGCCCATAGCAACCAAACAGATTCCACCTTTCATTTTTCAGAGCTCCTTTGGAAAATGAAAGCTGGAATCTCATTGGTTGCTGTTTTCCTTTACCCTAGTTTTACTAAATCTGCTCTATATAGTCCAGCTTGTACGGTAGATGTTTCTAACCAGAAATGTCCCCTATTATTTTGCTGAATTCAGCAATCCTCATCTCATCCGGCATAATATACATTCTATAAATTAGTAGCACACCGTAATAAGATTAATAAAGATTATAGTTTACAATATAAATAAGCATAACAGTATAGACCAAGCAAGCGGCCCCGCCAACATCACGCATTGTCACTGCCGCTCCACACCACCGTCTAACACTGCTCTGGGATATCTGGAATATGCTCATTATTCTTTTGGACCAGAAAGCAGCGCTGATGTCTTCCGGCTGTAGTAAATGTCTCTCGCTGTAATGACGGTGTGAGAATTTGGCTCAAGTGTATGTAAACAGGCACTTGAAGAAAAGTTCATACCAAGGCCACCAAATGAG
Source organism: Rhinella marina (assembly GCA_900303285.1). Taxonomy (NCBI): domain Eukaryota; kingdom Metazoa; phylum Chordata; class Amphibia; order Anura; family Bufonidae; genus Rhinella; species Rhinella marina. The sequence goes on along the minus strand of ONZH01023746.1, from coordinate 362,350 downwards.
ACCTCCAGCCTGTAGTGATGGAGGAATCACTGTGCTCATTATCAAGTCTGTGTAGAAAGAACAATACACAAGTGTCCTCCATACCATCCGGGGATGTGGGAGCCCCCATTAGCATCCATTATAAACACACACTGTACAATGCCTGCTCCAGGACTCACAGATTTCCTCACCCAAAGCTGCATATTTTCTAGGATTTAATGATTCCGCCCCAGACAGACATCTACACAGCCTAGATACTCTGATTAGGAGCCTTCAATCCTCCCTGGCGTCTACCACTGCTGACCCAATAATGTCAAAACATGACAAGCTACAAGAAATTTCACATTAATACCTGGCAGACACACTGGCATCATGAATAATACTCCCAGGCTACAGTTTTCCTCTCTGAAATGACATTAGGAATACTTCTCTTTCAGCGTGAAGACAGAGTTTTTCAATGCCCATGCTATAGTTATATTGTAAGGGTGCTGGTTATAATATAAGTGTGTACAGAATGTAGCTAAATTACATGAGCACCGCACATGATCCACCTGTAATATATGATCCCCAGTCTCTAAGGGTACGGCCAGATGGCAAGGCTGCCGCATATGTCCAAGCCATGTTTACCTGTGGCAGCCAATGACCGCATGATTTCAGAGGTGGGCATGACGTGGATGCATGCTGCCAGCTGTGCCATCTGCCGTACCTTAAGAAAATTGTTCCTGTCTGGAGGGCAAATTTTTACACATGAAGATCTGTAAAACTGAATGCTGATCAACAATACAACGAGGGTCAATATTCAAAAGAAGTCTTTATGTGTAGCAATGATCGCGTGTTTTTCCTCATTTCAATCACCGCTGAAAATGCTTGTCTATATTAACCTGTACTTGAATATTGTATGTAATTGTTTCTGGATAGAATTGTTTGACAACAGTCTATGTATACCAATTTCTATCCAGAGTCTTTAACTTCCTTTAGCACACTCGAAAGGCTTGTTTAACTCTCTCTGTCAGACCAGCAGCCAGACCAGGGAGGAGTGAGGGGTGGTGACTTGATTAGAGCTCCATACCTCCCCTATGTTGTCCTAGTAAGTTGACTGGGTCGGGGTTTCTCACATTATACTAATCAATGTATTGATCTTCTGTTTGCATGTTTATTTAGACCAAGAGAAAAGCAGAGTTATCATTCAAGTCCTCCACCTACTATTATGAGGATTACCTTCCAGATAAACACCTCTCTGTGGAGCAGAGCCAGCCACTTAGATTACTTTGCTCTCCCATTAAAAACTTTAATCTCTGTGTGATTATTGCTGCAGAAAGATAATATTTTCTATTCCATTTTCCTTTGTATGGTACTAATAAAAGAAAAAAAGCCACACAATTATAAAAAAAAATGTTTTCTGTAAATATTAAATTTAAAAAATACCTCTTTCTAATGGAAGTGTCCCTTTAAAATGTCATAGATTCTCTAGTACTTGATTAGTTACAGTGTGGGTGATCCTTTAATTATACATGTATAGTTTCAGGTATATTACTTTGCTCTTCACAACATTGGGCCTCAAGTACACAGCAAATCTTTATGTACTGAACCTATAGGGCAAGATATTGAGTTCCTGCTATTCCATATTATGCATTCTCTTTTATTAGACATGCTGTGTACACCTCTACGGTGCCTCCATAGGACAGTGTATTCAACCCAAGAAGCTATACTTGGAACATGGTAAACTTTTTTTCCTTAAAGGGGTTTTCCGGTTTCTTATATTGATGAGCTATCCTCAGGACAGGTGGAAATGTAACAACAAATGATAGTTTTAGCTGACCGATGACAGACCTTTATCATTTGAAAAAGGTCTGAAAGATCTTTCCTTCAAAGATTGAACAAAAGATCTTTCTTTCAAAGAATGTTCCAAGAAAGATAATTTGTCCATCGACCCGATTTCACTGAACATGTATGGTCAGTCTGAGCAACGGCCAATATGGAGTAAAATTTTTATGGCTGTGTCTGCAAAATGAACGTTCACCAGATGATTGTTCGCTCAACTGCTGTTAAACCATCAAACAACTTCTATCTAAAGGCCCCCATACACAGTTGTGTAGAATCAGCCGCACCTGCCAAAATGTCGAGTTTGGCCAACAGTCTAGCATTTGTGGGTATCTCCTAACAGATGATGTTGGGAAGAGAGAAGGATCAAGCAAAGTTTATATTTTTGCCCTATTCCTTTTGTTCTCCCAGTTGATAAGCTGCGGCCAGAGGTGTCTGTCAGATGCTTTCTCTGCGCTCACCACTGTATATACATACAAATTTAGCCGAGGTAGACATGTATATGTATGGGGTTGCCAGGAGGAAGTTGGGAAAGATAGCTGTTGCTTAGCTGATGATTGTTTGGCCACCTTTAGTCCTTTGGACTGTGAGTACAATGATAACAGCAGATGCAATCACAAGTGGACATATCTGGAGTACAGGTAGTAACATCATGGTCCTGAGCTTTCTCTATTGGACATTGCATATGAATAAATATCTTTACATTGTTAAAAGACCATTGTACTAATAACAGTACCAAGAGGAGAAGACAATGAGAAGCTTCATTCTGTGGTATTATCCCTATCAGACCTCCACACTCACCATTACATGTGCATTCAAGTGTATGAAAAGATCCTTGGAAAAGAATCAATGTGTAATACGTACCCTGCCCTTTCCATAGACATCTTGGACAGCAGAGCTCCATGATAAAAGGGGGCTAATTATTTCACCGCCGTCTTCTTCATCAGTCTGTTTGCTCAGCTAAATCCATTTGCGGAAACCAATCCATTCACAAATCAAACTGTTCTGCTTACTCACAGCAAATAAACTTCTTACTTTGTCAGCTGGATTTATGTCTTGGAGGACAGGTCTGTCACATATGTTCTCCACACAGCAGATCAAGGCACAACAATGGCGCTGTTCACTTGACTGCTAGGAAGGGCACAAAAGCTGGTTTTGTGTTCTTTTTACTCACACTTTTGCCCACAGCTTGCACCAAGTTTATGTGAGTAAAGAGAAAGATGTGTGTGTCATGAGCTTTGTTAAAAAAGCTGAACTACTCGAGAAATGTTGTGGGAGTGAGATATCTGCATAAGCGTCATGCCTTCATAAGATAGTGCAGGCCTACATACATTTACACACATATTCTACAAGACCCTTCCATGAACTTTTCTGGTGCTTGCTGGTGCTCGAACTCTTCACTGTTACTTATATTGCAGAAATTTAGAGAATACCTGTCATCTGGAAGTACCATAAAACTTCTGACACGTCAGATCCAGGTCATGAGACTCCCACACCTAGAATGCGTGGAAACAAGTACTCTGCTGGGCTCTATGCCCCATCAGCTCCCAATGGCATTTGGCATTTGTTGGCTCCATGAAGAACTTTGTAAGAGCTCTATCCTTGCTATTTTTCTTAAAGGATGTGCATTACCTTCCAAGGAGAGCAGCCAAATGATGATGAGAGTCAAGGGCTCACAGTACTAAGTATGACTTATCGGTAATGCTTCATTGGAAAATAATATGCAAAGAGGGATCTTCCAGGGAAAGAGAAATATCTGACTATTGCTATTTTCCCTATTACAATGTACAGCGCTGTGCTTGGTGGGCATGGAGAAGGCCGAGGTGCTCACAGGAGTGACCGCACCTTCTCAAACAGCTGATGGGCGGGGGTACCATGTGTCGGACCGTCACCGATCAGATACTGATGACCTATTTTGAGGATAGGTCATCAGTATTAAAATCTTGGAAAACCCTTTTAAATCACACACTATCTTATGGTAATGAGATGACTCTGCTCCTCTGTCCCAGTCTATACAGCTCTTGAGGCGAGTGTAAGAAATGAAATATTTAACTTTTTTATGTTGATAACAACAAAAGGTGTAAACAGGTACAAGCAATTTATAAACAATGAGAGTCATTTATTAAGACTGGCATTTTAGACGCTGGTCTTAATAAAGCCCCTGCGCTGGCGGTGGATCGTCGAAGTTATGAAGAGGTGCCGGCCTCTACATAACTTTGGCGTGTCCAGCGCTGCTTCTAAATGTAAGCCAGCTTCCTTGCTGGCTTACATTTAGACCATTTTCTACACCTAAACCAGGCATAGAAAATAATGAATGAGATGGGCCTGACGGCCCGTCACCTTCCCCTCCCACACCATGGCCACTTTTTTAGACCTAGTGTAAGCGGGAAAAAGTCACAAATTGCAGCACAGATTGTTGCGCTGCAATCTGCCCCTGTAATACGCTTAATTTAGGTTAATAAATGACCCCCAATATGTTTAAAATAATGTTTTATAATGTTTATAATAAAAAACTTCAATTAAATATTATATTTTCTGATGGTAGGTTCCCTTATCACCGAGTTCCTAATATTTTCTGTATAACACAGCACTGGCTGTTTGTAATAATTCGCGAATAGAAAATCTGTACTATTTCTTGCTTTAATGGTGGAGTCCAACCTGCTTATGAAAATACTGTCACATTCTCAATAGGGTCACTGAACAGTATGGTAACATGTGTCATAGTAACTATGTGGACACCTCTACTGTGACTATAATAAAAGTCAGAGAAGTGGTACTTGCTACATTGCACTTGACCTTTGCACCTTACCCCAAATAGTTGGCAACAGAGCCAAGCCAACAATAGTATTGAGGTTCCAATCTAATCATGAAGTGTATCACTGTCTACTCTCAGCCATTCAGCTTGATAGCAGTCCTTGTCTTTCATATGTGAAACGGGAAATGTTGTCATTGCAGAGATGTAACATTATCTCAAGCACTCAAGCTCAATGGTCTGATGAGTCACTAGACTCTAGAGATTAAGGTTAGACTGGACCAGAGTGGATTACCGTTTCTTCCCACGTTTTCTATTCCCTCCAGGATCACCATGCATACAGTACTAACCCCTGCTGCATCGGTCAACCCAGGAAGTGATACATATCTAGTTTCATGGACAATGTGCACAGGCCACCAGTGATCTTTAATTCTGGACTATTAGGACCCATGCATTTTAAAACACTATTGGATATGTCAGACTTTGTGTTCATTATTTCTTACTGATGTAATACATCTAAAATAAAAAATTAAAGGGGTTTTACACTGATGACCTGTCCTCTGGAAAGGTCATCAGTTTCTGATGGGTCGGGGTCTGACACCCAGGACCCCCACCGATCATCTTTTTGAGAAGGCAGTGCTCTCAGTAGTGCCATGGCCTTCTTGCAGCTTTCCCTACGTCATGTGACATCACGTTCATTGGTCACATGGCCTAGGCGCAGCTCAGCCCCATTGAAGTTAATGAGGCTGAGCTGCAATACCAAGCACAACCACTATACATTGTATGGCGCTGTGCTTAGAAAGCTCCCAGGAGCTGGTTGCTTGGTTACAGACTACAAAAAAAACCTGTGTAGTCTGATCCTACAAGTCATACTCCCTTATGTCAGCTTATTGAGAACCTACAGAATGTATGTTATACATTCTGTAGGTTGAAGGCCAGATGGAATAGAGTATTTGTGCAGGATCAGACTCAGTGGGTATCACTCTTCCCCAGGATTTATTTGTAGTCTGTAACCATGGAGACACATAGATCTGTATAGGAGTTGTGGAAAAAAAAACAGGATATTTTTGACCAAGATTATTTGCAAAGTTGTCCCAATTTGTTTTTACATTGTAGCAATAAATCAATGAAATTCTGTTGCAAAGGTAGACATATCCTTTAATATATTTTGATCATAATCAGTTAATTTGGATAAAAGTTACCTAAAATAATTAATTCTGTGCCATTGAATAAAAGTAATGTATTATGTACCTAAAGTTAGGATTTTCCCAAACAAATCAAAAAGTATTTGAACATTCTGCATCAGTGGCATACAGTACAGGACATGAGAGGGCCTAAATGTAAGGACTGTATTACTCTAACACGCGTGAGCAAAGGAAAGGTAATGGACTGTGACACTAGAAAGCACGGCTGTAATGTTACATCTACATTAGGAATTCTTCTTTCTGGAAATAGTGCAAATAAGGACAGCTTCACTTGTTTCTTGTTGGTTATATAGCCCCAAAATATTTCAACCTCAATAAAGCTCACAATCAAATTCTCTATCACAGACCATTGGCGTCATTTCAAAAAACTGAAATAGGTGCGGGCCCGTTCACTTCTATGGCCGGCACCCGATCTTGCTCCGCAAGAAAATATAGAACGTGTCCTATACTTGTCAACAACAGCGGACAAGTATAGGCATTTTCAATGGGGCGCCCGGCCGTGTGTTCCGCCCCTTGCGGAACACATGCCGGACGGCTCCTGTAGTATTGTATAGTATAGTATAGTAGTACCCATAGTATTGCAATAATGCAGACCCGAAATACTACGGTTGTGTGAATGGGCCCTTATCCTATCAGTATCATTTCTGGAGTGTGAGAGAAAACTGGAGTACCTGGAGGAAACCCGTGTAGGACTCCCTGCAGATGTTGTCCTTTCAAACTGGAGACTCCATAGTTTCAAGGGAAGAGTGATACCCACTGAGCCACCGTGCTGGCGGCTCTTATTTATTTTTTCAATACTAAATATATTCTTCTAAATCTGTAATGGATAGATAGCCCACCAGATGAGATCCAACTCCCAACACCCTTCAATCTGCTGACTGAAGGGACCATGACATCCCATTTAGGCCTAGTTTACACTTAAGTAAACTGATCAGTGATTTCCTAGGGACATATGCAATACCATAGGTGTCTACGGTATTCTGTCCCTATGTAAACAATCATATACAGTACACTCACCAGTTCACACATTTATAGAGGCAGATTTACTAAAACCGGCATTTCATATGCCAGTCTTACTACAACATCCACTGGTGTAAGATGAAGCAAAATGAATAAGAGTCACATGCATCTTAATAATTTTGTCACCTCTTAAGAGGTCTTTGTGCCAGAAAGGAATTTATCGCTAGAAGCTGGGGTAGATTTCTGGTGTATTGTACGGAGGGGCGGTTCCGGAACTTAAAATGTCCCTGGAAAAAAACCTAAAAACGGCCTCACGTTGAAGGTGGGTCCAAATTGACAGAAGATGGGACAAAACAAGTAGGCAGGGACAAAAGAAGTATGCGGGGCCTGCAATACTGTAGTGCAGCACAAAATACTGCCCCAGCAGAACCAAATACCACAGGGCGGCACAAAATACCACCCCAACCACAGTATTGAACTGTATCACAGTTGAGTTTAGGAGGGCACCTGTGGCCATTATCCCTCAGATCATTATGTACCGGTCATCAAGAGGGTTTGAGTGGCCCAATGGACATCGTCCCACCAGGAAATTTCCCTGCAGGGTCTATGGCCAATCCACCCTTGATTGTACAGAGTAAATTTGTCAGGTTGGGTAGGAATTTTTTTCTAAAAAGGCACAAGCATGTTGTACAAGGAGAAAAGGTTGCACAAAGGGGCTTTGCACAAAAATTTGTAGTTTAATGTGGTGATTCCAATTCAATAATTAACTATTAACTGAAAGCCCCTATTCTGCATCACCTACTGACAGATTCAGCATGATCCTGCATGCTGCATCCCATTCATCCATCTTTCAGTACCTGACTCATTTTTCTCTAGAAATAATAAAAAATTTTTATTTTCCTCCAGCCAGGACATAGACATGGTCACCTGTGCCTCTGCAGCCAGTCACTGGCTTCAGCAGTGACATGAGGCTAGGAGACATGTCTGGCTGCAGTGGTGGAGGTGACGATGTCCATATGATGACAAAACAAGCCAGGGATCTGAAGATGGAGGAATGAGATCCAATGTGCAGGACTGGAGGGGCATGGAGCAGGTAACTATGAATCTTTCAGCAGGCGATGCGGGCCAGGGGCCAATAGGACGCCTTTAAAGTAAAAACGAATACCACAAAGAGGAATCACCACATTAAACTATCAACTTCTAACCATCTTTTCTCTCAGTGTTATATCAGGCTGCATTCCGTAACCTCTTATGTCTGGTACATGTGATGTCATCCAAAAAATATTTCCTCTATACATTTGCTTTTTATTTTGCAGTCTGCAGTCAAATTTTACAAATTCCTTTCGAGGCATGCGGAACATGACCATTTTGCCATGATCAGGATGTCAGAGCATTACTGAAACTTGGGCCAGTGTCACAACCATGTCGTTGTCCCTTAGGGTTAGAATAGGGGTCAGCAACCTTCGGCACTCGGGCTGTTGTGAAACTACTATGACCAGCATGCTTTATTCATTTCTATGGGAGTTCTGAGAAGAGCAAAACAATTGTGCATGTTAGGAGTTGTAGTTTCACATCAGCTGAAGTGCCGGAGGTTGCCTTTCCCCTGGGTTAGAAGTATATCACTGCCACTTTGCTTCTGGGTTATGATATATAAAAGGTACAATATACATAGAAAAGATTGATCCAGTACCGGTCTAAAATCCAAATGTATCTTTATTCCATACTTGCAGCAATACACAAATAGGGGAGACGGCACCCCGAAAGACTGCTGACGCGTTTCAAACAGATTACATGTCCTTAGTCATAACACTTATAATGCTTTTTACTAAGTTTGTCCAATCTACATAGTCCCCTCATATGGCAGATGGCATAGTCCCCTCAATGCCTTTTTATTAGAGCATCAGATGGAACAAGGTATCATTTTTGTTTCTTTTAAGATTCATATGGAATCCCCAGAAAAAACCTCTGCATGTCTGCTTATTGCATCAGAGGGATACTGAGGTAATATAGGAGGCATAGATTTCTATGAGTGCTGCATTATGGCTTCATGGAACTTGGAGGTCGAACAGAGCTGTATTATGGTCAAACAGAGCCTTTTTACGTGATACATGCATCTCCTATGCTTTAAAGAAGAACTCCTGCAAAAAATTTATTCTCTTACCTGTTAGAAAGGTGCATGACATAATCAGCAGTGAATGCAATCTTCTCATCACAGACTGCATTTCTGAGTTATCCCCTCTCTTCTTATTGTAGATGGGTCATGTGACCAACTCCCTGACCTCCAACTGACCCAGGACAGGAAGATAGTCACTGTTCTATTCATTCCTATGAGACTGAAAGTGAGGCTCTCATAGGAATGCATAGAAAATTCGACTTCCTGTCCACACATAAGCCTCTGTGTGAGTTGGTGGGTCTAATTCCTAGTCACATGACACAGATGAGAAGCATCAGGGAGATATTACTCCCAAATACAGCCATTTTTAAGAAAATTACATTCACTACAGATTACATCATGTAGATTTCTAGCAGGATATGGAATAAAAAATTTTGCAGGAGTTCTTCTTTAATTGTCAAGTTAAAGGGGATTCTCATTTCAGCCTTTTTTTTATATTTTTAGTCTCTCTAAACTCAGTAATAATCAGTGTGGGTACTTTCCTTAAACATTCTCCAAAATAGGATTCAGCATTTACCAAAAATTGACCTGATGTCTACCTGGTCTCCATGAGAAACTCTAAAGTTTGGAGAACTTTGTGAAATTTCAGGATAGGCCACCCCGACACCCTCTGACAAGCTGTAGTGTAGTAGATAAAGTGCTGGAACCAAGTACAGAATAGTCTACATACACAGCATTTTTGTATCTGGTGTTTTTGTAGCATTCTTGGGGTTTCAGATGCCAGAAAAAAAACACCATTAAAAAAACTATAAAAATACTTTAACAGGTTGTCCCATGAAAAAATAGTCTATATGCATATTTTTGTAATTTCATGTAATTAAGCATTTAGTATAGCCACTGTGTTATTGAATAAAATGTATCTGTATAGCGCCACCTGAGCTATGATAAGGAGAGAGCTGCAGCAGATAGGACACACCCCCTGAGCTGTGATAAGGAGAGCTGCAGCGGATAGGACACACACCCTGAGCTGTGGTAAGGAGAGAACTACAGCAGAAACATCATTCCCCCTGAGCTGCCAGCCTAAAATAAATCTAGCAGAACAATTGGAGCAATGAATGGAGAGATTTCTGGATCCACGTAAGGTACAGGGCTGGTTCTACCGTTGTTAGAAAGAGATTGCCATGTACTAGTTTCATTTTTTACATTAATCAGAAGATAACCCCTTTAATATTCATGCTGTTTTTTTTTAATTTTTTTTAAAAAGGAATAAAAATATTAAGTGTGAAAGACGACCTAATATAATGGAAGATGCTGATTGGATAAATTATAAGATGAAACATAGATAAAGATATATAAGTAGAGATATGAAATCAGATGTACAGACAATATTCTGTAGTGCCATAGATGATGATAACAAAGATAAAGACTTGCGTGTGCATCTTTAACATGGAGACAGATCTGCTGATGCATGATCAAATGCTAACAGTAAAACGAGGTGCCAAATCATTTCCATGACAACGTGTATTTTTCCAGATATAGCCACGTATTTTATTAAACGAACAACCCTAAGACCCGTCTTCCCAGCAGAGCACCCACTTCTATGAGTCACTTCCATTATCTCTTCAGTTATTCTAATTTCCATCATATAAAATATATTCTGCTGAATTCAATGAAAACTGATGTCATCCACAAGAAAAGTTCTGGGCGGGGGTGGGGGTATCCATCTGTAGTCAGCATCCAACATAAATAATGTTAATTTAAAGGGGTTGTCCATGATTTAACAAGTTTCTCCCAATCAACTGTATTGTGACAATAAGACATTCTGTAATTTACAATAAATTACAGAGCCAAGTACCACAGTCCATCACAAAATACTGCCAGCAACACAAAATACATCCCCAGAAACTTCCACTGGACGGCCCCCTCAGACATTGGCCTCAGACATCGGCCCACCGGGAAACTTCCCTGTAAGGTCTATCGCCAATCCGCCCCTGCTTGCACCTCCTGAAACTGTAGGAGTGGCCTCTGTACTTCTAATTTCAATGGGCGTTCTGTTGGCGTTCCTCCAATCCACAGGCACTGTCCGTGTACTACAGGGCTGGCACATGTGAGCATCCTCCTTCATCAGCGCTCTGGAGTGGGCTTCGGATTGAGAGCAACTTGTTAAATTCTGGACCACCCCTTTAACAAAGGCCTTCAAAGACTTTTTATGAACCTAGTATTAAGGACCAAGATCATTTTTGGTGTACGTCGGGATGTTGTGGGGGATGTCTTTCGCAATAGCTACAGGAATGTGATACAACTGCCCTACAAGGAAGGAGGTTTCCCTGCTGGATCTCATCCCCCTTCATTTCAGACAAGGCTGACCAAAGGGTCAGATCCGCTTGTAGAGATGGGGATAGTAACTTCTAAATAGTATAACGTCATTCATAGCCTTTCACCTAGTCATCCAGTTCAGTTTATTATACTCTAAAGACCCCTTTACACTGACTGAGTATCGGCCAGATCATTGCTAACAAGCATTCATAGGAATGGTCTTTAGTGATTATCTGCTGGTGGAAAGGTGCTGTCGATTACCCGTCAAACGGGCAAAATGCTCATTCATAGGGTAATATGATGCTCTGTGCGGTCATCATCTTTTGCCGGCAGAACATTGTGCCGTCTTATCATAGTGACTGATGCTGGGTGATTAATATGGTACATGGCTAGATTCTTTTGTGTAAAGACCCCTTTACATGGACCAACACAGCAGGCAATTATCGGGAACAATCCATTCATTCCCAATAATTGCCTGTTCCTCAGAGGAAGTGAGAGCAGCATTTACATGCAACAATCACCTCCACTGTATGGAGACGAGCAATTACCGTACTCTTGTTCCGAAAGAGAATCCTTGTTTCTGGGCAGCAGAACACTGTTACCACAGGAGGATCTGCTGCCCAGAAAAGATGATTTAGGTGACCACACCAGCAATGCTTTCACCCAATGAACAATCGTTTTCCTGTTGATCGGGTGATCAAAGGCATTGTCACAAAGGGCATTTATCAGGAAAGAGTATTCCTAAGAAAACTCCTTCCCGATAATTGCCCCAATCATTTGACTTTACTCCACACCAACTATTGGTTGTCTTACTTTGTGGAGCAAAATGGTGCATCTTAGGCCATGGCCCTGTTCTGCTAAGCCACGTCCCCCAAGCATTGATGATTTTTCTAAACCTAGATGTGTCAAATTGTGGCAAGTATTGGAGCACTTTAAGTCAACATCTAAATACACTCACATTTGTAAATGTGGACCAATGTGCAGTAAACTTGTGAGCTCCCTCTAGTGGCAGCCACAGCCAGTCAGAATTTTATGGTTTAAAGGGTTTTTCCGGAGGATAGGTCATCAGTAGTTAAATCCTGGAAAACCCCTTTAAAAATATGTCAATCTGAAGTGATCTCAAACTTTAACAAATCTGTGACCACTATAAAGATATATTAGGAAATCAATCTGCATAGATTTTAATTTTACAAAAAATGTTTCCAAAAGGTAGACATTCACTTAATTCTCTAAGCTCCATGTTTACCATAGGGACTATACTATAGGAATATCCTTGTCCTAACAAGACGTCCTCTCATCTTCATGCTTTCTTGGTGTGACCATTAATCAGAAGATTTCTCCTTATTCTGTACCCTACAGTGTAATGACCTCATCTACACACTTCTCCTTTCATTCCTCTCCAAGTTCCAGGCTGTGCCCACACATCAATCCTCAATGAGCGTGTATTATAATTCGACATGACAAGATTTACACATCTTGCTTGCTGTTCTTCAGCATAAATACATTTCAAGGAGACTTTTTCAACCGAAACAGCCTGGTGCCTGGTCGGTAGGTTTCTAAGCTAGCGGCATATACTGCTCCGCTCATGCAAATTCAGAGGACAACTCGATCAGTTTCAGTTCTGAGAAAATGTCTTCTTAAAGGGGTATTCCAACTTTTAGATACTGATGACCGATCCTCCAGGTAGGTCATCAATATCAGATCGGTTGGGGTCTAATACTCGGCACCCACACCAATCAGATGTTTTCGGCAGCCAGACGCTAAACAGTTTATGGTGCCAAAACCAGAGAGGGCTCGGTCGACTGTGTAGTGGCTGGGCCATCGTACTGTAGCTCAGCTCCCATTCACTTGACAGTCACTCGTATTACTAGACTGTCTAAAGATGCGCCAGATTTATCACAGGTTTATCTGGTGCACTTTTAGACTGTTAGGGTTATACCACCGATTAGATGGCTTAATTTGTGCCAAAATTGTACATGAAAATTTTGGCCCAGTCATTGCCCAAAGTTAGGCAGTGTACATGAGCAGAGACAGTGATGTAAGGACACTGGGGAGAGATCAACAGCAGTCTCCCGAGGGCATGGGCAATTGCATCAGTGGGGAACGACCCCACTGAACCAACGTTACAGTGATATTATCTGATATTTGGGTGCATCCATTCAAGGGTAGGACAGCCCTCTGATATACACTGGGATTACTACCTTCAACTCAAATGAATCTACATTTCTATGTAATATATAAATTCCCACTACTAGCAGGTCTGCAGGCCTTGCAAGTGTCCGCCATGTCAGTTTTAATCTCTTAATGACATTTTCCTCAAGTGCATACCAGGCATTTTCTTTGTGCCACAAGCTTCACAAACTCGCTTGAAATGTGTAGCCAGCTTGCCTTCTCCGCTGCACCCCATAGTGCAAGGATCCACAACCTTCGGCACTTCAGCTGCTGTGAAATTACAACTCCCAGCATGCACACTTATTCCACTGGTCTTGTAACTCCCATAAAAGTGAAAGGAGGATTCTAGGAATTGTAGTTCCAGAACAGCTGGAGTGCCGGAGATTGCTGATCCCTGCCATAGTGTAATGGAAATGTCTCCTTGCTTAGTGAATAGTTGCTCCTTTTTGAAACTTTTTACCTTAAAGGAAACTTGCCAGCTACTCATGTCATCAGAGGTTTACATAAGATCAATGGCCACACTTCCAAATCAGTTTATGCCACTTGCAGTTTGTTCAGACATTCCACTTTTTATGTTATGCACAGCAAAAGTTGGTTTTGACTTACAAGGATGGATGTGGTGTAAAACTTGTGCACTGATTTCGTAATACTAAAGCAAAAAAAAAAAAAAATCAAGTACATTTTTCAAGAAATCTAAACTGGCACATAGATCTTATTAAAAAAGGTTTTCCGGGACTCCTATCTATATTGATGATCCTCATGACTTATCATCAGCGGAGATCACACATCTGGTACCCCTGCCAATCAGCTGCTTGAAGAGGTCACGGCTCTCCGGTGAGTGCCACAGCTTCTTCAAAGCTGACTAAGCACAGTGCCATACATTGTATAGTGGCTGTGCTTGGTATTGCAGCCTGGGCCCATTCACTTGAATGAAACTGGGTTGCAACTAGGCCACGTGACTGATGAACATCACTTCACTTGCCTAGGAAGAGACTGCAGCGCTCACGGGAGTGCCGCGGCCTCTTAAACCGCGGGGTGCTGGGGGTTGGACCCCCACTGAACAGATTTGAATTACTTATCCTGAGGATAGGTCATCAATATATAAGCCCCAATGCTCATTCTAACTGCAAAAGCATCCCAGCCACCACCAGTGAGGGGACCCCGAATGGGTGTCCCCTGAGGGGAGCAAAGGGTGCTTACTTCAATTCACTGGCCGTGAGAGCGCTGGAGCCAGGATTAGTCACTGAAAGTATTACAACCACCCTCATTGTCTCAGCCACCTCTCCCTGCACCTTCTCCTGCCGCGCAGCAGAAACACTCCATTTAGTCAAGTCTAGAGGCCAGAGTGTAAGTTTTCATGCACACGGCCGTGTCTGTATTTCTATCTGCAAACAAAGCATCCACAAAATACAGATACCTTCCATGTGCATTACGTTTTTTCTCACTCCTATCTAGAATTTGTGGATCTGCAAAAAACATGGACTTCTGCATTCTGCAATTTTCTCGCTCCCATCAAAAGAAATGGTTATTCTGGTCCAAATAGGACATGTTCTATAATTTGCGGAACTGAGATACAGATGTGGTCGGATCATGGATGACACCCATGTGTGTTTTTTTTTTTTCTTTGGACACCTTTAATTGAATGGGTCCGTGTGCTATCCACAAAAAAATGAAGATAGCAAACGGATGGAAAATCTGATCGTGTGCATGAGCCTTACTACTGTAACATCAGAATAGTCCTATGGATGAGGTTAGGTCATTACTACGAAAAAAATTATATATTTTGGGTTAGTCTATGCACACACTTAAAAGTTATTCACATAGAAAATAAGGCTTAATATGAAGACTCGCTTTTGGAACCAACACAAACAGAGAATGATTAGCAAATAGCAACCGCCTAATATAGTATATATATATATATAGTGCAATTAATACTCTCCTAGAAGAACCTTACATTCAAAAGCCGGGTTGCCTCACCCCCCATAATCTGCAAGTAGCAAACTTTTTTAAGGATGGGCACATTCTTTCCTTGGCATCTGTTCTGACTCCTACATTCTGCGTTATTCTATACCGCCATACCATGGCACACAGCACTATACGTTCACATTCCTGTCACCGGTAATACAGTATTATTTTCTACATGCAGAAGTGACGTACTTATCCTGATATTACCATAGAGCAGAAAATATATCATGCTAATGTGTGTAAAGTGCTGCAGAATATAGTACCGCTATATAAGTGCATACAAAAAATAAATACATGAATAAATAAACAAATAAATAATCATACTGCCCATTTAGTAACCCAAACGAAGATATAGAAGCAACAGTCCTTACCAGAAGCCGACTGCAGGCTTTCCAGGCTCCAGTATCTAGACAGCAGCCCTCTCATGCCAGCACCACCCCAACCAAGGCAACTACTGCTGTCAGAGTCAGAGCCAGAGGAGAGCCCAGAGCTCCCACAACTACTGTGCGGATTCATTGGATCACTTGGGCATGGCTGCTGAGTCCTCATCCGGGCACACAGGCTGAAGCAGGAGCCTCTTGTTGCTTCTTGCAGGCTTGTACCTGGCAGTGCTGGCTCAATGCTGAGCAGCCTGGTTTCCCATGTAGAATGCAACCTGACATCATAGGGGGCCTCTAGGGGGGCTCCAGCAATCACAAGCTTCATCCAGCTCCCTAGTTATCCATGCCTCACTGGTATAAGGGTCTCTTAGCAACTGCTGCGAATATCAAGGACTTAGAGGGTTTGATTTTAGAGGCATCCATGTGAATAGTGCCATTGTTATAAGGGAATCCTCTCTGAGAAACCTTGCAACGCCCAGCACAGTTCCTGTGCTGCATCCCATTGATGTAACCAGCGGGATGTCATTGGATGTATCTTTCTATGTGATTCATTTAGGAGACTGTCTGGAGACTTACAAATCAATTTACTGGTCTTATTCACACATGCGTTTCGATGCAGTTTTTCCATGCAGATGATTTTATTTATTTTTTTGTCAGAACTGGGATACAAGCCAGAAAAGTTTCTGTGTGTACCCAGAGACTTCTACAAGTCCCTGCCTGGTTGGCACCAGGCAGGGACTTGTAGAAGTCTCTGGGTACACACAGAAACTTTTATCCCAAAATCACAGACAGACAATGTTTTTTTTACGGACAAATTGGAAAACCTAAAGTAATACAGGTCTACAGCTCAATATAATGATACTAAATCATTACCAGCACTTACTGTGAGCTTTAAAATGATAATTACTAGAGATGAGCGAACGTGCTCGTAACGAGCACTGTATCGCTAAGCTCCCCTGCGCTCGCATGGGCGCAGGCATCCAGATCCGTCCTCCTCACCCGACGGATCCGGATGCCTGTGCCCATGCGAGCACAGGGGAGCCGAGCGCTACAGTGCTCGTTACGAGCACGTTCGCTCATCTCTAATAATTACCATCAAAATAATCTAGTCATGCACCACCAGCCTCAAAAAAATCACAGACATGTCTATTTTTTTTTTTCACGGACACAGGACAAAAGTTGCCTATTTTTACAGACTGTTCTGAAATTTCTGGACAGTTGGCAACCCTGCCCTGCTGTATGACTTCACACAAAATCAGTTTTTTTTTCTGCAAGATTCTGAATACAAATTGAACAAAGATTGTTGCTTGCTGTGTCAAAGTGTTTTCTGCACTTTTGTATTTTTTTGTGATGCTTTTTTTTTTTGTGCTGAAAAAATGCCAGCTCCAGAAGTTAGCTGAAAGTCTATAGGGATTATGAAATGCTGGACACACAAGAAGTTGGGTGGCATTCCTCGGACCCCAAAGAATCTGTTATCCCCTATCCAGTGGTCAGAGATAACTCGTTATTGGTTCTTACACACATGAATTTTGCGTTTACATATTTTTTTTTAACCAGTGAAATAACGCCAGAAAGACGTGCATACATTTTTTGGCAGCAGTTTGTTTTTGTTTGTGTTTTTAAGTGCTCTTTTTTTGTGGTGTAAAAAACTCACAAACACCACGTTTTTGACTTTTTTAATGCCACTTGCACAAAAAATTTGCGGTAAAGGCAGTTTCTCTGCCAGTTTCCCCCAAAAAGGGAGCATGGCAAGAGTGGGGAGTGGCCCCAGCATATTTCTCTTCTTTTATGCCACTAAACACAAGTTTTGTTTTTTTCTGCAGGATCGGATGCAGACCCATTCACTATTCACTTCAATGGGGCTGCAAATTATGCAGACAGCACACTGTGTGCTGTCCGTATCTGTATGTCCATTCCACGGCACCCGCAAAAAAATAGAACATGTCCTATTCTTGTCCGTATTACGGACATCCAACATGCACAGGGATATCGTAAGCTGGCATAAAATGCTGGTCTATAATAAACCCCCCCCCTTCATATGTGATATCAGCCTAAGGGCTCATGCACACGAGCGTATTTTCTTTCTGTGTCCATTACATATTTTTTGCGGACTGTATTCGGAACCATTAATTTCAATGGGTACACAAAAAAAAAAAAAACAGAAGTTACTCCGTGTACATTCCGTTTCCGTATGTCCGTATTTTCATTCTGCAAAAAAAATACGGAAAAGGATAGGACTGTTCTATTAGGGACCAGCTAATAAAATACATTCCACAAAATACAGAATGCACACGGACGTCATCCGTATTTTTTGTACATCAGTTTTTGAGGACCGCAAAATGCATACAGTCGTGTGCATGAGCCCTAAGGGTCTTAAATTTGGTTTTGTTAAAAAAAAAAAAACCTGCCAGAATAAGCGCAAGCGTTTTCTTTGGCACCTATGACTAAAGAAAAACTTTGATGCAGGTGCCACGTATATATATTTCTATCTATATGTATATATTCTAATTGTTGTGTTTTTTTTAACATGCACTAAAATCAGAATTGCAAGCGCTTATCCTCCCTGTTTGTGGTGGGATGAGTGTCCTTGATGAGATCTCCTCCTACTCTGCAGTTTATCTTCCACATGCCAAGTGACTGAGATGAATGTCAGTAATGTGGTATGTAAAGTGCTTCTCCTTTAAAACAGCAATCTATTCTCGCTTGCAAGCAGTAAACAGAAGCAAGGTGCTAATCTCCCCTACCCCCCAATTACCATGTTATGTTCTGTGTTCTCCTATCCAGGGGCTACAGTTATTGGCCTGGACTGAAAATAAGATATGTAAGATTGGGCCCTTTAGGCCTTCCGTACACGTTGCAGAATTTGTGCGTTTTTTCTGTGCAGATTCCCGTGTGGAAAAATCGCAGCATAGTACAGCACCAGCAAAGTGTATGATTACACAAATCTCATACTTTGCATATTTTTTCTGTGCAGAAATTGACCAGCAGTGTGGATTTCCCAATCTGCAGAGTGTCAATTATGTTTGTGGTTTTTGCTGCGGATTTCATCCTTCTTCACTGAAGGTGAGATCTAAGGCCCCTTTTACACGGGCGAGATTTCCGCGCGGGTGCAATGGGTGATGCGAACGCATTGCACCCGCACTGAATCCTGACCCATTCATTTCAATGGGGCTTTTCACATGGGCGAATGTTTTCACGCATCAGTTCGCCGTTGCGGGAAAATCGCAGCATGTTCTATATTCTGTGTTAAAACGCATTAAAACGCTTTGCACCCGCGCGGAAAAAACTGAGCGAACGTACGCAATCGCAGTCAAAACTGACTGCGATTGCGTGCGGATTGGTGCGGATTTTCCGGAACGCATCCGGACTGAATCCGTGATGCCCGTGTGAAAGAGGCCTAAGACAAAACCACATCAAATCCGCACCAAAATCCACTGTTAGAAATTGCAAAATTGGTGCGGATATGTTGCAGAAACGCACATAAATCCGCATGGAAACTTCCGCTTTTGCTGTGTATCCGTGATAAAAACCGTAACAAAAAACTCAACAAAAAACATATGAATTGCCTTCCTTTTTGCTGCGGAAATGGCTGTGGATTTCACCCTCTCCATTGCAAAGGGTGAGATCCACAGCATAAATTGACACAAGGTTAGACTGGCCCACCAGAGCACCACAGGATCCTTCAGTGGGCCCAGAGTCTGACAGTAATGGACCCCAACAAAACAGGGCCCTTAAGATCCTATATACACAGAGAGTGGGCCCTCAGAATCATTTCCTCTAGTGGGCCCAAGGGACTTCAGTCCGATGCAGAATTGACAAGCTGCAGATTTAAAATTAGGGCTCATTCAGACGACCGTATGAATTAGTCCGCATCCATTCCGCAATTTTGCGGAACGGGTGTGGACCCATTCATTTCAATGGAGTGGCAAAAGATGCGGATAGGACACCGTGTCCGTTCCGCGGCCCTGCAAAAAAGATAGAGCATAGGCATTTTCTAAGATAGTGGCATCCATGTGCAGTCCGTGAAATGCGGAACACACATGGGCCGGTATCTGTGTTTTGCTGATTGCTGACTGCAAAACACTATGGTCGTCTGAATATGCCCTTATGCTGCAGATTTTTTTAATGCAACATGTGGATGAGATTTATTAAACTCACCCACTTTGCCAGTACTGTACAACGCTGCGGATTTAGGGCACAAAACCTAAATGAATACTGTAAATGAAAACTGGTTTAGTTTCCCATAGCAACCAATCATATGTTCCCTTTCATTTTCCAAAGGAGCTGTGAAAAATGAAAGGTGGAATCTGATTGGTTACTATGGGCAACTAAGCCAGTTCTACTTTACACCAGTTTCATAAATCTCCCCACTGTATGTAGCCATTACAGCATAAAGTGATTTAAATGGGGTTATTTGATAATTAAAGAGGTTTTCCGTGAGTTAACTACTGATGACCTATACTCAGGATAGGTCATCAGTATCTGATCGGTGGGGGTCCAACACCTGGGACCCCTGCCGATCAGCTGTTTGAGAAGGCGCCAGCGCTCTTGTGAGCACCACTACCTTCTCCCTGTTCAGCAAGCACAGCGCCGTACATTGTACAGCGGTTGTGCTTGGTATTGCACTCAGCCCTATTCACTTGAATAGAGCTGAGCAGCTCCTAGGCCACGTGACCGATGAACGTGACGTCAGGTGTCGGACCCCCCCCGATCAGATACTGATGACCTATTCTGAGGATAGGTCATCAGTAGTTAAGTCCCGGAAAACCCCTTCAATATAGATGACCTGTCCTCTGAATAGGTCATCAATATCAGATCGGTGGGAGTCCAACAGCTGGTACGTCCACCAATCAGCTGTCACACGTGATGCTAGGGAGGCTTGTCCCCGTCGTGGCCTGCTATTAGCTGTCCCCCCCCCCCGTCGCCGGATGTTTTGATTCGTACGACAGGGAGATTCAACGGCGGCTGTTCAGGCATCAGAACCGACGGGGATGCCAGCGGAGCGAGGTAAGTATTTTGGGGGGCATTATAGGGGTTGGATAACCCCTTTAATCTATTCTAAAAGGACATATGAACATATGCTGACTTCATTAGATAACCCCCTCACACACCATCAGAGTGACCATTAACAGTACTGCCAGAGTATCCCCAATAGTGCCAGCTAGGTGCCCTACATAAACAGTTCCAGCACAGTGCCCCCTGTCACCAATGACTAATTATTAAATGTATGGACATACCAGGGAATGTGATGCGCCTGACACAGCCCACGAGGTCCAGCCTGGATGGAGTGCTCTGGGAAAACGAATGTATCCTCAATGGTCGAATGCGAAATATGTCACAAGGTGCAGCAGACCCGTTCCTACTCATTCTTGCCTAGACAAAAGAGAAGTACAAAGTAATATTTCTCAGTGTCATTTATGTCCATCATGGTTGGATTTCTCCAGGACATTTGATGCCCATATGATTAAAAAATACCTTTGTTTCAGAAGTTAGTAAATTAGTCAGAACCAATCTGGACAAACTCATGGATGAACAGGGAAAACATAAAGGATATTAGCACTGAAGTGGTTATTACATGGCTTATTGTTACCAAGGAAGGTGGCAAGCCTATAAAAACATAAAGACCTGTAATAAGTCTGAATACATGTATCTGATCTAAAGGATATCTGGTCAGGTTCAGCTGGCCATAGACCGTCTGATAATGGTCCAGATCTGATAGATAACCAGAGTAATAATAGCCATTTCCGTTCTAGGACTATTTGAATTTTAAAGAAGATTTTGGCTATGATCAAAAAGAATTGTTCCAATTAAAGCTATATCTTGACTTATAGAGTTGAAGACCAATGGTCCAATGTCTTTGAGTTTATGGTCTGCTTTTAGAGTGCTTACAAAGTTTTATTTCACCCTAGAAAAAATTCACTCACCTGCCCTAGCCCAGTATCTAAACTCTTGTTGCCAACCCTTCTGGCACATAGCACCCGGGTCATAAGTTTAGCGTTGGACTGACCCACCAGAGTACCAGGGGATCTTCTGGTGGGCCCAGACTCCTTTAAAATAGTGAGTCCCAAAGGTACAGAGAAAAGAAAACATTTGGAGCTGCTTTTGGGGTCAATAAATTGCCACTAGGGTCTATTTCTTTTAATCAAAACCTGTTGATTATATGGGAGCCCAGTGAATGATTTTCTCTGGTGGGCCCAAGGACCCCAGTCTAACCCTGTGCATGTACCACCAGCCCTTCCTAGATACACCATGCCCTGCATGTTATATACTTAGTGGAAATGTTTGGCCTCTTGAGTAAGATTATTTATTCCCTTCGAGAAGCTATGTTAAGAGCTGAAAAGAACGACAGCCCAACACAAAAAATCTGTGATATCTACTGATAGAATACTCCAATGTGTTCAATCAAGATCCTCACAATTTTCATTATGAGTTATCTTGGAGATATATAAATTGTGGGCATTGACCGTGTATGGTCAATGGTACTAACTATCAGTGCTTTTTTTTAAAGGGAACCCGTTAAACACTAAACGTGGTATTGACAGGTTGTAGATCAGGAGGAACTGAAAGATTTATATATAGCTTTGTGAGAAAAGATTCAGTATAACTTGTTATTTCTTTTTCATTTAAATTCCTAGTCTTACTTTGTCTAGGAGTCCAGTAGGTGGTCCTAATCAGCAAATGACAGCCTGAGTAGGACCATCTACTGGACTCCTAAGCATAGGACGTGCAGGGATATCAATAAATGAATGACAAGTTATACTGAATATTTTCCCACAAAACTATATATCTGCTCAGCTGCTCCGGCTCTATAACATGCTGTTTACAGACAGGACTGTGGGTTCCCTTTAAGAATGAAAAGCCAAGCACACAAATTGAGACATTTCTGTCAATATTAGGCTCATTGTATTAATATACTACTGTATGTCCAACAAAGGAAGCCATTGCCAAATCATTTTGAAGCACGTTGGCTAAATATGGACTAAAGGTGCCTACAGATGAACTGTGCAGACATCAGCTTTCATCTGAGGCCTGCACCAACAGACCCCGGTGATTACTCAGCCCAACGAGGAAACAGTCAAATGTTATCCAATTTGGCCGCATGTGTTGTCACATATGGTTCTGCATACAACAGACAATTCCATTCATTTGTCAAAATGCCTTCATGCTTTTCTGCTCAGATTAATTTTCTACATGACCACGTGGCTGCCATCCATATCAGGACACCTCATTCACTAACTCGAGCATTTCTTGATTCTAAAATGATATTAGGATTTGTTTGGAATTTTTTGCTGCCATTTTAATTCTTTCCTATGTATGTCCCCTATGGCTAAAGATATAAAATGTAGACTGATGCATCATCCAACCACACCTATAGCTAAAAGCATTATAAAAGACAAAAATGGCAGATGATGAATGAAAAAGAAACTGAAAACAAAACCGTTAAACCAGTGGTTGGTTAAAAAAATCCACCACACCACAGATCAAAATATCGGTTGTCTGCCATTTTTACAACAGAAAGTGACCAATAATGGTCAACATTTGGAAGAAACGCTCAAAATCAGCCATTTCTGCCAATGTTTATTTCTTGTGTATGTTACATGGACTCATTGGGGTAGATTTATCAAAACTTGTTTAAATGAAAACTGTCTTAATTGCCTATAGCAACCAATCAGATTCCAACTCATTTTTCAGAGCTTGTTTGGAAAATGAAGGATGGAACTTGATTGGTTGCTATAAGCAAATAAACCAGTTTTCCTTTACACCAGTTTGATAAATCTCACCCATTGGGTTCTCCATTTGCCACTATTTAGCGCCTCCATGGAGTACCATATTCTTCCCTATATAGAATACGTCTATAATATGTTATATACATTGGAGCATACCACAAATTTTGAGACAATAACTATTTTAAAATTATGGTGGACGCCATATTTGCGCCACAATTTGTGAATCGCTACTTTTCTAAAGTGGGAGAAAAAAGTGGGGCCTAGTGGAAGGGGCAGAGCTTCTGCCACCTCCTACCCCCTGGATTTACTATAATTTAATCCAGAAATAGGCATAAATGGTAGCTCAACTCCACGCCAGCTAAGTTTCTGGTGCACCATGGGCCAGAGATACAGCCAAACACCTTCAACAATTCACGCTTTAATTTCCCTGTTCAAGGTTGTTTGTGAGGTCAAGTTGGATCATGTTAGAAGATTTATAGAACTCTTCAGCAGCTTTCCTTGACATTGCTAATATCCTAATATTGATCTAATTATAGAAGAGTAAAATCCATCTTTAAGTTGAGAAAAGATGCAAGGCATATGGGGAGAACATGAGTAGAATTTCCATGTTTTCCATGACAGTAGGCTACAAGCAGCATCTTTATGGGTACCATAAAGTTGTATTCCACCACCACCCAGAAGCTTGGATCAAAGTATATAAGATATAACTTGATACACTACTGATAAAGGGGTTTTCGAGGAGTAGAATATTGATGACCTATCGTCACAATAAGTCATTGATATCTGATTGTGGAGGTTCGACTCCCACATCCCCACCGATCAGCTGTTTAAAGAGGCTGTGGTGCTTAGGCCTCTTCCTAGGTAAATTATGGCCCGTTCATCGGTTATATGACCTATGCACACTTACTTCCATTCAAGTGAATGGACCTGGGCTGCAATACCATACACAGCCACTATGCAATGTATGGTAAGATGTAAGGAAGTTGCAGCATTCACTGGAGTACTGCGGCCTCTTCAAACAGCTGATTGGTGGGGGTGCTGGGAGTTGGACTGATCAGATATTGATGACCTGTCCTGAGGATAGGTCATCAATATTCTACTTCCATTTAAATGCAAAAAAGCTTATTTCAATACCCCCGGAAGGATGAAACTGAACCAGTGAAATACTGTATGTGCATTCCACTAAAATACAGCAAAAATGAAAAAAAAAAAAGCTCAAAGTAGAAGTAAAACAAAAAGGTAATAGCTCTCAGCACAGAGAATTATTACCTTTATAATGCATTTACCAGTCAGTTTGGTCCCTGAGCTGTCCTCCAAGAAACCAGATTGCATTAATCTGAAAATACTGATGGGGGCTTTGCCTGACTGACACTGTTTATGGGGAACCCCAAGTTTGTTTATGGAGGCACTATGGAGGGCACACTGTTTTAAGGGTAGAGCTCCTTAAAAAATTTGCCAAATCTAAATTTTCCCTATCTATTCTTGAAATTACGGTGCCAAGTAATATGCAGTCTGGCGCCTAAATTATGAACTCTTGATGCTGAAAGTAATGACTGTGTGTATTATGCCAAACTATTATAATTCCTACTAGTGGCAATTAACAGTATTCATCAATTATTATCATCACTTGTATTAAATCTGGGCAGGTGCTCGAGGCTGTTGAAGTTATGATTGCCTAATTCATAAAGCTATGAGATTGTGTGAGACCACATAAAGTATGCAAGATTTCCTTGTTATCATGTCTGGAGACCATAACAGTGGTCATCATACTCTCTGAGGTGACAATTCCTGCCTGTAAAGGAGCGCCACTCACAAAAGGGCAGCTGCAGTCCACAGGACAACTTTGATTGCATAAGCTCCTGTGGACTGCATAGTTAAATGGGAACTTCCCTTATCTTTGGGTGTAGTCCTGGCTTTTAAATCCATTGTCTATAATGTGCATGCCAAAATGTAATACTGAGGTGACGACTGCTGATTACATCACTTGAGGTTAGGCCTTTGAATTGGTATTGATATTCACGCCACTAGGTAAAATCCTGACCGCCCAGGGCTGCCATAGCAATGTCTCCGTACATGGTTGCTACATCTGCATGCATATCCAACCATGCCAAAGCAGCAAATCCGTGCCAACCTAAAATCACCACTAACCAAGCCAGACTAAACCAAGCCAGAAGTGCCAATATATTTCCTTCTGGAAACGACCCCGGTATTTCAAAGCACATTGAGGGAGATTAATCAAAAACGGTGTAAAGAAAAACTGGCTTAGTTGCCCATAGCAACCAATCAGATTCCACCTTTCATTTTTCAGAGCTCCTTTGAAATGAAAGGATCGATCTGATTGGTTGCTAGGGGCAACTAAGTCCATTTTCATTTGCACCAGTTTTGATAAATCTCGCCATTGTGTACTTGGGTTTGTTATTTTGGCTGACAATTGGGTCGTGTAATTATCATTTTTTAATCAAAGCTTATGGACATTAATTTGTCATCCATCATGCTTGGCCTGGGCCAAGTGACTACATTATTTTAGCTCCCACCTCCTTAGCAAAGAACCATGTGGAAGATTAGAATGGAAGGAAAGAATAGGCCTAAGACAGCAGAGGACAGAGCGAGAGGATGGATGCCATTCTTACTTGAGACTGATTGTTCATGTGACTCTCTCCTTGAGTTGTGCTTTCTGTCTTGTCTACTCGCATTTCCTGCTTTCTCTGATTTACCCACAGGTCATCACAGCTGAGGCTCCTAAACAGCGATTTAGTATTTCTTTTCTCTGGGTCTTTCGCCTGTTCCACTGACGTCAGTGTGGGCAGTGTGGAGATTTTACTTGTGTCCGTGTTGGGGAATGTGAACACCAGAAACTCATTTTTCTTCTTCTGAAGGACTTTCTCCCTCTGCATCTTTATAGGTGTTGTTTGGCCTTGTAGTCTAGTATCCTGTTTGTATTAGTTTTAAGTGAAAGGTAAGACAATACCAACCTGAAACTTCCCATATCCAAATAATTCAGGGATATATACAAAAAAAACAGCGTAAATGTTTTTGTGAGAGCTTTAGGAATGTTTTTGTGGCCACATGTGGAGCAGAGGGCTCCTTTTAGGCTACCTGCACACGTTGAGGATTACGTGCGTTTTTTACCACACAGATTATTATGCAGAAAAACTATAGCATAATACAATACCAGCACAGTGAATGAGATGTGCCAAATGACATGTAAATGTTGTGTATTTTTTACATGCGGAAATTGACTTGCTGTGCAGCATGCCAATTATTTGTGCAATGCCGTGGATTTTCCATTAGGGCTCATGCACGTGTACGTATTCTTTTTCTGGTTTCCATTTTTTACAGGTCTATATGCGGAAATATTTGCTTCAACACAGAGGTCACCTGTTTGTTTGTTTTTTTTGCGGATCCGTGTTTTGCGGACCTCAAAATACATACGGTCGTGTGCATGAGCCCTTAGAATGGGGTTGTTACCATAAACAAAAAATCCTCACCAAAAATTGCTGAAAAAAACTGTGCAGTTTTTATGCGGTTTTGGTGCATCTTTCATGCAGATTTTCTACATACAAATATACAGCGTGTGCAGGTGGCCTTCAAGAGGATCTGTCATCAGTTTCTAGCACTAGAGGCAGCATAAACTGCTAAATAAACTTCTAAAACTTAGAAGAACGCTGGATCACTTCCTTTAACTGGCCCAGTCGTTTTGATAAAATTTTGTATTGAACATTTCCAGTGCTGTACAATACACAGAACGATCCGATGGGTCCTGATATTCATGAGGACAAGGATTTTCTCCCCGTCCACATCATGGGACATCATGAATATCAGGATTCCTCAGCTGGTGCTGTATATTGAACAGCTCCAGCACTGGAAATGTTCAGTAAAGCAAAATGACTGGGTACATTAAAGAAAGTGATAATTTCATCCCGTAAATCGGTCATAAATCAGGGGCATCACACTTTGCATTCTGTGTTGCCTGAGAGTTTTTGACACATGTACAAGGAAACCAAATGGGCAATGGGGTCCATAGTTAAAAGGGTTGTTCAGGCTTTTAATATTGATGAACTATCTTCAGGATAGGTCATCAATATAAGATCGGCGGTGGTCTGACATCCGGCACCCCCACCAACCAGCTGTATAAGGAGATGCCGCGTGTAGTGCGCACGTGCCTTCTCTCTTCCTGTTCACTGCTGCTGTCTATGGCAAAGCAGAGGTGAACAGGAAGAGAGACAGGAGACGGCACATGTGCATTGCGCGCACCGTCCCCTTAGGCTACTTTCACACTAGCGTTTTTAAATTCCGGTATTGAGTTCCGTAATAGGGGCTCAATACCGGAAAAAAACGCTTCAGTTTTGTCCCCATTCATTGTCAATGGGGACAAAACTGAACTGAAGACAACGGAATGCTCCTGAAAGCATTCCGTTCCATCTTCAGACCAGAGAACAAACCGCAGCATGCTGCGGTTTGCTCTCCGGTCCAGGCATCCGCAACAAGACGGATCCGGAATGACCCCCAATGCAAGTCAATGGGGACGGATCCGTTTGGTGTGACACACCAGTAATCCGGATCTGTCCTCCATTGACTTGCAATGGGGGGTCATTCCGGATCCGGCTACAGAGAAACATACAGACAGACATGCATACATAGACATACATACATACACATACATACACATACATACTCACATACTCCAGCCAGGGACGCCGGCAGCATGTCTTCACGCGCCTCCTGCGCGCAGGTATGACGTTTCCCCACTGCGGCCAGCAGAGGGCGCTGTGGGGAATCGTCATCACTGCGCGCAGAAGGCGCGTGAAGACGTGCTGCCGGCGTCCCGGGCTGGAGTATGTATGTGTGTGTATGTATGTTCTCTGTGTATGTGTCAACATGTGTGGGGCCGGAGCGCTGCTCCGGCTCCACACATGTGTCAGCGGCAGTACGGATCCGTCGGCACACTTTAGGTGCCAGATCCGTGCTGCCGCTAGTGTGAAAGTAGCCTTATACAGCTGATCGGCGGGGATGCCATGTGTCAGACCTCCTGAGGATAGGTCATCAATATTAAAAGCCTGGACAACCCCTTTAAGGTCCTTTTACATGGACTAATTTAGCAGGCAATTATTGGGAATGAACCCTAGGTTCCCAATAATTGCCTGATTGTCAATAACATGAGAGCTGCGATTACATGCCGCAATCATTAGAGATCACTACAACATTTGCTCATCCCCATACAGTTGCAATGTATCTGGGCAGCCGATCACTGTTTATACAGGTTGATCTGTGGCACAGGAATGATAATCTTAGGCTGACAAACAACTGATGAACGAGCATTTGCTTATTCATCAGGTGATTGACAGCACCTTTTCCACAGGTCACCCGGAGCAAACGTTCCTACATACGCTCATTCCCAATAATTGACCAGACTGTTAGTGTCATGTAAAAGGACCAAATGTTTATCAATGGGACCCTATGAGATCTATGTAGGCCCCTGATCAAAGGACCTTTTAATAAAAAAGGATTGCCTAAAGTGGACAACCCCTTTATAACCCCATAACAATTCTGTCTCTCTCCAATTTTCTTCTTGAATGAGAACTAGTGTGCATTATAGAGGACCTGTCAGCTCTTTGGACGTGTTTGTTAGTAAATTTTGGCATTCCCTATGATATAACAATTCTGGAACATCTTTTCTTAGAATTATGTATTCTTGTTCTTCTGCTATTTCATCTACAAATATTTGAATGACTACTGGGTGTTACCAGTTGGGGGTGTGCTTCTACATAATCTGGCTTCTTAACATTGATTGATTTAAAAGTGGTGCTGTTTAAAAAAAAATAATTGTCTGACTCATGTAACCTGTTTAAGTGATAATTGTTCATACATGGTAATAAAACATTCATATAATCATGATAAATTATATATAAAATATGACGTTTCAGACTAGGGCTGGTGACACCTGAAAGAAAGACAATGAATATGGAAAATATTTTTTTTCAACAGAAGATTTTGAATTTTAATTATTAGGGGTAACACATTCTGATACATTTGTACTAACAGATTGTACCTGAAATAATGCATTATGTCCTATGATGTCCTATGTGGTTTCTCATAAGGAATTAGATGAGTACAATGTCACAAAGGCCCCTGAATCGATTTGCTCATCACTAGTTGGCACATTCTTAGAAACTCCTGCAAGACTTGTGTTCTCCTTGATATTTTCCTATTAAAACTTTTGGTTTCATACGCCATCTGCTGGTAGTTAAAGGGCTGACCCTATAATTACCAACCGTTCCTAATATCAGAAATTCGACCCTGGAACATGCATGATAAAATTACCTAGTACTTTGACTGGTTAGGAGGGAAGGCATATCATATAATCAATGAAAAATACATACTGCCTGTATCATGAACTGTGAATTATCATGTTCCTTAGAGCCTATTTTGCTATTTATTCAGACACACTTTCATAAGAACCTGGAATAATGTAATTCCCAGGAAGTGTATTGTGTAGTATGTGATTCTACACTGAAGAAGATATATTTTGGAGGGGAAAAAAAAGTATTTCACGGTACTTACATCTTCCTTTAGTATGTCGCTAGTTGAAGAAGCTGTGTAGATGCTGGCTTGGGACTGGCTGCTAATCCCACTGTCCTCCTTAAGGGCCTCATTCTCTATGGAATTTATCATCCATGGTTTAAATATCATGGATGAGTCTGTTGAGTCCAAATAGCCATCCAGTGGAGAACAGTTTCCTAAAGAAGTCATAGAGGTGGCACTGGCCCTGGAATTCCGAAGGCTTTTACGCTGATAGTTAGGCCATTGGCTTTGTGGTTTTGGACTCATAGGTCGACAAGGCATTGAGTTAAGGTCAGAACTTGAGAAGATGTTTGCATAGGACATACTTGATGATTGTCTCATCATTGAAGGCTCATTCGGATTAGATTTTGTGCAGTTCATAGACTGATCAAATGAATTCCTTGCACTTGCAGTGGCGCCACACTTAGCAGAACTTCTAATATCAACATCCTCAGTTGCAGTTTCTGGTGAGGTGGACACCACATGGTCGTCATTGAGTTCGTTGTAGCTGCCATCTTTAATTTCTGCTGGAGAACTGCTTAGTAAGTCTGGGACCACTGATGAATGATTCTCGATGTAAGGTACAATTTTGTCTTTAGATTCCTTCCTCGGTTTGCTTGGACTGATAACATGTGGGGACACTGTTAATACACTAAGTCTTTTCATTGAGTCTCTTTCCTTGTTCTTTCGTAAGGCTCTCCATGACATCTGATGAGGTCTGATCTTACCTTTCTTTTCATCTTTGGTGACAGACTCCAAGTTTTGAGCTGTATTTTCTTTTTCTAGATTTTTAAAGTCAAAAAGGCTTGAGAAAGACTTATGGGCCCAAGATAGCCTTTCTTTTAACCTCTTGCTTTCCGTGCTTTTATTACTGTTTTTCATATCATTGTCTATTTGGGGCTTGGAAAGATCTTCGTTGTTGGATGGTTCAGCTGGCTCAGGCATTTTAACATTTGGCACATTATTTCTGAATCGAGTAAAATTGTCTAGGTCAATCCTTCCTGGTCCTGAAGCCTTTCTCATACTCCTGTTATAG
Source organism: Rhinella marina (assembly GCA_900303285.1). Classification (NCBI taxonomy): domain Eukaryota; kingdom Metazoa; phylum Chordata; class Amphibia; order Anura; family Bufonidae; genus Rhinella; species Rhinella marina. Next base: position 331,363 of record ONZH01023746.1, on the reverse strand, counting down.
AGAAAGCTGCTTTCGCACAGGTCTTCATCAGACAAGTCTGAAGAGTGCTCATCGTTACATAGACTGGCTATCTGCCTGCTGCTTAGAAGCGGAGGTTTAAGAGAGTGGTATTGTTTGCTTTCTGTGTTATTCACCATCTTTCCACCATTATTGTCTACATTTGTGTCACTTTCTGATTGTGCCGGTTTTTTGCTATTGGGAGGAATCTCTAAAATAGTTGGCAACTCAGAAGATCTGTCACTTAAATCCAAATTTGTGTTTTCTTCCATCTCATGGTTAGTAACATTAACATCTTTACATTGTTGACAGTCTTTGCTTTCAGTGCAATTACTACTACAGTAGGTGTTTCCATCATCTACATCCATTACGCCCATGTCCATGTTTTTTGTGCTCCCTTCAAGAACAGAGTCTTGTATATGACCTAAGGTGTCCTCATTTTTACCTTCTAGCTTTTGTAAACTGTCATATTCTATGTCGTCATCATCATCATCTGAGAAACTGAATGCTTGATGCTCTGAGCTATCTGTACTTTCTTCACTCTGTTCATCATCCAGCCTTTTGACATAATTTGACAAGTCAGTTTGTTCAAGGTTGGATTCTTTATCTAAATCACATACATTAGCAGACTCCATGTCGTTGATCTCTGAAACCAGACTATTATTTTCTTCTTGATATGTTTGTGCATTACGGTTGTCTGGTACCTTGTCCTGCATTTGACGACCTTGTTTAACTTCGCTTGTTTTAATAGCCATATTATCAGTATTCATTTCACTTGACACCTTCAGACCTAGGTTACCTTCAGTTGAATTGTTCTCCTCAGGGTCATCACTGTTATTTTCATTGACTAAATCTTTATTAATAAGTGGGTCTTCATCGAAATTTTCTCTAGGGAACTCATGAGTGTTTTCAGGTGGATTATATGTTTGGTCAGAACTCGGTTGTATACATTGGTGTTCTTCTATAGAATTGGGTGTGTTCCTTGTCGCTTGAGCATCTGTCCGCTCTATGGATATTATAATAAGACTACCTTTGTTAGAAGAATCATTGGTGGTATCGCACTCCTGATGTGAGGCCTCTTTGATGGTCACGTGATTCGGTGAAGTGTCATTGTCAGCTACTGAGTTTTTTGCCTCATCTATGCTGTGTTCAGGCACATTTGGCTTTTTATACGATTTTGCTGCATAGTTGCTCTTATTTGCTTCTGTTGAGTTTAATATAACCAGAAATCTATTTTCTCTGTCTTTACATAGGTTGGGTTCCGAAGGTCTGGACCCTATGTTTGTACTATCATCATCAAGAGAACTATGGTTCTGGTTTTGTACTGGTTTATATCCATTAAGTACTGTAGTTTGTTCCCAGTGTTGATGGGAACTATGGCCACAGTCTTCTTGATAAAGATTAGACTCATGAACTTGAGTTGGTTTTTCTGATGGAGTCCTCATTGAATCTCCATTGGACTGCTCTACATAAGCAGAAGTTTTGTCCGGAGTATGACTTTCTTTAGAGAATGGCTTTATTGCAGTACTTATCTCTCCCCTATTTGCACCATTTTTTCCATGCACTACTGCAGTGTCCTTATGGTTAGGGATTCTAAAATGAATATTAGGCAAACTTTGGTGAGTGGCAACAATAGTTGTGTCTGACGTTGCACAACTTAGGCAACCTTCTGACTGGGAGATAACATTGAGTCTCCTTTTTGTATTTTTCCTAACTTCTGTGGAAACCAACAAACCTCTAGGTCCTTCCTCAATGACTGTCACACTGTGTTGTAACCCATTGAATGGTACATTGTTATTATCCGTATCTTCCCTAAAATTTAAATTAGGAGTCCATAGATGCTTCGTATTTTTATCCACAGTATGCAGCTCAGATGTGACGTTTTTGTGAGGAGACGGGGGATGTGTTTGTAAACAGGAAGAGGCCTCGGTCGGATCTTCTTGGCTGCTTACAATTTCTTTTGAGAACTGTGCGTTGTTTGAATAAATGCCACCTTGAAGTTTAGTAAAATTTGAATCCACAGATTCCTCCTTATCTAATAAAATGCAATCTGTCCTTCTGTTCAGTTCATCTGTCGCATCACTAGAAACAGAGTCAATGTCAGAGATGCTTTCAAATACTTCACTTTTTAATTCAGAGGGACTATCGCTGAAGTACGATCTTGTTTCAAAGTAATCTTCATCTTGGTCCTGACTGAAAGACCCAAACTCAAGCGTACACTGGTCGGCACTGATGTCTTCCTTAAATTCTACTTTATTTTCAGTGTCTTCATTAAGTTCTGGGGTCTGTAACGAAAAATAGGTGTAAGATGCAGAAAGGAACAATTTCTTAAGTCTTCAGCCTTAAACAAAGCAAGAAACCTATATTGCTATATATAAAATGTGGCTTCTCTTTCAAACTTCTAATGAAGAACTCAACTTAAAGAGGTTGTCTGAGCTACAGCTGTTGTAACCTATCGTCACGATAAGTCATTAACATCAGAAGCTGGTGTCCAACTCCTGGTACCCTGCCAATCAGCTATTTGAAGGGACCACGGTGGTCCTGCGAATGGTGTGTCCTCTTTAATGTTTACCTACACCAGTAATGGTGAACCTTTTACAGAGCAACTGCCCAAACTCCAAACCAAAACACACTTATTTATCGCAAAGTGCCAACACTGCAATTTACCCTGAATAATACAGTCCAATATAGTATATCTCCAAGTACTTTATCATTTATCTATATAGCCTGCCTACACTCAGTGCGCTGCGTGCGCCCTGCACTGATGAATGGCAGGAAAAGTATAAGGCATATTGGTACACCTTAGACTTTTTCCAGAGTGTGGGTGTACACAGAAAGAGCTCTGAGTGCTGCCTCTGGCACCCATGACATAGGTTCGCCACCACTGACCTACACTGTCTTCTTTGTAGCAGCAGTGCCGGGTAATTACAGCTTCCTCTCTCTTTCATTTGAATGGGCCGAACAGCTGTACACATAACTACACCAGACTACAAACAGCTAATCGGCAAGGATGCCGGGAGTTGGACTCCCGACGATTTGATATTGATTACCTAACTGAGGATAAGACATAAATATCTATAGTCTGCATGAAATATCTATAGTCTGCATCATTTTGCATGATTTTTTCAATGTGATGAACATTTTTTTTCTAAAAATACTTATACTATTAAAAATCAGTTGTCATAGTTTTACATACAATGTACTACAATGCCCAGATCACCTGCTTTATCATATGCTGTATTTATTCTGTATATACAGCCTCTCTTCAACTCATTGAGACCAGACCTGATTAGACTCTTTGTTACTTTTTGCCACCCTTTCCTCTACTGTACAATCTGTATTCATCATGTATACAGCTCCTGTTCAGCTCACAATAGAGTGAATCTATATTGCACCCACCTAGAAGAACGCTAACCTAAGGCCAGGTTTACACATAGCAGCTGAGGAGCAGTTGCTGCAAATTTCTGTGGTTTCTTGGGAAAGGCAATTTTTATGTGCTTCACCTGAACATGCCATGAAGTCGCAACAATTTGCAGCAAACCACTGTGCATTTGCTATGCATCTCTCTCCCACGCAACACACAAACGCCTGGCGATCGCTACTTGGAAACCCAATGTAGACCTTCTTTCCTACACATCCCATCACTTAGCAGACAGCTTGATCTTACACCAACACTTTAACCTCGGTGTTACATAGCTTGAATGGCTGATAAAAGACACATGCCCATTAAGTACAACCCCGTGTTGGTCTTTATATTTTAAATGACCTTTTGGACTATTTTTTTTAGTTATGATTGCTGTGATGTATGATGTAGGAGGAAGAGGATCCTTGTAGGGCCAAGGCAAAATGGTTTCCACCACCATTGCTATTTGGTGGCAAGACCGTTCGCAGGACACTTCTCTCCAAAGGATTTGCATTGACAACAAGTGGATTGGGAAATGTGCAAGAGTCATCAAACAGGCATAAAAGGGGACAGAAATACCAGGCTCTTCTGCCCTGAGTGGCAAAGGCTGACTCTAGAATGACCAGTCCATTTTGATCTTTGCTGTGAGGTTTCTTCTGTATACAGCATGCGTTAAAAATATCACTCATTCAGATAACACATCATCCGGATTATATTGCTGCCTGAAAAATGTGGCCATCATTCATCAAGATAATAATTTTTTTGTCATGACAGTGTTTTTTTTTTTTAGGTACTCAACAAACCATAGAAAAAAAGGAACAGGCCAGTTACAATTCAAGTACCTAGTGCATTGCAGGATTTTATAACTTCTTAAGGTCACTTAAAGGGCCTAATTGTTCTTGACACCTTACAATCTAAACACGGTCAGTAATCCAATGTAAAGAACCATTGTTTTCTCTTCTTAAAAGTGAACATAACAGACTAGGTCATAACGCCCCTTTACATGGGCATGGGCAATTATCAGAAATTAACGTTTTGTTCCCAATAATTGCCTATCGTTAAGTAGACAGGAGACCTGCATTTACATGCAGCAGTCATCTTCTCTGTATGGGAACGAGCAACCAGGACTGCACATTGTGTTGCAATCGGTTTAGGCTGAGTTCACATCACTGTTTAACAAAAATCCTGTATTTTAAGAATCCGTAATGCTCAGTTATACACATTTTGCATCCGTTTTAGCAAATTCCATCTGAGATCTGTTATTTTTGATCAGTGGCGTAACTACAACTAACTGGGCCCCACAGCAAATTTTTGAACGGGCCCCCCCAGAAACTTCTTCGCAACCCCCAACTCATATGCAACCCTCACTCTAGTGGCTAGTCAAGATTGAGCTCCCCCAGACAAGGCCTGACAGCCGCTCCATCCGTTTCCTACAGTGTCTCTGTATATAATATCATTGTATAATACTGTTGAGGGGGGCCTGACAATAAAATCTTTTAGTCTCCCTCCTGAGGGGGCCCTTTGTGGGTCTGGGCCCCTAAGCAGCTGCTTCCCCTGCTTTCCCTATAGCTACGCCCCTGTTTTTGATTAAAAAAATAATTATTTGTGTAGGACTTTTTTGCCCTATCTAAAATAACTTATCTCAAATGGAAATGGCTAAAACAGATGTGCATAACCGAACATAACGGATGTCAGAAACCAGAACTTGCCTAGCCGCGGTCCAGCGTTGTCTGTGACTCACGAGCGGGGCCGGCGTGGCAGGGCGCATGCGCCCGCTCACGATAGCGCTGGAGCGTCTGGCGTTGCCAGGCAACGCCACGATTCATGCTTTGCACAACAGGGAGCCGGTGAATCACGTGATATGCTTCGTGCGGCGTCCCCAGCTGTATGCATTAATCCCGTGGCTTCCTCGGCTGTTCCTGAAGGGGTTAATGTTGTGGATCCTGCCCCTGCAATTGCTAGCACACCTGAGCCCGGGTTCAGTGGGATTTGGACTTCCAGGCTCAGAACCCGCCCCCAGCCTATAAAGCCTGACATTCCTTGATATGCAGTGCCCGTGATTGATGTCTTTACCTAGGAACCTCACTCGCCCCTGTTTAGATTGTTTTGGACTCGAATTTTTGGATTTGGACTTTGGACTTCGGCTTTGTTTATTCCCTGTGGCTTTGACGTACTTCCAGTTACTGACCCGGACCGTTTGGACTGCTACTGTTTAGTGATTTTCGTGTTTCTTGTGGTTCTGCTGTGGTGTGTCTGTTGTGTTATTCCCTAGGTGTTCAGTTTGGTTGACCTAGTGTGTCTATCCCTCATTCCCCACTGGTTACTGCAGGTTTTTGTTACTTTGTGTCAGTTTTGCCCGTACCTACTTTAGTTACCTTTTTGGCTTGTTTATATTGGTTTCCCGTGACCACTTGCACTGTCTTTGTTTCTATCTGCCTCTTCCCTCCACTCCTATCTCATATTCTGTGCACTCACAGTTAGGGAGGGATCGTCTTCTAGTTGGGGCCGGCCTGTTAAGGAGTCGGGTGCCCCAAAAGGCAGGGACAGCGGGGAGAGTCAGCTCAGGGTTCTCCCCTCTTTACCTGTCCTGACAACGGATGCTTAAAATACAGGATCTGTTTTTTTTTTTCTGTTCATCCAACGGATCATAAGAACGGTAAACAAAAAGGTGGTGTGAACCTGACCTTACACAAGAGGACCTTCTGCCAGCAAATGATGATTTAATAGGCCACAGTAATATGCAAAATAACCATGGAGCCCCAGTTATCGGTCTACAACACAGTGAAAGCCAGATATCCCTCAAAGAAAGGAAAACCAAGCAAAGGGGTGTCCCCATTACAGAGATCACTAAATCCACCATATTAAGTGGCCCCTATGTCAAGATCCCTCTATTTTACAAGCTTTAAGGATGTGACGGGGAAGACCTAAGGCAGTTGTCCATCCACAGACAGCTGTTTCGGGGTATCGCCCCTCATCAGTGTAGAGTAGGATTCTGGCTAACCGGGAGCAATGCCTTGGAGACTACTCAAACAAAAACTGTGTTGTAGACCCATAATTGGGGCTCCACGGTTATTTTGCATATTACTGTTTCCCAGGGAGATTTGCACTTTGGATTGCTGTGTTGAGACTCTAAAATGGGGCTCCACTTTGTTTTTTGTAGCTGGTCTCCCTGAGATCAGCTATTGTTTTATTTGAGTAGTCTCCAAGGCATTGCTCCCGGTTCGCCAGAATCTTACTCTACACCCTGAAACAGCTGTCTGTGGATGGATAACTTAGGTCTTCCCTGTCACATCCTTAAAGCTTGTAAAAGAGCGGGATCTTGACATAGGGGCCACTTAATATGGTGGATTTGGTGATCTCTGTAATGTGCACACCCCTTTGCTTGGTTTTCCTTCCTTTGAGGGATATCTGGCTTTCACTGTGTTGTAGACCCAGAACGGGGCTCCACGGTTATTTTGCATATTACTGTTTCCCAGGAAGCTTTGCACTTTGGATTGCTGTGTTGAGACTCTTAAATAAGGCTCCACGGTGTTGTTTGTAGCTGGTCTCCCTGAGATCAGCTATTGTTTTGTTTTAATATGCCACAGGACAGATGTGATCACCAGATGAACGAACATTTGCTGTTTCATTGGGTGATTGGAGGCATTTATACGGTAATTATGGGAAACAAAGGCCAGGGAAGTGTTGTAATCTGGCACAGACATTCCTGGGAAACCCTTGCTGTGTGTGGGTGAACATTATCCTGCTGAAAAATGCCATTTGGTGCCCCGCCATGAGAGGAACACATCTGGCCGCAGGATGTCCTGCACATATCACTGAGCTGTTGGTGTCCCTTGTATCACTACTAGGGGTGACCGACTGTCATATGTGATGGCTACTGAGATGATGACAGCAGCAGTTCCAATCTGCAGCAGTTCAGGTTTCTCATTCACGACACCATTTCAAACTAAAGCAACAGTGATTGGCTGTCAATGGGAAGATACGAAATGGGTACCATGACACCAAATGTCCTTCTCATAAGTGCCTTCAAATGGTCCAGACAGAGAGAGGAGTGTGTAATGAAAGTGCCACCTGTGTCTGGATGGTGGACAACAAAATTGTGGGAGCATTTGAGAATTTCTACTGATATCTGTTTACACGGCCATACAAGATTCAATATGATAGCAATCAATTATGGAATTGTTGAGTGACTAGCCATGATATCAATATTTCTGACCTGCCCACAGCTCCATAGTAAAAAGTCCAATGAAACTGGTCACTTGATGATACTATAACTAATAAGCCAGGCAGCGCTGAAGTTATCTTTCATCACATTATCTCCAGCTTGTTGTGGGTAACTGAACATTTAGACTTGTTCAAGGAAATTCTTCAGTGAGGAATCCCAGAGTCTCTGTCTGAACTTGTACCAGGAACTTGTCAGCCCACATCTCATATGATAACACCTCTCTTGTTAAACTGCTCTTTTGTATTCCCACTGTGTGTAGGAGAATCTATACAGCCTTCTATAGTGGAAAACTCAATCTACTATACTCAATGTTCAATGTAATATACATAATGACATCCTGTACTTATAGGGAATCCGTGGCTCTACAAGCTTGACCAGCCGCTCCATTCATTTCAGGATACAGGTCCCTGTTCTTGTGCTCATGAGGGTCCCAGCGGGCAGAGCCCCACCAATCTTAAAGTTATCTCTTATCCTGTGGATAGGGGATAACTTCTTATCACTGAAACACTCTTTTAAGATGGCACATAATCATAAAGATTGTTGTCCTAATTTAACTTCAGCACAACATAGTTGGCATCAGAAACCATCATAACTTGAAGCGCTGGTTGATCAGTCATAATGATGAATGGTGAATAATAATGTGATACTAAGATGATCATACACTGATTATTGTAAATGTCCATATGGTAAATGGTTTGTTAATCACTAGTCTGAATGGGTCATCATTCTAAACAACAACTCAATGCATGACACTGATATCTGCCTTGTTCAGGGGCGGATTGGCCATAGACCTTAAAGGGAAATTTCCCAGTGGGCTAATACCCTGGGGGCCACTTAAGCCCTCCTTTGTGCCACTGACGAGGTACATAATAAGCTTTCATGAGTAATTAAAGCTGTGAGAATTGGGTACTCATGTACCTGGCCAGAGACCGCACATGCCCTCCTGATTTCAACTATGGCCCGTATCTCACCTTCTAAGCCCTCTGCTCCATATCCTAATCAGAAACGTCTGGACAGAAAATGGTATCTTTTGATGATCACCATAGAGAGACAGCTTTTGGGAAAATATATTGTGCTGCAGTATGGTATTTTCTGCTATGGTATTGCTGACCCCATCTATTTGTGTTGCCCGCCTTCTGTCAATTTGGACCCGCCTTCAACATGGGGCCACTTTTAGTTCCCAGTCTGCTCCTTGCCTCGTTGTACCCTAGACAAAAGCAGTGACTGCTGATGAAACTACAATGCCATTTGGTGCCCCGCCATGAGAGAAACACATCTGGCCACAGGATGTCCTGCACATATCACTGAGCTGTTGGTGTCCCTTGTATCACTACTAGGGGTGACCGACTGTCATATGTGATGGCTCAATAATTGCCATGTGCCCATTGTAATATGCCAAATGGGCGGTCAGTGGTAAGAAAATCTTATAGAAATTGCCATAGATATCTGCCTTTACACTGTTTTGTGTAGGACGTAAATCGTCTAAATATTTTCTGCTATCTAAAGTCAGTAATGTTTGGCGGCTTAATGGCAAACACATACATCAGCTATGGGGGTGCATAGGTGGCAGTCACACCTGGACCCTGGGGCATGAGGAGCCCCAAATGCTTCTCTGCTATATTATTAAGCAACAGTATTTTCAATGGCACATGGTAGAGGGCCCTGTTACACATTAGGTTGAGGAACTTCACATTATGCCTCTGTGAGTGATTCTCTATCTCTCTCTCCAAAGGAGGGATCAGCAAACCAGGATTTCCACCAGCTGTGCCCATGTACACCAGATAATCCACAATGTATGAACATGTATCACAACACTGCAGGCTCCAATTCTTGCCCCAAAGCATTTATTACACAAAAAAGATTGCAATGTTTCAGCAGAAAAAAACACCTTTATCAAGCATCTAATATATGCTAATATAAAATATGGTATATTAATAATATTATATATATATATATATATATATATATATATATATATATAATATATACCATATTTTAGGGGTGACTAAACGTGTTTCTTCAGAAAATCTTTCATTTTTACAAGTACAACTAATATATTAATAATATCATATATATATATATATATATATATATATATATATATATATATATATATAATATATTAGTTGTACTTGTAAAAATGAAAGATTTTCTGAAGAAACACGTTTGCATTTATTTTGGTGGATTTTTGATGTCCTGCATTGGTGACATGGTGGAGGAGTTAACATATTAATACATACAGTATATTCACATACATGGAACATTTCACATGAAATGCAGTCTCCAGCCCATAATGACTCATGATATCATTTATCACCTTGTTGTTACCAAACATACACAAACAGAACGAGGGTTTACTAGCCTTACATTATGTATCGTTCACAGAGTAGATAGAAATTCACATTTTTCTTTCATAATGTTCTCATGGTCTCGGGTGACAAGTGAAACCACTGCCGAAGCCAATGAATAATTTATTTGTAAGGCATGCAAGTCATTTGTACATCTTAGCGGGTCTATATGTAAATATGAATGCTATAACCAAGCACATTAGGCTCTGGTTCACATCTGTGTTGGAGGCTCCATCCCAAATTCCATCCTAAATGCAGGAAAAATGGGGCAGTGTGATGCACTTTCTGCTTCTACATGAAAGGCACTATGACTGGAAATCTTTATACGACAGATCAAGCACTCATTGTCCTGGCAGAGCAGAGCATTGGAACTGATGAATGCCAATGTGAACAGAGCCCAGTGTCCTAGCTTTGTACTATGGTATCTGCTATAACGTGACCTACAGTATGAACACCAGTCTTAGATGCAGAAGATCTCCAGTGTTGTCTCACTTGCATCTTGTCTATGTGTCTTATCGTTAGGGTAGGCTTCTACATAAAATACCGCATAGATAGAGCAGCCTATATAGATGCATATACAGTATCTTAACACATTGCCCCCCCCACCCCAGGGCTGCTGTTGCTCCTAAAATCAGAACATGATGGTAGTCAGGGGTGGACTAGGAATTTAAAGCGGCCCTGGAAAAAATACTAAAAGTTGGGTCCAAATTGATGGAAGGCAGGGCCATCAATACCATATTGTGGCACATAATACCGCTCCAACAGAGCCAAATACCACAGTCCATCAAAAAATACTGCCGCCAACAACACAAAATACATCCCCAAAAACTTCCACTAGCCGGCCCCCTGGGCATCAACGCACCGGGAAATTTTCCTGTAAGGTATATGGCCAATCCACCCTTGATGGTAGTCTTAGCACAGCTGAAGTCACATTGCAATGTTGCGATCCATGTACCATTGAAGGATCCTGGTGAACTTAGTGATAGAGCAGAATGACCACATAATTCTACATGACCAATGTATAGACCACCACATTCACTGTGTAGCCCCAGCCTTACTTGTGCCTGCTTATGTAAAAATGTTATCTACAGTACATACTCATTTTGAACCCCCTTATCTTTATTACTAGGCAAGCACCAGATATAGAGTAAAATAGTCTCTCCCTCTCATTACAAGTCAACTACGCTTTATTATGCTGTTTCTAGATGCCTGTACAAATATAAGCATTCTGGAAAAGCCACAACATAATCAGACTACAAATACCACTACACCTAACAATGAAAGGATGCCGCAGCATCAGCATTGCCTGGTGTGTGGACAGCATCCAAGTGATCGTACAGGGGAAAGGATCACAGCGATGCGGAGTATAAGAAATAAATATATATGAACTCAAGAAAAATATTGAAAGTTTTACCTGGTAGATCTACGATCCTTGGTGCCGCCTATACAGGAACAGCCAGACGTGCTTTACTCTCTAAATGTATGGAGAAACATGAGACGGCTATTGTGCACAGTGCTGTACTCTGTCATTATGGAGACGTCTACAGTACTGGTTTGACAAGTTTTAAGCACAGTTATAACTGGCTGTTTAAATATTGCTAAAAACAATCCACTTGGCTCTTGTAACACCCACATTTTGTATACATGCTTTCTAACTTGGTATAAATAGAAAAATCACGCTGTTGTATCTCTGCATTGAGATTCATACACAAACTGTCCACAATGTACATCACATTTACGACACCCATAGACAAATAACCCCCGAGCATCACGCAGGTTTATTCATATTTACTGTGGGGTTTTCATTTGTTATTTCTCTGTATGCAAACACTCACATTCTTTCTGCATGGAATGACTACAACAGCGAAACAGAAAAATGCTAGAAGTCACTAAAGGAAACATCTCATAGAGGAGAAAGTCAATCATAGCAACAAACAGCACAGCACCCCCTGCTGGTGATAGTCCGGGCCATTATATCATTCCATTCCGGAAGGGCCTATCCTGTGGCCCCTCACTCACTCTATATAGTAGAAAGAAGCATTCAAACCCTTCATCTGGTTCTTCTCCTTTGATGGAGAACTTTATGATGCCTAAGTAGACAGAGGATGAAGGACAATCTATTGCCCCCATAGCAATTACAGGGCCTTTATAGGTGGTATCCTTGTAGATAGGGACATATTACAGTAAAAAAACAAACAAACTACAATTAAAACAATTACAAGCGTTGTGATATTACTTGGTTAGCTCAACTGCCTTGCAGCATGGTGATCCTGCACCTGAACCTGATCGAGGGCAACATCTTCATGTGCAGTACCCCGGAACAGGGTACCTGCAAACTGTTCTTGATTTGACGTTAATCTGTTCATGCTTTGTATTACGATTTGCATGTTTTCCCAAACGCTGTCTTTAGGTGGTACTGTTTAGTTAGTTTTACCCTGACTCAGCAGAGGGGAACTTGCTTTCCCATCTAAAGGAGGAGCTTTCTAGTCAAGATTGCATCAGCCACTTGAGTTTTAGCTCTGCCTACCATTCATGGCAGATGCCGGTTTAGCTCCAGAAGAAACATCATTCTTGGTGAAAGAACAATCCATGCGGGAACTGATCACAAGGCCGTGCGTGCAAGCAAAGTATTTGCTATTTATGGCTAATGTGGAGATTTTGCTAATTGTGAAAATATTAACAGCTAACTGCATCTTTCACACTAAAAGTTTGGCCGACTATTTGAAAATATGCATCCCTCAGTCCGGGGATTGCAGAGTTGATTGTTAGACTTTTTGCATGTGGGTGGTTTGTAGTCTCTAGCACCTACCACACTTTTTTGCTATGTTTGTGGATGGTTTGTAGTCTAAGATGCCTACATGCCCTGCCTTGGACCAAGGGTACCACAACTATCATCATATAGGAGCCCCAACAGCAGGATGGGACCTGAGAAAAGAAAGGGTGCTCCCTCCTGTCACTGCCCTGACCCTAGGGAGCATTGGTGTGAGGTCTGCCACAGTAAATAAGTATTGCAGCCAGAACCACTACCACTCCCATCCTCCACTTCGCTCCTCCCAGGCTTGCAGCACATGTAGTTTGTATGTTCTCTCAAAGTTAAAATGGGTGTCCTCAGTAACTCTAGTTTCCTTTCAAATCAAAAACATTCTTATGGGTTTATTTTTTTTCTTTGAAATTGGCCCATGTGGGCCTAAGATAGGAAAACTAGATTGTGAGCCCCATTCGGGACAAGGACTGGCTAATTTACAGTATTTTTAGAAAAAAAATGTTAGATGCATGCACATGCTCCCCACCATTTGTAAAGTAACTTAAAGGGGTTGTCTCAACTCAGACAATGGGGGAATATCAATAGGATATGCCCCCATTGTCTTATAGGTGCGGGTTCCACCACTGACCACCGCTCCCATTCACTTCTATGGACCTGATGGAAAAAGCCGAGCCAGCACTCATCTGTTTTCGGCTACTCCTTAGAAATGAATAGGGGGCGGCTGTGCATGCACCCTCCACCACTTTCGGTGCTCCGTTCCCGATATAACTCTGGGACCCACACCTATCAGACAATGGAGGCATATCGTAGTGATATGCCCCCATAGTCTGTGATGAGACAACCCCTTTAAGATGCACATCTAGAAGCCCTCCAGCTACCATTGGGAGCAGAGCTGCAATAACCTCTACAGTGCCACCACAGGAGAAATAAATCATTACACTTTCTCCATTGTTATCAATGAGTTGTCCATGTAATACATGGACATGCTGGGTCCTCCAGAGCTAGAGTCATTCCTTATAGCCACACATATTTCTGGATTATTGACTCATAATTCCCAAATAGGTATTTTCTAAACCAGATAACCTATTTTGATCCCAAATAGGACCTTTGAGGTTCAGCAGCGCTGCAGACATTTAGAATTCTAGCAGCAATATATTCACATGCCCTCATGAATATGTTCGTATGAGTGGTCACATGACAGGAAGTCCATGCACAGAAGTCTGTTGATAGCACCATGGCAACCCCAGAGCAAGCACATTATTTTATTAGGAGAAAAAAAAGACTGAATAAAGTTGTGTATTAGTAATTCAATTAAAAAAAATTATCTTCATTTTCTTAAAAGGGTCTGCCTGGTGACTGACAATTTTAGTAGAATTTACAACTGAAATTACTCCTAAAAACATTCTGTGGGAGACGTGATTGCCCTAGACGCAGGCATATGGTATAAAATGCAGAGTATTGTGAGGAATCATTGTGAGCACTATGCTGGCAGTCATCGCTCAGGCGGCACATGGCGTAAGCAGATGGAAAGCACCAACTGCTTCCAAAGCTTCAGACCCTAGGCATAAATTCTAACTTGGTGTAGTTTCGTCACTTAAATTGTCTAATTCCTCTTATAAGTAAATGATAGTAAAGTGAACTTGCATTTTTAGGCACAATGTAGGAGAGTATTACTCATGCATATTGTGATTGTCTGAGGCGTAAAGATATAGATGCACCCAAGTTTTGGATCCTGAAGTGGTCAAAAAGGCCTCTCTTTTGCATAGAAGGAGATCAGTACCATGACATTGTGGCTGGGTTGTTAGCGCTGATGCCTTGCAGCACTGAGGTCCTGGGTTTGACTCTGACCAAGGACAATGTTGGTATTTTGGTTTTGATAATCACCGATGATTGAGGAATGATCAGGATTGAGGTCTGAGGAACTATGCCAAACAGGATACATTTGGTGCCCCTCTGCATGATAGCGATGCTGTTGAACAAGCACACTACAGCACACAACTAAGCTACATGCCCAATCGCAACGTCCTCATTATAGAAACACATGCGCTACGTACGCTGAAGCTATATCGCCAACACGCCAGGATTGCGGCTGCCGGCGAAGTATACTCTACATACAGGATGAAATTACACAGGAAGTGGTAAGACACACAAGTGCAAGTTAAGAACTATTATGATAAGCATACCTATGTGGATTTTATAAATATACAGTATAGAGGATTTTTGGAATATACCTAAAGAACTTCAATACATACTATACTTTTCTATTGAAGATATACTTTATTATTGGAGCCATCTTTAACACATAACCTGCATCTGCTGTAGACCACATCATTGCAGATGTACTTTCTTGATTCCATAACAGTAATACTCTGATTTCCTCCCACAGTCCCAAGACATACTGGCAATTTAGATTATGAGTCCCACTGGGGACAGCAAGTGATAATGCCTATGTAGTGCTGTGGAATATGTTGGTGCTATATAAGCGAGATAATTAAATGATGGTAGAGGACTCCATTACAGATTTTGCACTGGGGCCCAGAAGCTCCAGGTCACACCTGAGAATCATCATACATTATAAAAGGTATACTCCCGGTGTATACTAGAGTTCTATCTGATGGTAGCACCGAAGATTGGGGGGCAAGAGCTGATTGAGTTCCCTTCTCTTCCTGTACATACCTAGAACTCAGTGCATATGATAGGAACCGCCATTCTAATGATAGGTATTAGGGTTCATATTGTCTCTACGGGCGTTCTGTATTAGACCCTCAATGTCTGCAAACCGTTGATAAATAATATGCTGCTGGATGCTTACAACTCCTGTTACATTCGCACAAAAACAGATAAAACACAATAAAACAAGGTACAGGAGTCACCTATAGCTTCAATATGCCAAAAATACTAATAGAACACAAACCAGGACTGAATCAAAACACATATATGAGTGGAAACACACTAGCATACAATGCTCCTACACAGATACAAAAATAATACTCAATGTAACTACTTCAGTGTAACTACCTGAATACAGCACATTGGTAAATGGGTTCCAACAGAAGTTCTCCTGTGGTAAAGGAGCATTTACACGCTCCAATGAGCAGCCAATTGGCGGGAGGTGCTCCTTTCCGACAGTCAGCTGCTCATTCAGTGGTGGTGACCATTGTATTTACATGCAGGGATCACCTCCACAGTATTAGGACAGGGGATGGCTATTGCGATCGCTCGTCCTCATACAGCTACATTGCTTCTGGGGGGCAGATCAATATTTAGAACGCACAATCTACGGCTCAAAAATGATAATTTAGGTCCCTGTACGAAAGGCATGATCACCCGATGAGCAGTCTTTTGCTCGTTCATTGGGTGATCAGTGCACCTTTAGACAGGCAGATAGTTGGGAACGAACATTCGCAGGAATGTTTGTTCTCAATAATCTGCCCGATTATAGCCCCCATCTATATCCACCTTAAGTTTTTCAATGGCAGTATCCGAGGCTGATCTCAAACAAAGATTAAAGTGGCTGTGGTTCAGCAATGCTTCAGTCCAACAATGCTAGGTACATGGAGGACCTGGCTGGTACTGCCCTTCATAACTATGCACTCAGTTTGACGTAAACTGGTATGGTGGCCTGTCTAGCCAAGGTTTCTATGGGTTTTGAAAAGTTCTGTTTCATCAGTAATGAGAACAAAGAAAAGAGAACTTTCAACAAAATCATGGAGTGTAGATGTGGAGGATTAGCTGATAATAAATATATATATATATATATATATATATATATATATATATATATCATACAAGCTGTCCTTACTTGGCAATAAATCCTTCATTTGTCCTTATTGTCAAGGAATTCAGGATATAAAAATAATAACAGACTCTTGTGAGGCTCTTGTGTGACTCAGACATGGCCTTCGTAGCAACATAATAATGGAATTTTATGTACATAGCTGACCTATATATAGTAGGTCCTCTGATCCCTTAGACACTTTATATAGCAGGTCCCCTGGCCCTTCTTTCCCATAGACACACGCATATTGTAGCCAAGGTTCATTTGAACATATGGAAAAGCATATCTCATCAAAGTAAAACACTTGTAATCAGGTGTTATAATGGAGGCGATATAAAGTATGTCCCAACTCCACAAGTATAGGTTATAATCCAGTATCTCACTGCTCTTCCTGTCTGACGTGAAATTACTCCACCCTTCTCCTTGTCATCCATGAGGCAGATGTTTGGCTGCTTATAATTCAAGTGGATCTACTTGAACTGTTAAGAAGGTCATATACATTCTATAACTGTCACCCGACATCTGTCTCTTCCTGATTTCCCCATACACATATGTGTTCAGTTCAGGTCAGCTGAATGTGTACGTGTAGTCAATGGGGAGACAGACGGAAGGCGCTGCCAGAAACTTTTGGTGGAGGCTTATCTCCTGGGACATCAAAGAATGAGGAAAAAGAATTAATTTCACCCACTCCTTCTCTCCCCTGATATTATCTGTCTGGGAAGAGTTGGGAGTCCCCCAAACACAGAACGGTGAACTCGGCTGACAATGCACTAATGTGTATGAGAGCCCTACAAGCTGGCCATACACACTCTTCTGGCAGCGGCTTATCTACACAAGAACAAAAGGACTGGCCAGTTGAAATCCACCTTGCCGGATCTCTGTCTTTCCTAATATCCACGACTGAGGCCACTGTACATGAAAAGAATAGAATAGCTGTGAGAATTCTGGGCCCTGTGTTATCTGTATAAAGGTGATATCTGTCATTGTAATCCTGTATGTGATGATAATGAGATGACTGTTGAACAGATTAAGAAGTGGTGTCTATTGGGCTTTGTGGCCAGAGTGAAAACTGCAGAATTTTAGGATTTTTTTTAAAATATAGATAGTGACATGGAAAATTAAAAAAATAAAAGTCACCAAACAATATTTTAAAATACGTTTAACTTGATTTTATTTCTTGACTAAACGTTTAAAAGTAATATTTGGAACTGACTTTATTACATGTGTCACATTGTGCACTTGAATGCTTTGATTATCTCAGAGCTGACACATAAAACACACATTCTTGCATCCAAACACCTGTAAGGTACAAATGTCATCTGGAGGAAAGTACAGAACAATTTTGTATTCCTATAACCTTCAGAGCACCCGTAATAGATTGGCAGAAGGAGGCCCACAGGCTCTTTTCTAGTTGCTAAACATTTTTTATTTTTTACACTTTTGCTTAGAAATGCAATTCGAGTTAAACTCGGGAGGAACACTGCTCTAAAATTATCTAGAATAGTAAATGACATACATATTGATGTGGCATCTGGTCACCATTTTGCTTGTATGTTCTCCTCAAAGGCCAACAACTTTTCCAATGTGAAGTGTTTTCATATACAGTGATCCCTCAAGATACAATGGCCTCAGGATACAATATTTTCAGCATACAATGGTCTTTTCTGGCCAATCGTAAGTTGAAACTAGACTCAACATACAATGTCTCAGACTCGAACCTAACCAATCAAGGCCCCTTTTCTGGTAAAATAACTGGATTAGTTGCTAGTTAGTAGCTATTCCTGACTGTTATATGTAAGGACTTGTTGTATCTGTATCTGCTTATTTTTCTCAAATATTGATTTTCTCTTATCTTTGGTGACATTTTGGGGCTTTGGAACCGATTACTCAGGTTACAATGGTTTCAACATCCAATGGTTGTTCTGGAACCAATTAATAGTGTAACTTGAGGGACCACTGGTACCATAGCATTAGCCAGAATTATAAACTTGTGTGATGTTTCCTAAAAATGGAAGGACATAACAGAAAGGTAATTCTAAATGGTAAAATGTGGCTATTGGCTTTTAAACCATCACTAGTAAATATAACCTCAGGATTTTCTCCCTTCTCTTAAATTGTTAAAAAATTCTATTTTATGAATACCTTTGTCATTACAGTCAATTCACCTACTACCTGGGAACAGAGGAAGTATCTTTGGACAGTAAGAGTAAACAGATGCACCATTCTAAATTATGAAAAGGCTAGATGAGCAGTAATGGTGGTCAGATTGGTTTTCACTGAGTTTTCCCAAATACACTGTATATTGTATTTTACATCTGAATTTGCTCTTGAAGAATACCATACGAGGACTTAAGGCGGGTTTAGACGCTCCAATCCAACAGCCGATTGTCGGGGTGGAAGTTTTCCTTCCTGACAGTCGGTTACTCGTTCAGTGAAGAAGACTGATGCATTTACATCTCCTTCACAGTATGAGGAAGAGGGATCGCTATTGTGATTGCTCGTCCTCATAGAGCTGCACTGTTTCTGTATTGTGCTGTTGAAACAGGGATCTGATGCTCAGAAACGATAAATGGTGTACCTGCACAAACGACAGGATCACCTGATGAACGAGAGTTTTGCTCGTTCATTGGGTGATCATCGGCACATTTAGATGGTCCGATAATCTGCCTGACAATCGGGCCATGTCAATCCACCTTTAGGTTAATTCACCCTGTGAATCTGTTATGGTCATTACTGGTCTACTTGAGTAGATTTGTATGCGTAGTTAGTAAAATAGGAACAGGTAAACCCAAATCCTGTAATCTGAGAAGAGGAATGTAGGGCTCCAGAGACAGAACACACCTCTGATATGAATATCATCCAAACAATGCAGCTGAAGTCGGACAACTTGATGCTTTTACATGGCTGGTGGCTACATCATTCTGCCCTGTATTTATTGTATGTGATAGCAGTACTGACAGGTATTTCCTAATGTGTGCCCTCATCTGCTGCTCAAGAATGCAGTAGCGGAGAAACTAATATTGATGAGATGCTCCAGAGGTGAAAATCTGAAGTCTCATGGAGGATGACTAATAATACAAATAAATAGTGTGAACATCTGTTAATTTGTGATCTAGAAATAATAAGGAAAAACGGGAGACCTCTAAACAAGGAAGGTAAATTACGGCTATGGAAATCTGACGGATAACTTCTAAAAGTAATTACAAATGACAAATTGGCTTGCCTTTCACTTCTAAACTCAGAATACTCACCAAACGTGTTTTATATGTGTTTGTTCAGCCATGGGTGTAGCTCTGGAGTTTGTCCCCATTCGTGCTATCACACTCTTAATTACATTTTAGAACATAGATGCATGGATTTCCACTCACCTACAAGAGCATTAGCAAGGGACACCCCATTGTTGGACCATACGGTCTAACTCACAATCAGTAATCCATTTAGTAATCACATAGGTGTTAGAGGTGCTTGAGTTTAAAGCTCTGTAGGCCAGTAATATTTTTTACTCCAGAGTCATTATTCAGGCATGAAGATCTCCATTCACTTGCACGGCACATCCAAAACTAAGAAAGCCACCTTGTTTCTCATCTTGTCCAGCTCCTGTGAAGAGTCCTGGTGAGCAGCACCTATTCCCTCCACCAATTCTGTCCTCAGCCACGGTCCTGCTGGATCCATCACCTCATCACCACCTGTGGCATTATGCCTTGCCTGCAGATTGAGGCTCATTTCCATTCCTCTGCTACTGACCCTGATCTTGACTCCTGATTAACTCTGACCTTGTCTTCAGCCTTATTTCTGGATATTGCTCATGCCTTGCCCTTGCGTTTGTTCGCTTGGCCGCTGTTGTTCAACTTCTGCCACCAATACATGCCTTCTTTTCTCACTACATTCCTGTCTTGTCCTTCAGCCAGTTCCATCTTAATCCGTGGACCCAAGATAACACTTGACCTTGTTCCTGACTGTGCTACTGCTTCATCCAAACTATTATTGATAAATGGTGACTATTCTGGGGGCCGTGATCTGCAAGTCTGACTGGGAAAATCCTTTTTTTTGTGGAGGTTAAAGGTGAAGAACTGGTAGATCCCTTAGACTCTACACACCAATCTAGACAGCCAGGGGAGGATTGGAAACTTAAAGTGGCCCTGGAAAAAATACTAAAAGTGGCCCCATTTTGTAGTTGGGTCCAAATTGATGGAAGGCAGGGCCAGCAATACCATATTGTGGCACATTATACCACCCAACAGAGCCACAGTCCATCACAAAATACATCCCCAAAAACTTCCACTAGCTGGCCCCTGGGCATCGGCCCACCGGGAAACTTCCCTGTAAGGTCTATAGCCAATCCACCCCTGTAGACAGCACCAAACCAAATGGGGTTTAGAGAATTGACATCCTCTGTAAAAGTTACACAGCTCTTCAACAGTATTCCTTATTCATGACATGTTAAAAAGAAGCAATATGTTTTTGAATGCTAGACTCATTCTCCCTGAAATCTTTCAGCATAGAGAAATCGTATGCAAGATTCCTAATATACAGTAGCTATAATGTATGATTTATCTTTAATGGTGGTGGCCAGACAGAATCATGTCAGAGACGGAATGTGTTGTAGAGACTGTCTGATCCAGAACGTACATTCCATTAACAAGTCCTGGGGTGGAAGGGGTAACACCCTTTGTGAATACAACACAGACAAATAAGTGCCTTAAAATAATCAAAGTTTATTTAGTACATATTATATTAAAAAATACATATAAACAATTAATACATATATGGCGGTGGATGGAAGTCCCCAGCGGGTGCACCACTAAGTCAATCGCCAAGTGCTCAGGGTGGCACAGCTCAATTCCTAAAATACATCAATCACAGTATATATAATATAATATATATAATGCCCCTTGGTCATATCATAGGTATATATTCAAAGTGCCAGTGCATAGTCAACCTACAGGGACAAACATACAGTATATCAATACATAATACTACAAAGTGTGCCTACCAACCATGAGCCCTCCACTCTCATGGTTGGTAGGCACGCTTAGTAGTATTATGTATTGATATACTGTATGTTTGTCCCTGTAGGTTGACTATGCACTGGCACTTTGAATATATACCTATGATATGACCAAGGGGCATTATACTGTATATATTATATTATATATACTGTGATTGATGTATTTTAGGAATTGAGCTGTGCCACCCTGAGCACTTGGCGATTGACTTAGTGGTGTACCCGCTGGGGACTTCCATCCACCACCATATATGTATTAATTGTTTATATGTATTTTTTTATATAATATGTACTAAATAAACTTTGATTATTTTAAGGCACTTATTTGTCTGTGTTGTATCATACAGGTAGAGGGCTTTGGTCGGTGTTTGCCTTCGGTTGAGCATCGTGCCCCAAATTTTCTGATGTGAGATTAACCCTTTGTGAATACGTCAAATAATGCCTAAGGAACTTGCAATTAAAATGACATGAATGACAAGCCAGTGCTTGATCAGGAAAAAATCATCATAGAAACATGGATAAAACAGAGAGAGAAATTTGAAGCTTAGAGTGGTAGATATCAATCTTGTATGCCAGATTTCTGCTGTACAAATGCCAAACATATAGGCACAAGTGCTAATTTCCTCCAACATTTTGTACTTTTACTTTTTGGCCATTGTTGCCACTTTTACAGAAAATGAGCTGGGTATGGATGGGAAAAGGAAGGCTGCAGGTGGAACTTCCATAGATTAGACCAGAAATCTATGCCAGCTCCCTTCCTGGTATAGATTTCTTTTTCTGGCATACAGAACTCCCATTGATACAGCAAAATTATTATTATCCCTTCCCTTAATACTTTATGTCTGGTGCATTGTACCCATAGTTCTGTGGGTTTCTAATTGGTAACACAGATATTTAGAAAAGAATTAGAATATATATTTAATGTTCCAAAGCAGAGATATCTAATTGAGAGACACCTTCAATTTCACTACGATAGTAACAGATATTTATGTCATGAGTTTTGGACTGGTGTTAGTTAGGCTGAACTCCACAATAGATATCGTCATGCTACACAGAGAGATGGTGCACAGAATAGTAGGCCATTTTGGCTGCAGATCAGTCAGTCTAAAAATGATGAACGTATGCTTAAGCAACTCCTCTTCTAAAATATCCAAAGTTTAATCTGTCAAATTAAAATCATAAAACAATCTAAGTGGTGCATAGTAGCTACATGTTCTGGACAGTTCCTTGTCTAAAACGCGTAGATCAATATGCACCACTTGGATTGTATTATTTTAGAAGATGAATTACTGGAGCACCTCTTTTTCATTTTTGGACTGCTTATTTATGCATGTACACATCCACAATAATTATATTGTTAACTTTACTATCACTGCACATCCGAGACTTGTCATCAGTAAGGTTTCATAGGTTATTTGTAATTCAGACTAATAACACGCAAATAATTGGCTCCAAATGGGGATGTCTACTGCTGGCCCATTGGGCCCTGTTATATTAGGGATACATTATTGTGTAACAGCCTGTGTCTACTAGGGCAGTCACTGGTTTGTGGCCTACGACCGGGCCCTGGATGATTGTTTGCCGGGCCGTAGCAATCAGGGCCCTGGTGTTAAGTGGGGGGCAGCAGCGGCAGGGCACAGGGAGATGAGCGCTTCTACTGTGGAAGCGCTCATCTCCATAGTCATCTGTATCGCCGTCCTCAGGACAGTGATATAGATGCCTGTGCTGCGGCAGGGCAGGGGAGAGGCTGGCTCAGGCGGTGCAATGACATCATCATGGCACGTCACCCATACAGCACGAGACACAGGCCGGAAGAGGCCTGCATCGCATCACTGCCAGCCTGATGGAGGTTAGCATATGTGTTTATTTTATTTTTAGTTTTTGGTATAATACAGGAGAGGAGGGGGCTCTTCTTACTGGCGCATTATTGGGGGGCACTGTGGGGGCATCTATGGGGGCACTTCTTACTGGCACATAATTGGGTGTCACTATGGGGGGACTATGGGGAGACCACAAAGAAGGGGTATTTTATGTGGGGGGCACTATGGGGGAAGGGGGAGAGAACACTATGGGGACATCTACTGAGGCCACAAAGAAGGGGCATTTTATATGGGGCGCTCTGTATAGGGGCATTTTATGTTATATGTTATGTCTTGCATGAAACTGGTCCTTGGTGCAAAAAAGGTTGGGGACCACTGTACTAGGGGATCCACTGATACCAGAAGGGGCAGACTGGCCAAAAACCCTACAGATAAATTCCCGAGTGGGCCAATTCCCAAGAGGCCACCCAAGCCCTCCTCATGGCCACCAGTTGGATACATAATGATATTATGCTGTCAATAGTAATTAACACTAGGAGCATCAGGTACTTATGCACTTGGCCAGCAGCCACAATTCAGCTGCATCGCTATCCTCAGGACTGTGATACATTTGAATACTGCACTAGAAGCCGCAGTATTTTGTCCTGCATTTTGTGTTTGGTTCTGCTGGAGAAGTATTTTGTGCTGCACTACGTGTTGTCCTCGCCTGCTTGTGTTGCCCCTCCTTCTGTCAATTTGGCCCTGTCTACAGCATGGGGCCTCTTTTAGGTTTTTTACAGGGCCACTTTAAGTTCCCAGTCCGTCCCTAGATACCTGTCTAGCCCTGTAAGTCAACCATAGAATTTACCAGTACTTTATGTCCATGTGTCTACAGTTTTGAATACATGAAGGCATAGAAGTTTCCATCAATTCCACAGAAGTATACTCCCTTTGAATTATTATTTCGAGGGGAGAATATGTTGCCTCATGAAGGTACAAAACAGGATGAATGGAGTTCCTACAAGTGTAATACTGATCAGCAGTTAATCCTGTGTCTTGTTTATGACACCTCACACCAAGTAAAAGTCTGATCCCAGATTTCAAATGTGCCCTTAGACCAGTGTTTCTCGACTCCAGTCTTCAGGACCCACCTACCGGTCATGTTTTCAGGATTTCCTTAGTATTGAGCAGGTGAAATAATTAATGTCAGTGCATCAGGACTGAACATAGGTATTCATTCTGTGGGATACTCTCAAATCATGACTGGTAGGTGGGTCCTGAAGACTGGAGTTGAGAAACACTGCCTTAGACCAAGTAAGCAATTAGCAGTACTCTGATCAAGTACCAGAAAATTCTAGGTTCTGAAAATCAACTAAAAGAGGTGGAGGAGGGCTGTGGAGGCCCATAAGAGGTACAAGCCCAAAGCCATTTGCTCCTTTTGTCAATAGACAAGTACATAAAAAAAACACAAATACTAAATGATATAAATTAGACTATTGGTATAAAATAGAGTATAAATTAATCTAAACACATTAGGAAACAAGTGTAAAATGGCAGTATTTGAACTATGTGCTAACATGATCTATATTGTATATACAGTACACCTACATAGTGACTTCCTCTCACCTGTAACAGCAGACCATGACAGTGCAGACAGAATTGCCTTGCTTTCCGTGCATAGTATAAAAATATATAAAATCCCAGTCTATTGTAAATGTATACAAACTATGCAAAACATTTAGAGTGTATTAACAGCAAAATAAACACAGTTATATGAAAAAGAACAAGGGCTGGGAGTCTTCAGACTGAGAAGGTGAAGTATGCAGACTTAATTCCCGGCTTAGACCTACAACTGAAATCTATTCTTCACCAAATAGATTACGTGAAGCAGAAAATAAATATGCACTGTAATCTGAGCATGAAAAAGAATGTAAAACACCATAGAGCTCTATTATGTGACCTTATCTTGTGGTAGACTTGAGTGAGAGTCTCAGAGAGTGTCTGTAGGAGGCAATGTTCACCTAAAACACAACAACTATTGTTTTACATCCAATGTCCTTACAAATGGTTCTTTTAAGGTGCAAAAATATGTTTCATATAATGACATATTATTAGGAGTATGTGTATGTTAATAGCACGGCAGAATAATATAGTATATAGTATAATGGAGCTCCCAGTCCAGCCCATGCCCTTATTTTACATCCTTTGGACTCCAACCAGTTTCCAACATGTTAGTTTTTGGAGTCTGTGCAAAAGAATTACCCATTAGGTTAGGGGCTGGGAGTGGGACCTACCCAAGACAAGTCTTAAGCTTTCATGATCGGTGTAATAAGCTCTGAGCAACCACAAAAATTTACTTTGCTGTAAATAGAGCCTTGTTTATGGTGGCTGGGCATTACAGCACTCTTCCTAGTAATATTCATTCCTTAAAGGTCTCTAAAGCTTTTGATAATTTTTAAAATGTCTAAAACCATACATTGAAGCATTTTTGGTGTATTGCAGAGGTTGTCCAAGATAATTAAAAATCTGAGACAAGCCCTAAAATGGCTTAAAATACACTCCTCAACATTGAAATTGCAACATCAAAAAGGAAAAGTCATTGAATTATGGAAATCACAAGATTAACAGATATGTTAATGATACCTAAACGATAAAAAAATGGAAACAAAACACTCAAAACATCTTGATTTATTCAGTTTAGAGTATGAACACCGCTATCAATGAGGTTATTAATGGTTGTGTGAGGAATGTTCTGCATGCACTTGGGCATGCAAATCATCAAGATTCGCTCCAATACCGTTCTCTGTGCGTGCTGGTCCAGTTCGCCTAAAGCTGGGGTGCTGGACGAACATTATCTTTAAGGGATTGGGAGGATAAGTTAAGACTATGAGATGGGGGGTTTGGGGGTTTGCATGCGACCACACGGGGAAAGGGTAGGGTGTTGAAACTCAGGGGAGGGAGGGTTTGTAGCGCATATGCTTATGTACATATTTTACACGGTACATTTAAGAATAATAACTTTTTATTCTGTAATAGACAAACAAATGTACAACAATAATTTGTCAAATGGTGTATACTATGCTTTTTATTGTTTTGTTGTATTTTGCAAAAAAAACGAGTGTGAACTCATAATAAAAAAAATCTGAAAAGATCTGATCAAAAAAAAAACATGTAAAGGATATCTCTCTGGTGTGACAGCTAATTGTTGTCACTTTGACGCTACTATTCTGTCTATGGCATGCGTCACATGTGTTTACCATGGTCTGTGATTTCTCTTCTATTGTGTAACAATTACTTATGTTACTCTGAAATGAGAAAAAACAGGTCCCACCAGTTATTACCTAACAGACATCCTCCTGCACTGTCTATTAAGAGCTGATTCATGCTAAGAGGTCATGTAAAATAAGAGCCAGGGATTCTTAAAGTCTGGGTCATAACCCATAAAGAGATCTTCTTGAACCTTAAAGTCCATTGAATTCCACTAAGAAATATCTTTATTGCCTTTATTCCCTCCCTGTTTAGAATCTAGGATGTTCATCATGGCAGACCTCAGCCATTGACAATGGACAGATGGACAAATGCTATGGCTACCTGCACTTCTGCCTTCTATAGTTGACAATGGAGCAGATCACTGTCATATCCACAGACAGCTAGCTGACAGAATACTATGTCTGTGCATTCTGCCTGCTCAGCAAATGGTGATGATGTCACCATGCTGATTAGCTTGGTACCAGCCACAAGGTGGTGACATCATCAGTCCCAGACAACAGAGTACAGACTGCACAAGCTAGCCTAAATGTAATTAAAAAGGGTGTAAAGGTCACTCTATGGGTAGGTCGAAAAGTGTAGGGTAAATACTGGACTAAAATATAGACATCATAAATGTAGCCAGGCAGTTTAAAGATGCACCAGATTAATCACAGTGGTTAATGCTGAATGATAAATTTAGTGCAAGTATAAACACTTTGGGAGAAATTTATTAAACTGGTGTAAAGTAGAATTGGCTTAGTTGCCCATAGCAACCATTCAGAATACACCTTTCATTTTACAAAGGAGCTGTGAAAAATGAAAGGTGGAATCCGATTGGTTGCTATGGGCAACTAAGCCAGTTCTACTTTACACCAGTTTGATAAATCTCCCCCTTTGAACAAAATTTTGATGCAAATTGTTGCATTTTTGGCCCTACCCCTTTCCTGCTAAGTGAAGTCACTTTGCAGCTAAGACACATCCCCTTGCCAAGTGAAGCGCAGCCGATTATTCTTTTTGGAGCATAATATTATATCTACAACCTGATGAGACATTTTAAACCAGAAATGCACCACATGGTGATTTTTACACCACTTCCAAGCACAATCATATTAGTAAATGTCGGCCGTTGTGCCTATTGGGAATATGTCATCCAAGGGCCCCTAGAATCCTGCAGCCAGCCTAGGAAGTCGGACATGATATTTGGCCCCAAATGCCCTCAATCACATGTGTCTTTGACCAAACATAACATACATGGTAATTCTAATAGGATGCAATAGATAAGCGGCTGCCAGGCAGCTCTTTATCTCCGGTGGAATCAGGAAGAATCTATCTTGTTCTTGTCATAGGGTCAGTAATGTTGATATATTGCAACAGCAATTCATATGGTACTGTCATCATGTTTCCTTGTGACTGTCCACGTCCAGACTGCCTGGGGTAAATTTAATGCATGTGTCGAGTAGGGTTGCAACGGTATGAAATTTTCACGGTATGATAACCATCTCAGTAAATACCGCGGTATTACGGTTATCATGGTATTACAGTTTGTTACATATATTATTAAAAGATACACTAATCCTCGGACCTCAGATCAGCCCCAGTGCCTCCTTCAGACCTCAGATCATCCCCAGTGCCCCCTTCAGACCTCAGATCAGCCCACAGTGCCCCCTTCAGACCTCAGATCAGCCCACAGTGCCCCCTTCAGACCTCAGATCGGCCCCAGTGCCCCCTTCAGACCTCAGATCGGCCCCAGTGCCCCCTTCATACCTCAGATCGGCCCCAGTGCCCCCTTCAGACCTCAGATTGGCCCCAGTGCCCCCTTCAGACCTCAGATTGGCCCCAGTGCCCCCTTCAGACCTCAGATTGGCCCCAGTGCCCCCTTCAGACCTCAGATTGGCCCCAGTACCCCTTGAGAGCTCAGATCAGCCCACAGTGCCCCCTTCAGACCTCATATCAGCCCCAGTGCCCCCTTCAGACCTCAAATCGGCCCACTGTGCCCCCCTTCAGACCTCAGACTGGCCCCAGTGCCCCCTTCAGACCTCAGATTGGCCCCAGTGCCCCCTTCAGAGCTCAGATCAGCCCACAGTGCCCCCTTCAGACCTCAGATCAGCCCCAGTGCCCCCTTCAGACCTCAAATCGCCCACTGTGCCCCCTTCAGACCTCAGATTGGCCCCAGTGCCCCTTCAGACCTCAGATTGGCCCCAGTGCCCCCTTCAGACCTCAGATTGGCCCAGTGCCCCCTTCAGACCTCAGATTGGCCCCAGTGCCCCCTTCAGACCTCAGATTGGCCCCAGTGCCCCCTTCAGACCTCAGATCAGCCCACAGTGCCCCCTTCAGACCTCAGATCAGCCCCAGTGCCCCCTTCAGACCTCAAATCGGCCCACTGTGCCCCCTTCAGAACTCAGATTGGCCCACAGTGCCCCCTTCAGACCTCAGATCGGCCCACAGTGCCCCCTTCAGACCTCAGATCAGCCCCAGTGCCCCCTTCAGACCTCAAATCGGCCCACTGTGCCATCAGCCCACTGTGCCCCCATCAGCCCACTGTGGCCCCTTCAGCCCACCATCTAAATAAAATAAAAAAAATCACTTACTTTTCCTGCGCTGCGGCTCCTCTCCGGTGTCCGGCGCTCCTTAGTCTCCCGTAGCTGCACTGTCACCTGACAGCGTGCAGCGTCAGGTCAGAGTGCGCGCACTACGTCCTGACGCTGTACGCGGTCAGGACAGTACAGCGCGACCCGGAAAAGAGGAGGAGCGCCGGACGGGTAAGTGATTTTTTTTTTATTTTATCTTCTCCATGTCCTCTGATACTAGGCTGCGCAGTAGCGCAGCCTAGTATCAGTAATGCGGTCGGGTCCAGTCGCAAATGGCGACAAGACTAAAAAGTCTTGTCGCCATTTACCGGTAATAAGCAAATGCCCACGGTTTGATAACCGTGCATTTCATTACCGTGGTATACCGTGGAACCGGTTACCGCTGCAACCCTAGTGTCGAGTATGTATCCTTGGAAATGTATTGGGGGAGTTAGACATGGATAGCAGGGTTTAATTCCTTTAATCAAATCCCAGATGAAGCAGGGATTAGCTCAGGGGTCACTGCTTTTCACTATCTGTCTATTGAATAGATGAAATGTAAATGACAAGTGATGTAATGGTGCTGATCTATCCAATGAAGCCGCTATTCACACTCTAAAAGTTTCTTTGACCAATTCACGGCCATTAAAATTTGGGTATCCAGGGTGATGTGCAATAGTGACTAGAGCTATGCCACGCTGGTGTTAAAGTGTGCCAAAATGTATCTCAAGATTTTATTGATTGTCTTCTGAGACTCAGAAGTGGCAGCCATAAAACATGCAGAGAAATGGTAAGAGTCTTGTGAGCGGCTCGGTTCTGTGGGATTAGCTACAATTAACAGCAGCTTGTCCTGCAGGGAGATAAAGTGTTTTGCCATACTCACATGACACGTGAAACAACAGACCCATTTACTATATACTATTGTGTGGTTTTTTTTTTAGTAGTAGACTATTGATGACCTATCCTCGGGATAAGTCATCAATATCAGATCGGAGAAAAGACCTTGGTCACAGAGCATACAATTCTCAACATAGACATAGATTTCTAAGAAGGAGTCTTCTGGGAGTAGAATATTGATGACCTCAGGATAGGTCATTAATATCAGATTGTCAGGGGTCCAAGTCCTGGCCCTCCTTCCCAAGAGCTGTTTGAAGCACTTGATGAGTGCTGCGGCCTCTTCCTAGGCCATTCATCTTCATCGGACGCACTGTCCATTTGCATTTCAGTCCCATTCAAGTGAATAGACCTGGGCTGCAATACCACGCACAACCACTATACAATGTACAGCGCTGTGC
Source organism: Rhinella marina (assembly GCA_900303285.1). Lineage (NCBI taxonomy): Eukaryota > Metazoa > Chordata > Amphibia > Anura > Bufonidae > Rhinella > Rhinella marina. The sequence goes on along the minus strand of ONZH01023746.1, from coordinate 300,933 downwards.
TTGGTATGCTGTGAGGAGGTTGCAGCGCTGCAGCTGATCAGTAGCGGTGCCAGGTGTTGGATCCCTGCCTATCAGATATTGATAACCTATCCTGGTTATCAGTACTCTAGTCCTAGAAAACCCTGTTAAAACATAACATAACTGCCAGTCTGCAGCCACCATTAGATGGAGCTTACAGAGATTTGGCATAAGCTCCTAATATAAAGATTAATTAAGAGTTAGGACTCATGCACACGACCGTATGTATTTTGCGGTCCGCAAAAAACGGATACGCAAAAAATACGGATGACATCTTTGTGCATTCAGTATTTTGGAACAGCTGGCCCCTAATAGAACAGTGCTATCCTTGTCCGTAATGCGGACAATAATAGGACATGTTCTATTTCTTTGCGGAATGGACATACGGAAACGGAATGCACATGGAGTACCTTCCGTTTTTTTTGCGGACCCATTGAAATGTTTGTTTCCACATGCGGTCCGCAAAAAAACGGAACGGACACGGAAAGAAAATACGTTCGTGTGGATGAGCCCTTAAACAAAGAATGTGGAACATAGATTACAAAATGTATATGTTATTCAATATGGAGATTCACTTCAGGCTGACCATAGAGGTACCTATTACCATTAAAGGGATTCTGTGCAGGGGGAACGGCAGTTGCACAGAGAGCAGAGCCTCTAGGAGTAACAGTAACGCCCCCGTTGCTCCTAGAGCTTCATTTGCTTATATTAAAACATGATTTTTCTCAGCAATGCGGGCACATATGAACATGGGACCAACACAGATGTCTTCACCTGCTAAGTGCACATGTAACAGGTCAGCCAGTGTCATAGGTACAAATCTGCTGACAGATGCCCTTTAATGATCTGACTGATCTTACAATTATTATCAGTAATTATTATGAGTATGATAATAAAGTTTTGGTTCTGACTAATAGAAATCTGCTTAATTGGTTGGAACATTCATCGTTCATACTTCAGATTCCTTTCCATGCAGTATCACTTGCCTTTTTCAATAAGATACACTAATGGGTGCAGTTCTCAGATGCGGCCAACTTCCTTGTCTGAACAGAGTCTAATACATCATCCTGCAACATGACAATGTCAGTAGGTATCTAGAATGTCAGTATGTTTACAATGTCAGCGCGCAACGTAAGCATCAGTATAACAGGCTCTGATGCAGCGTGAAAGATTTCCTTTACTCCATGACCAGTGCATTGGCACAGAAGTATACAGGGCCACACATGGCGTGTGAATTGCTGGGGAGCACTGTACCACAATTGAAGGGAACCTATCCTGTTGAAAATACAGTCCAGTCTGCAGCAGGATGAGCTCAGCAGTTTGATACATAGTTGTTTTTTTTGTTTGTTTTTTTAAAGATTCAGCAAAACTGAAATTTTATTCTCTTAAAGGGAACCTGTCAGCTCCGAAACCCCCCCTGAGCTAGAGTAAGCGTTGTATAGTGTAAGTGGTGCTGAATCCGAATATGTAAGTTTTATCTTCATACTCACTTCCATTCTGACGCTGTGCTCCCACAAACCTGCAGTAAAATGCACTCAGTGGACTCCAGTGCTCACTCACATAATGGAGAGGACTCAAAGAAGAGTCCTGTCAATGTATTTTACTGCTGGTTTGTGGGAGCACAGCATCAAAATGGAAGTGAGTATCAAGATAAAACTTACATATTCGGATTCAGCACCAGTTACATTATATACCGCTTACTCTAGTTCAGGGGGTGTTTCGGAGCTGACAGGTTCCCTTTAAATCCCATTTAAAGGGGTTATGCCATGATTAATGTAAAAATGAAAATCAGACATCATATAGTACATGACAATACCTTTCTAACAAAGCTAGAACCAGCCCTGTACCTCACATGGATCCAGAGATCTCCCCATTCATCGCTCTAATTGCTCGACTACAGCTCTCTCCATATCACAGCTCAGAGAGCATATTCTTTCTGCTACAGCTTTTTTTTTTCTGTAACCGACTCAGCTTATAACAGAAGATATCTCTGCTGGCAGCTGAAAGTTTAAAGTGAGCCAATGTGACGACCTTAGTGAGGTGGACAAGAAATAAGCAGAAGAAATAGCAGCAGGTGGCGCTGTACAGATACATATAGCTCACTGGCTGTAGTAAATTTTTTATTACATGCAATTACTAAAGTATTCAGATTCAGGCGCTGATTTGAAAAATGTAGAATATGTTTTTGTGGCACAACCCCTTTAAGCTTATTCTATACTTACCTATCTCACTTCAGTAAGTTGCATATATCTTGTAGAGAAAGTTAATACAAGCCACTTACTAATGTATTGTTATTATCCATATTGCTTCCTTTGCTGTATGGATTCATTTTTCCATCACATTATATATTGCTAGTTTCCAAGGTTACAGACCACCCTGCAATCCATCAGTGGTGGCGGTGCTTGCACACTATACGAAAAAGCATCAGCCTCTCTGGTGGCCGGGACCATGGGAGCACACATAGGCTAGTGCTTTTTCCTATATTGTGCAAGCAGGGTGCAGGGTGGTCTGTAACCATGGAAATGAGCAGTGTATAATGTGGTACAAAAATGAATCCAGTCAGCAAAGGAAGCAATATGGACAATCACAATACATTAGTAAGTGCCTTGTATTAACTTTCTCTACATGATAAATGCCACTTTCTGAAGTGAGACAACCCCTTTAAGAGTCCAGTGGGCGGCCCTAATCAATGACTGACAGCTATTTCTGTGCACACAGTAATTCAAGGCAGGCTTTCAGTCACTGACTATGACTTCCACTGCATTCCTAAACCCAAAATAAGTAGAAATTAAATAAATAAATGACAAGTTAAAACTGAAACCTTTCTAATAAAACTCATCTGCAGATCGTGACAGGTTCACTTTAAAAATTACTAGAGGGCTGTAATAAGTACTAGGAGGTAAAGTAATGAAATATAGAACCAGCCCTATCTCACAGTATTATTACTCTGCATATTTATAGTCTGCACAGCTCCCTTTATAAATCTTGAAAATCAAGAACCCAGCCCAATAGAGCTTAGTAGATAAATGGCAGAATCAGAATAATCCTTGAATCCTATTTTGAAGATCAGAGCAGATGTAAATATGTAATTAAGACAGTAATGAGTGAAAACCTTAGGCTGTATAATGCTTGTTTATCTTTATGGTATTCACTGATTTATTCATCTTTTATAGGTGTTTCCATTGACTTCAGTGTAAATTCCTTGGCCATTACTGAGGCTTACAAATCTAACAAAGCTTACAAAATAATTCTGCTATTAAACAATGACTAAACCTAAAACTGACTGCTTCAAATGAAAAAGCGTCTTATAATATTATGTATAGCTTGAGGAAATTAGCACAAGATGCACTCATTGACAAAAAATAAAAAATAGAAGATAGAAATGTCAGATTACTTCAAAACTCGGCATGCAGTTACTTCTTGGGCACATATGTAAATGGTTACAGGGGTGGTCTGATTAGATACTAAGTCTTGCTACAAAAGGGCATAAAAATGCTTCCCCGCTGCCCATAAAAAGGCTCTCAGAGGCTACTTTTGGGTGGTGTACCTCTTGGTGAGAGATTATTGACTGATAGACATGCCTTTACAATGCACTTGAAGACATTTTGCCAAATTGACAGACTTTCAGAGGAGGTGTATCATTGGACTGAGAGAAGCAGGATAGGCGTTTCAATGAATTGCCCACCATCTAGGCTGTTCTGACCTAGTTGTTAGGAGGAGTTGAGACCAGTGTTTAGATGAGGGGATGTACACATGGAAAACAGGCTCTCGATGGCCCTGACAAACCACCAGTAGAGAGGATTGTTTGATCCACCAACAAGCACGAACAGCTCCCACAGTTTCATTGACCACCATCTAGACACAGGTGACACCTTCATTACACATTCTGGTCTCTGCCCGGGCCATTTCCAGGTGTTTATCAGAAGAATATTTGGAGTCATGGCACCCATCACATGTCCTGCCATTGACAGCCAGGCAATGTTGCCTGGACTGCTACGGACTGAAACCGTATCATCACAAATCCAAGTTCTGTTTGGGATCCCACAACAGTTGGGTTCAAGTATGGAGGCCTCATGTGAGTACATCAATCCTGCCTTTGCTGTGGGGCAACACAGTTCCCCAGCTGTTGGTGTGATGATCTCTAGAGCCATCGCATACGGTCACCCTCTAGTAGTGACATGAGAGACACTAACAGCTCAGGTATATGTGCAGGACGTCCTGCAGCCCTATGTGTTCCTCTCGTGGCAGGGCTTCCAACTGGCATTTTTCATCAGGATAATGCTTGCCCACATACAGAAAAGGTTTCCCAGGTTCGGCAAGATGGGGGGAAGGCAGCCAGCAAGGCTTGCAAAGCTGTACAGCTCCGTAAGGCGTCATGTACTCAACAGTATTTTCAGTCCGCATCCAATGTTCATTGGGTATCTTTAAGTGTATGACCAGACGGCAAGGTTGTGTCGCAGTTGCAATGTGGCCTCACTACGGTTGAGTACAGTGCAGCTAAACTAATAAAGGCCGCACTATTTAGTCAGTCTGTATTGCTATCGGCCACCTTCAATTCCATGCAGATCATTAACAATGCAGACCAACTAAACAGCAGGGCCTTCATTATTTTAATTAGAGCCCACTGTGGGTCACACAACTCGGCTGCCTCACAACCACACTGTGTGGTCGTACCCGAACATGAAGAAAGCTGACAGGGAGGGCGGAGTTAAGCCCGCATATCATGAATACATAAGACTCCTTGCTGCATGGAACAGTGTAAATAGTGAGTACTTCATGCTAACTCCTAAGTGACAAACTGCTAAAATCAGCATGTCTGTCACTACACTATGCCACCCTCAGAGATGTTCCTGTGGCATTCAGAGGCATTTGGGCATCTGTTCACATTGATTCATGACTCATTTGTAATGGAAACCAAAAACTATGATGCATTAAAGGGGTTATCCCATTACTAATGTAAAAAAAAATCAAAATCAGACATGATATAGTACATGACAATACCTTTTTATCAAAGCTAGAACCAGCTCTGTACCTCACATGGATCCAGAGATCTCCCCATTCATTGCTCTACTAGATTTATATCAAGCTGACAGCTCAAGGGGAGTGTCTTTCCTGCTGCAGCTCAGGGGGCGTGTCTCAGCTCTGCCTATCACAGCTCAGGAGGCAGTTGAAGGATGAAACTGAGCATGTGCGGCCATCTCAGTAAGCGGGACAAAGAAAAAAGAAAAAAATAAACAGCAGGTGTCGCTATACAGATACATTTTATTGAATAATTCAGCAGCTATGCTTAATTTTTAAGTACATGCAATTACTATGCAAAAGTAATCAGATCCATGTGCTGGTTTGAAAACTGTAGAATATTTTTCATGGGACAACCCTTTTAAGGTACTTTCAAATCTGCAGCATTCCAGATCTAGCAGGCTATTCTGGCATAGAACAGCCTGCGGAGATTTCCTAATATCTGGCTTAGCTGAATAGTTCCGCGTACTGCTGGACCCCATAGACTATAATAGGATCCTGTTGCGAAATGCTGGCTTTTGGTCGGACATAAAACATTGTAAGGTCCATGGGTAAACACCTGTCTTATGCTTGATATGCTCTTTTACTTCTGACACCTTAGCGCTAATTGTCCATGCTTTGAAGGGATACCTGCTAAGTAGGTAAATAAAGATTATGTTGTCTTCTCCAGGAAGAGCTCCTAAACCCTTTCATTATAACACATCCAGTCAGTTTTCACTAAGTAGCTTTCTCTTTAACCACGAATACCAGTGGCCGCACTGTGGTGGAGGAGTTAAATGGATATTCACCTGTTAAGTCTTATTGCTGTCAATAGGACTTACCGGAGGCCATTGCAGGAGAGCTGATTATCTGCTCCTACAGAACATCATTTGCCTTCATTAGCTCCTACTGCTTTGATTTGTTGAGCTCTTGAAATCCATTAGAAATAGTGACCTTTGTACAGATATTCGAGACCACAGTGGGCACCAAACCCAATTAAAAATGTAAAAATGGCATCCACATAACACAAATGTTGTCTTTTATGTCTGCATGGAAGAAATAATTGTGATGTAGAGGAGGAGAGGACATTTCCGCAGTGGACAATAGTATTATAGCAACTGAGCAAAGCTTCCCCAGTGTGAGAGGATTTACAAGGACAGGCTGAGCCCTCATGTAGGGCTTTGTAATTAACCAGAAAAGCCGCTCATTCAAAAAAATAAACAAAAAGCTCTGTATAGCCGACAGGAAAAATATGAGATAAAATGCAGTAATTTTCCTCAGGCGTTTAACCCTTCATCTTTAACAACCGCTTGATCAAAACAACATCAAGATCAAACCACAGCTCACTCAGTCCGGTGTGGGTTTTCCTTGGTGGCATGTTAACCTCAGTTAGGTAATTGCATATTTTTGCTTAATCCCCCAGTCTTTAGATCCAAGTTTTTGATGTAAAAGGGAATTGGTCATTCGTGTTCGAAGTGAACTCAGTAATGTAATTGTAGCATGAATAAGTGCCCTATAGATGTAGATTTACTAAAGGGGTCATTAGTAAAAATGTCTTCTAAGCAAGGGATTTATGTACCAGAAAATGCTGCAAAAAGTTTTCTATGTCACATGATTAACATTTCCATACATGGACATTTCATGGACAAGTAAATGATCATACATGCAAGGGACAAGATTGACTAGCCTTAATGATTGTCTAGTATAAAGGTGGATTTAGACACACCACAAATTGTCTAGATTATCGGGAACAAACGTTCCTGATCTTCTAGCCATCTAAATTTGCTGTTGATCACCAGATGAACGAGCGAAATGAGGCACTGGCAGAGTAAGCAGGAGGCGCAAGGGTCCACAGAGTAGCTTGGGCTCACCCTCTGTGCACTTAACTGATGATTCGAATATGGATGAAAAGCACTTAGGGCTCATGTGCACAGCCGTATGTATTTTGCGGTCTGCAAAACACGGATCCACAAAAAAACAGACATCTGTGTGACGTCCGTGTTGCATCAGTTTTGTTTGTGGATCCATTGTAACAATGCCTGTCTGCAGATACCTTATCTGCAAAACGGACAAGAATAGGACATGTTCTATTTTTGCGGAACAGACTTGCGGATATACGGAAATGGAATGCACACAGAGTCATTTCCATTTTTTTCAGCCCACATACGGGAAGAAAATACGATTGTGTGTGTCCCTTAGGAGAAGATTTCCCAAGACTGGCGTTTTCTACGCTTATCATGATATCCCCTGTGCTGCTGGAGGATGCACCTAAACAAAAATCTGGCTTCAAACAATAAACTGGTGTAAATGGAGATAAATTCGTTGCTGCTGCTGGCCATGGCCCCATCCTGCTCTTGCCACATACTTTTTCTAAAAAGTGGTGAGGGCAGCATAAAAACCTTTTGCAACTTTTTTTTTAAAGTTCCAAACATGTAGTTTGCGACTTTTTAACGGCAATTATCTGAAACAGGGAAATGATAAATGCTCCCATGTTCTCCAGAATTAATCAATGGATTCCTAAGTGAAAAGTGAATTTCCTGGTCAGTGAATTTCCTGGTCATAGATTCCCTTTAAAGGGAACCTGTCATCTCCGAAACACCCCCTGAACTAGAGTAAGCGTTGTATAGTGTAAGTGATGCTGAATCCGAATATGTAAGTTTTATCTTCATACTCATTTCCATTCTGACGCTGTGCTCCCACAAACCAGCAGTAAAATGCACTCACTGGACTCCAGTGCTCACTCACATAATGGAGAGGACTCAAAGAAGAGTCCAGTGGCTGCATTTTACTGCTGGTTTGTGGGAGCACAGCGTCCGAATGGAAGTGAGTATGAAGATACAACTTACATATTCGGATTCAGCATCACTTACACTATACACCGCTTACTCTAGTTCAGGGGGTGTTTCGGTGATGACAGGTTCCCTTTAAGTAGAATTTTCTGATATCCATGTGTATCTGCAGTATCCTAGAGCTGGGGTTACTTGCAAATTGTTTGTTGTTTAGTGTTTGCTATGTCATTTAATGCTATGTATACCTACTTAGCATGGTCTTTGTATGGGTCCTACAAGGTTAAACAACCATGAGGCAGCTGCTACAGTAGGTTGGTAGGTGGACTGGTTACTTCCACCACTAGCTCAGTCTAGGGTAGTTTATAGTGAGAGGTTGTTTTTGGCCTCACTCCTCAGTACTAGGCCTCACAGTATACAGACTAACCATGTCTACATGAACTATCATGAGAGAACCATCTTTGCAATACGGTACTCCAGGAAAGGAGAGGACAGAGCTGGAAGTTCCAGGATCATTAATGGTCGAGCATATGGAGTCAGTAAGGTACTCTGCTATCAAAACCCATAGACATTACTGCTGTGAATAGGAACCTGGCCAGTCTTAACTTAAACCTGTACTCTGCAGTAGCGAACTACAGCTGAGCTCTCATTTTAAAATTGTTATTGTTAGCCTCTAGAGAAGGAGAGGAGTACCACATTCTCAAACCTGGCCTACATCCATACAGAACCATCTGTACATCTGTGTAAACCTGCACTGTGAATGGTTGGAATCATGTTCTGAGACTGTTGGATGTACTACAATCTTCATTTTGCCCTTCAGTAAAAAGAGGCAGCTTTTTTTGTACATCTGGCCTGACTCCAACAACCTTTGCTGGCCAAAGCACCAACATCTCCTGCTTTGTACCAACACCAAAAAAGACAACACAAAAGGGCACCCAGCTACCATCAGCAGGAGCCCAAACATCAGGGTGTGCCCTGAGGGGAGAAAGGGTGCACTCTCCTTTCACTGCCCTGTCCAGAGGGAGCATTGGTGAGAGGAAAGCCATTGGGATAGACTATACAGCCAGAGCCATGACAATACTCGGTTTCAGTTCCTCAGACGCTTGCGGCTCCTCCTGCAGAGGTAACCCCATTCAAAAATGTACAGAACAATTTTTAAGTTAGAGATTCCTGCAATGTGGGACTATACACTTAGGTTCCGCAATCTATATAAAAATAAAAATACAGTATTCACACAGCATAAACACTAATCATGTTAATAGTACATTGTTTTACGTTCACGTGGGCAGCGGAAATCCTTATTGGGAACAATATTTCTTCTATTAAATAATATATCATCGCTGCCAAATAGTTTGCAGCGCCCACTGGGTGTCGTCTGATAAATGAGAGGCTTCAGAGCAACACATGATTAGTATTCACATAGTCATAGAGGCGTAGATCCTGTTCACATGAGAAATCTCCCTGTTCATTGCGTACATATATCCTGAACCTGTAGACGATTCTCCCTCCAGCAAACACTTCTGAAGATGGATAAAGCCAGTAATGTCTACTTATCTGTCTGGTAAGAAGACACAGCAGATAAACCAGGGAAATCGTTTTCTACATTCCACTCGTCAGATCTGCACCCGTAGTTTGGTGCAGTTTTTGATAGTAAAGACAAAAATACACATTTGCTTCTTTTGCTTTAAAACGACAGGAAAATGCGTTCCTGCTATTTGTACAAAAAATGCTGAATCCATGAAGGAAAAACCTCAAAAAGACCACATGTAGACATATCCTCACGGGAGGTGAATATAAAGGAGTAAAGAGTTTACAGGGGTCGTGCAACATTTTACAGTTATTACCTGTTAACAGGATAGGGGATAACTAACTGATCAGTGGAGGTCTGATTGATGGGGCCACCACCAATCCCAAGAATGGAGGTCCTATTTCCCCCATCCTAATGAAGCAGTAAGGTGAGCATGCACCCTATCGCTCCATTCACTCTCTATGGGACTGTCACAAAAACAGTGTTCAGCTAGTTCTAGCAGTCCCATATAGAATGAATGAAGCAGCACCATTCTTAGGGTGGTGAGAGTCCTAGTGGTCAGACCCCCACTGATCAGTTAGTATTTATCTATCTATAGTATGACTTTAAAACGTGGCACAATTCCTTTACGGTTGAAATCACACAATGCAGTTTTTTATTCCTTTTTAGGCAAAGTCATGAGTAGATTTTAAAAGTGTTCAAATAGGAGTCCTTCCATTTTTCCTTTTATCATCCACTACTCTATTATATTAGTGGGGAAAAAAATAAAAACTGAACCAAAACTACATATGTGAATCCAGAACTGATTTTTTTATGTTTTTAGTGTGTATTTTTATTAAATAACAAGAAAATACACTCACTGACAAAAAATAATGCACCTAAATAGAAAGACCAGAATGCAAAACTTGACATGCAATTATGTATTAGGCAGATATGTAAATTATTACAGGTATGGTCTGATTAGACACTGGATCTTGCCACAAAAGTGCTTCCCCTGCTGTCCTATAAAAAGGCTCTCAGAGGCTACTTTTGGGTAGTGTACCTCTTGGTGAGAGATCATTGACTGATAGACATGCCCATGCCCAATGACGCGGTTAAAGACTTTTTTGCCCAGTTGACAGACTTTTAGAGGGACACATAATTGGGCTGAGAGAAGCAGGTAGGTTGTTTCAATGAATTGCCCACCATCTAGGCCAATCTGACCTACGTTGCTGGAGGTTTTAGAAGCAGTGGTTACATGAGGGTATGCATACATGACAAACAGGCTCCAGATGGCCAAGACAGACCACCAGTAGAGAGGATAATTTGATTTTCTGACAAGCATGAGCAGCTCCCACAGTTTCATTGTCCACCATCCAGACACAGGGGACACCTTCATTACACACCCCTCTTCATCACACACCCATGTCTCTGCTCACCATTCCATTTTTTAGCAAAAGGAAATTTGCACCCATCACATGTCCTGCAATTGACAGCCAGTCACCCTCACCTTCTTTTGCAGTGGTGTCGTGAACGAGAAACCTGGACTGGTATTGTTGTGCCCTGGAGCAGGGGTACTTTAAAGTCTGGATGTTTGTGGACATTTGACCCTATTTCCCCTTTGCAAATTAATCAACTCCTTAATTTATTTTACTTTAGGGCCCATTCACATGACCGTGTGAATGGGTCTGCGTCTATTCCGCAATTTTGCTGAATAGATGCGGCCCCATTCACTTCAATGGGCAGCGTGCGAACTTGCCGAGCCGCGACTCCGCAAGAAAATATAGAACATGTCCTATTCTTGTCCGCAACAGCGGACAAGAATAGGCATCTTCTATGGGGTGCCGTCGGTGTGTGTTCCGCAAATTGTGAAACACACACTGTTCGGCATCCATGGTAAAAATGGTAATGCGGATCCGCAATACCACGGCTGCCTGAATGGCCCCTTAAAGGGTTAACTTGCATTTACTTATACTGTTTAATACTTTGTAACTACATATCATATGAATGTTGTCATATATATTCTGCTCATTTACACTGTACTTGCACAGCACTGTAGAAAGGGTTAAAGAACACTGAGAGACTTTTGGGACTTTCTGGCTAATAGTGAGAAGCTAGTAATTTTCCCACAGTTACCATAAGGCTTGTTTTGGTGGGAAAAGCCAGACTTGTTTACCACCAAAACCAAACATACTGACCTTTTGAATGCTAGGTGCTGCTATGTTATTGTCTGAAAACCTGTTTTTGTCTGATGAAAACTGCTGTCTCATTGCTATTGCGTATCGATGAATTTGTAATACAAAGAGAGAGATGGAAAGTGTAACATTGTATTTGTTTGTGCTGAGTTTCTCCACTCCACCCCTCCCACTAGAAGGCTCTAGTTCATCTAGAAACTGTATATAAGGTGAGCGGTCAGAGCTCCTAGTGTTCTGCAGTTAGGGAACTTAGAAGAGGATAGTGTTACAGTAAGATTAGGGCGCTAAAACCAAAACAAAAATTCATTTATTAAGGTGCAATGTTAAAAATTGAGAGAAAAAGAGAAACGCCCTCAGTATAATGTGTAGACTCTAAAAAGCTGAGCCACACAAATATACAAAGTTTTAATGCACCCCACAGTGTGCTAAAACGTGGGCACGCAATTGGATATAAACTGGAGTATAGGTCAAACCATGGATCAATAAGTAATGTATTGATCTATCTCCACTATCCACTTGTGCCAATAACTAGACCAATATTGTCTGGATGAAAAAAAGCAGTATAACAGAATACTGAAATGGATAATTCCACTGCTTTACATCCCAGGCACAGGTCTTGTTGTGTAAGTTGATACGGCCCTGTATAAGCCCTAACATCAATTGCTCTAATATGGCCCTGTGTATGTCCTAATATAAACTGCTCGACGCGTTTCTGGGTTGTTAAGAACCCTCATCAGGAGCTAAATGTAATAAATCAGGTAATAGCCATATGGATGTAAAGACACACAAACATATAGAGCGCACGCCACCTCTATCTGTGACGGCGCCTCCGGCACTAGTGCGGCCGTGACGCGGCCGCCGCACATGTCCGTATAAAAGAGGGAGGTCCCTCCCCTCGCAAGCCTCCGTTCGCCAATCAGCCGCCGACCAGCCCAGATGTGGGTAGCCTGGTGGGGGATAGCCCATCTATCACATATCGTCGTGGAAGAAGTATCAGGGACCGTCTTGTCCACAGTTTCCATCAGCCTAATCCTCGAGTTTGTAACTGGCTTCAGGATCCCCCCAAGGGGACATTTCCATGTGGTAGCTGCATAGCGTGTAGATCCATAAAAAAGGGGAACACCTTTACTAGTACTAGTACAGGCCGTATGTATAGCATCAGGACATTTGTCAATTGTAAGTCCACAGGCCTAGTATATCTGGCTACATGCAAATGCGGCATACAGTATGTGGGTAAAACCATCAGGCAATTCAGGAGACGCATTGGTGAGCATCTAGCGGACATTCGAAAAGGTGCGGATACACCTATTGCCCGCCACATGACTGATACACACGCGTCCAATGAGACTATGCTCCAGTTCCAAGGAGTGGAGATTGTGAGATCATCCCCTAGAGGAGGGGACCTGGACAAACGACTGTTACAAAAGGAGGCACAGTGGATATTTCGTCTTAAAACAGTGCGCCCGGATGGGCTCAATGACCACATATCATTTACATGTTTTTTACATTAGGGAATTAATGAGTGCTCCCTTATTTATTTTTGACTGGTCTGCCGGCAACAATAATCATACCCTCTTCTATTAGGCTTCTGAATCATCAGAGTGGTGTAGCCGGTTCATCTATGGTCTTCAATTTAGGACGATACCTGACCTAACTGCGCATGACTATGTACTGAATTCAGCATTTATGTGTCACATCGAGTTGATTCAATACAGGCATTAGTTCAGGGGATTTTAATATAGATGGAGTGAGTGGGAGAATTTATATATTGCTATATGATGCTATATTGGATCTAGTTGACTGACAGATATTGTCATTATATATATATGCACCTATGTACCCTATGTATCTATTCTGTGCTTTTTGTGTATCCTATGTATCTTTTTCATCTGATACATTTTAGGCAATGTTGGCATCCTTGCGTTTAGGAAATCAGTAGCGCACGGGACACTTTGTCGCGCCCCACATGATGCCGCTGGATTACTAATTATATTATATACCGCCGTTTGTTCCCACAATATGTATTCACTATTGTTTATGCCTTCTGCTCAACCAAACTTGTGACAGCGCCGCCTGGCCCGGGGAGCTGTCTCGGCTGAGCGCTCCATCCCCTTGGGCTGGTCGGCGGCTGATTGGCGAACGGAGGCTTGCGAGGGGAGGGACCTCCCTCTTTTATACGGGCATGTGCGGCGGCCGCGTCACGGCCGCACTAGTGCCGGAGGCGCCGTCACAGATAGAGGTGGCGTGCGCTCTATATGTTTGTGTGTCTTTACATCCATATGGCTATTACCTGATTTATTACATTTAGCTCCTGATGAGGGTTCTTAACAACCCAGAAACGCGTCGAGCAGTTTATATTAGGACATACACAGGGCCATATTAGAGCAATTGATGTTAGGGCTTATACAGGGCCGTATCAACTTACACAACAAGACCTGTGCCTGGGATGTAAAGCAGTGGAATTATCCATTTCAGTATTCTGTTATACTGCTTTTTTTCATCCAGACAATATTGGTCTAGTTATTGGCACAAGTGGATAGTGGAGATAGATCAATACATTACTTATTGATCCATGGTTTGACCTATACTCCAGTTTATATCCAATTGCGTGCCCACGTTTTAGCACACTGTGGGGTGCATTAAAACTTTGTATATTTGTGTGGCTCAGCTTTTTAGAGTCTACACATTATACTGAGGGCGTTTCTCTTTTTCTCTCAATTTTTAACATTGCACCTTAATAAATGAATTTTTGTTTTGGTTTTAGCGCCCTAATCTTACTGTAACACTATTAACTTTATTGGACGCCTACTTGCGCCTAGTTTAGGTGGTATATAGGTAAACTGATTTTTAACTTAGAAGAGGAGACTCTGCTAGACTACTTGAGTGATCAGAAGAAGATACTGAGGTGGGTATACTCTGCCACAGATGTGGGCCTTCAGCCTTCTGAGACAGAGAGAAAGTTAGTTCAGGACTTTTCTCAGCATCAAACTATTCTTCTACCAGGGAGGAGACTGGAGAAGACATCCCAGTGTATCGCCTTATTGTTTTTCACCTGAATTCCTCCAGTTAAAAAGCACACTGGTGTACTGTAGACCCTGACTCTCTGGATTTAATTCCCATTGGGTTGCACCACACCTTCCATCTCTTCCGTAGAGCAGCAATACGTGTGACACTTCAACAGTGTCCAGGGGACTCACCTAAGGCCACTGCACTATAGACTGGAACTGTATTGTCTTTAGTGAGGAATTCAGGTTTTGTTTGGGATCACATGACGATTGGGTTAAAGCATGAAAGCCTCGTGGTGAGTTCTTCAGTCCTGCCTTTGCTGTGGAGCGACACACACTGCCCCATATTATACGACAGTCACCCCAGTAGTAATACAAGGGACAAGTGCAGGACATCTTGTGGCCACATGTGTTCAGTTCATGACAGGGCTTCCAAATGGTATTTATCAGCAGGATAATGCTCATGTGCACACAGCAAGGGTTTCCCAGGAATGTCTCCGCCAGATTGCAACACTTCCTTGGCCTGCCTAGTCTCCAAATTTATCACCAATCAACCATTTATGGGTCCACCTGGGATGTCAGCTTCAGCAACCTACAAGTGTGCAGGATCTACAGGCCCAGCTGCAACATCTGTGGACAAATGTGCCACAGGATACCATACAGAAACTGTATGCCATCAATGCCCAACCGTATCTCATTTTGTATCCAGGCTAGAGGGGTCCAACAGGGTCCTAGAGCCTCCTTTCACTTGTACAGTTATCCCCAGTAAACTTATCCTGTCGTTCTAATATTGTAATCACTTAGAGATATCATCATTACATTCACAGATAGAAAGTTTCATTAGATTCCAACAACTTATTCTTGGTTCATTAGCTTTTTTTTTTTTTTTTTTTGTCGATGAGTGTATGCGTTGAAAACTGCAGCACAATGATTGGAAATGTGGCTGAAACACTATGGTACACATTTATCTACTGCTGTACACCATAATCTGGCACACATTTTGGGACTTTTCACTACGGACAAGGCATTTTTGCATGCAATATTTGCATTGTGTTTGTGCATTTTAAGTGTTTTTGCTGTTTTTGTCAAAATGCATCATTGGCTAGGCATAACATTTCTGCAGGCATTTTCCCTGTCGGAATCTCTATGAGAGTTGAAAAACCCCTGGAAAGAAATCTGTTTTAAGTATATAATTAAAAAAAGAAAATTAAAAAAATTATGTGTGAAGTAAGCGAACGAGCAAAGATACAAATGGCAAAGCAATACTGCAACTATCCCAGGAGACAGCTGACATGCTCCACAATGAATGAACACCATCTGTCAGTTCAGTCCATCACTCACCAAGAAATCCATAAAACACTTATTTTATGCCATAGGAAAATTAATACAATCAGGATATATGGACACCAGCCATTTTGTCAATCCACCTTCCATCCTGATAACTCTTATGCCCATGGTGGATGTGTTTATTGCCGTAAAAAAAAGCCATTTGCACGTATAGAAAATGTCAAGTAGCTGAGTTCACGGTCTTCCTTGTACTACTGATCTTATGACTGCCTTTCCTATTCCAATTTCTCTTATGCTTAGGGCTCATTCAGACGACCGCTCCATATTTGGTGTTCTGCAAATTGCGATCCGCAAAACACGGATGCAGCCCGCGTGCTTTCCACAACTTCCAGAACAGAACGGGTGGCTCATTATAGAAATGCCTATTGTTGTCCGCATAATTACTGGAGTAGATTTCAGATGTCTTTTATGCCTGAAAACAGGAGTTAATATTAGTGAATTTGCTGGGGCCGATAGCCTGGCCCCGGACTGGTCCACAGTGACAAGGACTGCATAGAAGCGCCAGTGCAACAAAATTCTGTTGCAAAACGTGGTCTTCTGACTTTTTTTCACCGAAAACATGCGTAGCAATGTTAGTAACTGAAAAGAGAAACTTCTTGCCCAATCTTGCCACAGTTTACACACTGGAAACAGCACTAAGAACCTCAGAAGGTGCCCACACACTTATTAGCCCTGTTGAGTGTTCCACAGTCAATAAAAAAGTCAGATTTTCCTGACACATTTTTTGCCCTTGTGAACATACCCTGAGGCCTCGTCCACATTTCCGTGTCAGTGACCCATCCGTGAAAAAAAGCGTACGTGTTTTATCCGTGAAGCTGTCCGTGAAGGATCCGTGGTGCGTCCGTGTGTCCGTTTTTACCATCTGTGTGGCATCCGTATTTCACTGACGTTGCTCAGCTGAAAAAATGATTTCCAAAGAATCTCCTATTAGTCATCAGTGAAAAACGGACGCACCACGGACACAACACAGATGTGTGTCAGTGATTTTCACGGACCCATAGACTTCAATGGGCGTGCTTGGTCAGCATCACGGGATTATTGCATGTCCCCGTGATTTTTTTACTGACCCACGGTCAGTAGAAAAATGCTGAAATGTGAACAGATACATTTAAATCAATGGGTACGTGTGCTGTCCATGAAAAATGCGGACAGCACACGTCAGTGAAAAACGGAAATGTGGACGAGGCCTTAGGCTCCATTCACACGTCCTGTTTTTCTTTCCTGATTCGATCCTGATCTGGATCCATTCATTTCAATGGGTCCTGAAAAAATCAGCATCGAATCAGGAAAGAAAAACAGGACGTGTGAATGGAGCCTTAGAGATATATTTCTTTCTACCAACTTAGTAAAAGATGATAAAAAAAATAGTTCAATAAATTTAGACCTATCTCCAATAAAGTACAGCTGCATCATCATAACTTATCTAATGACCATAATGGTGTAGTTTTAAAATTCATCACAGTCATTTAAATAGCCATAACCATCCAGTAGAAATCAGAGATCGATATACCATAGAAGCTATTGTCTTCTGCTGACAGTCACACAAGCATTTTAGCTTGGCTCTACAAGACTATTGTAAGGCTTTGGAAGGTTACTTTGAAAACAGGGAAAATTCAGGAATTAAACAAGGCACCCGAGCATAATGATGGAGGCATTAAAAGTTACATTACCATATTCCTCAGCAGGAAAAAAGGAGGGTCCACAAAATTCCCCTTAATTGACAAATAAATCACGTTGCGTCCTATGAAGTGTAAGGCATTTCTTATGACTAAATCAAAATCTGATGACATGAAACTGTTTTATTTCTGTGTAGTTATCATCTGGTCTCCACCTTTACTGAGGGAGTAAGTGAAACATGACTGGGTGGATGGTTTTGGGAGACACCCCGGTATAATTTGGGAGAGCTGGTTTGCCAAGCCCTTACAAATACTCTATTAGCATTTACTAATGAGGAAATGTGTACATGGAGTGAACTAATCAAACAAAGGAGACTGAAGAAGGTGGAGAGGGAGTAGACCGGAATATAGGAGGCAATCAAGTTGTAACAAAGAGGGAAGATTACTCATCTGAAGTACGACAAAGGATGTCATGAAAAGAAATGGATGGGATCAAATCAATAGGTACACTCACTGTGTGGAAAGGGACATGTGAAAGTAAAAGGGGTACACGTGGAGATAAAAGTAATGAAGCAACAGGAGAAAGTCATTCATTGCAGAACAAAAGTTTTACAATTATTATGAAGCCCAGACTACTAGTTCTGTATCCCAAACTATCCTAAATATTCTATGATAACATTTCTCCATTAACCCCTTAAAGCATAATGCCGTACATGTACGGCATTATGTGCCCGCACTTGTATGGAGCGGGCTACTGCAGTGAGCCCACTCCATATGCGGCAGGTGTATCATAGAGCAGGTAACCGGCTGCAATGACGGGTAACAGTGATCCCACCGAACCCCGTCATTTATCCCTTCAGATGCCGGGTTCAACGCTGATCAAGGCATCTGTGGAGTTAGACAGAGGGATGTGGCTCCCTCTGTCTTACGATCAGAGCCCCCTCAGTGAAATTGCAGAGCTCTGATCGCTTACCACGGCAGCCTGGACATTACTGAAGCCTTCCAGGCCTGCCATGGTAATCTGCCTGCTGAACTATGCACGAGGCACAGCTCAGCAGGGACAGTGTCAGACTCCTATTCACCGTAATAGATCTCTATTAGAGTAGGACAAGGGGTCAAAAGATCCTAGGTTCGTGCCTTCTAAGGGGGCTAATAATTGTTAAATAAAAAGTTACAAAAACACCAAAATATTATAAGTTTAAATCACCCCCTCTCCCAATTTTACATATAAAAATATATAAATAATACAAAATAAACATATTAGGTATCGCCGTGTCCGAAAATGTCAACTATTAAAATAGTTTTAAAAATTTCCTGTGCAGTGAACGACGTAACAGAAAAAATGAAAAACACGCAATTTGACATTTTTGTCATCTTGTCCTCCCCAAAAATTTGAATAACAGAGATCAAAAAGTCATACATACCACAACAAATGGTACCAATCAAAACTACAGTTCATTATACAAAAAACAAGCCCCATACAGCTCTGTAGACTGAAATATAAAAACGTTATGGCTGTCAGAATATGGCAATACAAAGAAAATTTTGATTTTTTTCAAAAGGTTTTTATTTTCTTTTAAAGTAATTAAACAAAAGAAAACTATACAAGTTTGGTATCATCGCAATCATATTAAGCCACAGAATAAGGGCGTCATGTCATTTTTAGCACACAGTGTAACATAGTAACATAGTAACATAGTTTATAAGGCCGAAAAAGACATCTGTCCATCCAGTGAACGCCACAGAATTGTTTTTCTTTTTTTTTGTTATGAATTTTACCCCACAAAGATTTGTTTTTCAATTTTCCAATACAAGACATGGTAAATTAAATGATGGCATTAAAAATGCATCTTGTGCCGCAAAAAATAAGCCTTTATATGGCATATGGCGTATGTGAACAGAAAAATAAAAAAGTTATAGCTATTGGAACATGGGGAGGAAAAATCAGAAATGCAAAAATTAAAACAGACCTGGTCTTTAAGGTTAAAAGCTATAGGCCAGATTTCCATCACATTCAAGAAATCCATATATCTTTTTTTAGATTGAAGAGAAGGATTGAATCACAGCACAAGGGAGAGGTAAAATATATTTGTAAATTTGAAAAGTAATATAAAGTGGGTTTATGGTTCAAATCTATTAGGGATTTCGGAATTAATAGAGAGTTCCCCCCATTCAGAACCTTATCTTTTAGCCAAGGGTTGGGTACCCAAAACAGTCATGCTTTGATTGCAATGGACAGTGCACAATACTTTATTTCCCCAGTGGTGGTGCTGCAGGAACATCGACACTTGCCAGTATAAAATAAACAGAATACTGTCAAACCAACCTTATGATTTCATTGGGAACAGCCAACCATTTAATGTGGGGGATGTCCAAGTTTTCCCCTAACAGCAGATGTTGGGGAAAAGAAGAGTCAGACATATTGAATTTCATCATGCCTGATGCTCTGTTCTCGCAAGATGTGTCTGCCAGTGGGTTACTTCTGTCTCCCTATTAAGAACAAATGTGTAGCATGTGTATGAGGGGGTCAAAAGGAACATTGGTTGAGCTGGCATGGAGCTGACAGCTATCTAAAGAGTATGTCCTGCATTAAAGGGGTATTCCGGGAATACTATGTTTTACTATGTTTTTTATGCTCATGTAGTTGCTTACCTCATGTACACTGTCCTCATGCTTCTTCTCTTCTTCAATTTGGACTTTACTGACCCGTTTTCACCAAGTGATCAAATCACTCTGGTTTGTTCCCATCCTGTATTTAGCACTTCCTGTTGCTGTATCCAACCAAACCCTTGATGCACTTCTCCTTTTTCTGAAACAGTTCTAGCACCACCCTTAAAAACACCCAGCTAGTTTATAGCTCCTCCCACCAGCTAGTTACATAGACACTCCCCTATCACTGCCCCTAACAACACCCAGCTAGTTTATAGCTCCTCCCACCAGCTAGTTACATAGACCCTCCCCTATCACTGCCCCTAACAACACCCAGCTAGTTTATAGCTCCTCCCACTAGCTAGTTACATAGATACTCCCCTATCACTGCCCCTAACAACACCCAGCTAGTTTATAGCTCCTCCTACCAAGCTAGTTACATAGACACTCCCCTATCAGTATGCAGAAAACTTGAACCCAACCCGTTTTCCTTGCCAACTTGCAATGCAAGTCCTGGTCAGATGTAAGCCGAGGTCAATATACTAAACAATCCAAAACAGTCACAGAAAGAACCAGGAGCACAGCAAGGGAGTAAACCTATAACTGGCAAGGTTGAATTGCCAGCAAGAGATTTAAATAACAGCCCTAGGGCGAAAAGTCACAACAAAGTTAAGTCACATAAGGAACAGGGCCCACCGTGCTTGCCAAGGATTCAAGCGCTTGTCCGTATCCAACTAGGTTACATTTTTATGATCTGTCAGCACACTGACCTGGTGCTGAGCCACCCTCTAAGAAGTGCCGCCACTCCTCAAAAGGCCCACAGGCAATAATTCCCTGTTGCCGATATCATAGTTTTTCTCCATGAGGGAGAACTTACGGGAGAAAAATGCACAGGGTTTGAGATTGGTGAGGAAGGATGGACCCTGAGATAGCACAGCACCAGCACCTCAAAGGTGTCCACTTCAACAACAAAAGGTTTTGTCACATCAAGCTGGACAAGCACTGGTGTCTAGTCAAATTGGTCAATGGTTTAGCAATGACAGAAATTTTTACAAATTTTCTATAATAATTGGCAAGCCAAGAAGTGCCATGAGAGACGTAGTACTGGCCGACTCGACAATCGCACACACCTTAGCAGGATTCATACAAAATTTTTGAGGTAAAATGATGTGGCCCAGGCAGGGGATCTCTCATTCCAAATTCACACTTACTCAATTTCGCAATTAGATTATAATCCCTCAGTTTTTGAAGAACAATTCTCACATTTAGAAATTTAGAAAGAATACAGCCCCTACGGGAGAAACTGATGGATGGATGTGCCCTTTCTTTAGACTATCTTGAACGTACTTGCTCATAGCCAGCCTCTCAGGCCCAGAGAGGTTAAAAATTAGTCCCTTAGGGAGTTTAGCTCCAGGGACCAACTCAATGGAACATTCGTATTATCGATGGGGTGGCAAGGCTTCAGAAGCCTCCTTAGAGAACACGTTCTGGAAATCCCTGATGAACCCAGGGATGTAGCTCTCCTCAATATCCAGGCTGGCAACCTGAATAGACAAGCAGTTATTAGAATACTGAGGATCCCACTTGATAAGTTCCTCATTACTCCAATCCAAATTTGGGGAATGGTTTCTCAATAAGGGTAACCCCAAAATGATGTCAGCCGACAAATTATACATAACAAAAGGCAAATATTTTTCAGAGTGAATCGCTCTCACCATCATAACCAAATCAATAGTTTGCAATTAGAGATGAGCGAATCATGCAAAATTTTATTCGCCGAACATTCGTCGAACTTTTCCTAAGATTCGTATATCCGACGAATAGATTCGTTGAATTTGCGTACAAAATATACGTAATTATATGGCTTTTAGCGAACATTCGCGCACTAATAATGAACGTTCAGGTAAAAAGGTACGCAACCTCTTTGAACACGTTCGCATAAGCGTACAAAGTGCGTACGAAAATGACGGGCTTTGCTGGAGAGCAATGGTGGAGCAGGAGGAATGCTCTGAGTCTGACCCCTGGCTTCATATGGATACTGTATCAGCAGATGACAGCAGATCATCCGGCTGAGATTGAGATGAGCGTGCCATCCACTCCACTACCTCATCCACTTTCTCCTCCACTACAATTTTGCACCTTGGTGGGTTAGCCTGGTGGAACAACGGCCAAGTATTGTGAATACTACTAGTAGATGCTCTGCCTACAGGTCCTTTGGCAATGCTGCCCTGTGCCACCTTGTCATTTTTTTTAGACCTCGAGGTCTGGCTGGAACTTGACCCCTTTTGCTTATCCATTCCAGACATTTTTCAATTCACTCTGTGGCCCTGCAGCTGGTCTTTGTCCCTGTATCTCCCTGTCTCTCCTTATCTCTCCCTGCCTCTCTCTCCCTGCCTGATTAATTACTAGCCCTGAACTGGCCCTGCACTTGCCCTGCAGTATCCCTGATATGTGTAATATGGATTCCCAGAGCAATTACACCCCAATTTTCACAAAACAGGTCTCAGAACTTCACACACAGTGCTTCTGTTCATCTCAGCAGTCGCAGCAGAAGTGATGCGTCACTGGCTTACCGAGCCTGAGCCAATCAGAGCAAGCCCCGCCCACTAGGTCAGGTGACCGCTTTCTTCCCAGGCTTTTGCACACGATAAACGAACTAACAGTAAAATTTCGCTAATGAATTGAATTCGTATGCAACAGTTACTTATACATAGCAATAGCGTATAATTTATAGGACAAACTACGTAGCGAATGCATACAAAGCCGAAGCGAATCACCTAATATTCGGATTCGCTTCGCAGCTAAAAATTTCCAAGATTCGATGCGAATCAACGAATCGGCGAATAGATTCGCTCATCTCTATTTGCAATTCAATAAACCCTCTGGCTAATGAAGTGATATCCGCCCCAGATATCGGAATGGTAAGCGGCCCTTGAATCAACAAAGGCCATACCAGAAACAGACCCTCCCTGTGAAGATAATTTCACTGGCAGAAGAACTCTAACACATTTCTTGAGAAATACCTGTGCATCTCTCCGATCGTCACTCAGATGATGAAGTTTTGCGCCAGATCTTTCACGTTTATATTCCCTAATACGAAAAACCCCTTTAAGGTTCAATACATAAAAGACATAGGGTACAAAAATCAGCTCAAAACACAAATTTGAATGCAAACAATAGTAATCAATTGTAAACTAATGTACAGGGTATGTGCTAATATGCAATAAGGAATCTGACACTTTCAGAAACAATATATTATATATGTTGTTAAGACAAGTCTATTGATCTGGATTATAGGTACACTTGGGAGATATGGCCTGTAAATCGTGTTTTCCCCATCTCCATTATTTGCTTATTCAGTATATCTTCTCTTTACAGGACACCAGTGGAATCAATGGATGACATAAGTCAAGCATCTTTTATACTAGACATGTAAGCAGATGAGGAAGGAAGATTCACAAAGTCTGCAGGTGGAGGGCCATATGAAAGAGATGACTGTAAACTAGCAAACTACGTATTGAGGATAAGGAGTTATTGAGATTTCCTGCTGTAAGACATCTCTGTAAGACATCCCTGATTGTTCATCTTAGCTAAATGGGAGGCAAACTTTAAAGTGAATCTTCACCCTTGAATACCTTTCTGTTTTATATCTAAATAGGTTCAATGTTGCACTGATATTTCTTAATATAGTACAGTATATCTTTATGGCAGTTGGAGCTTGTTTTTCTCTGAAACAGGGGTCCAAATCCTCTCCAAATCCACAGTAGTCCTTCTAGTAATGCCCTCATATGTACATGATGATGATGAAGCTAAAAGTGCCTGGCAGTTGAAGAGAGCAGGAGGAAATGAGTTCATGTCGAGATCTGCTCACTTCACCACCAATGCACTTTATGTAGTACGCCATAGTGGCACTGTCATTCCTATACCCTGCTACTGTCTCTAATGGCTAACATTAATGTCATCTGAGTATTTATTCCAGGTCCTCCGACACTCTGCATTCATAATATTGCTATGAAACTGTTATGTTCACATAATGTGCCTGGTTCACCAGTAGGTGGCAGAGGATATGGCAGAGAGATCTTTAGATAGAATAGAACTTACCATTCCATTCTCCCCCTTTTGGGCAGAGGTGGGTTAATCATGCTTCCTACCAAGGGTTGCATGAAAAATCTCCAAAACCTGTTATGGCTCATAACATCCCACTGGTAGGTCCAATCATGACGGCACCTGTGCCAGTGGGTTCCCCTCCTGTCAAGGCATGTTATGAGACCAAATGCAGCTAAGCTACCAGGTTTCTCCTAGGAGTTACACGTATCTCCCCAACCGTGGATCCTAGACACATAGAATTTTCAGTGCCACGTCCCACTCGTCTCCGGGGTCGTAAAACTGTCCTTGGCCCTTGGCTAGGTCATGGCATAATTTCATAAATCCTTATGAAATTCTGGCACCGGCTCAGCTGCAGGAATCTCTTTGAACTCGCTGAGCGGTTGCAGATTCTCAGCAGGCTTCCTTCTGAGAAGTTGTCGGGCTCCACTCAGGCTAGGAAGGTGTGAGGTTCCTCACTACGGTCTCCTATCCTGTTTTTTTATTGTACTCTGGGTGGCCATATGTGACATGGCTTTGACACAAAAGGGGTTGGCAGGGAATCATAAGTCATATTCCTCACAAATACCAATTATGATTTTTGGAAAGGAATGTCCAATAAGCTCACTAAAGAGAGATCGACATGCTCATGCTCCCTCAACCATAATATCTCATCGCGGGAGTTTCTGAAGCTGAACCCACGGCAATCAACTGATCACAGGATTCAGTTGTAAGAGAGGTTGTCTTCACAAGTAAGCTTCTTTAAGATGAGGCACATTTTTGTTACTGACTCCCCAGATTGTAAGGGATAATTATTTATGAGCTTCTTGTGTGTGACTTACTATATACCATGAAAGGATGCAATGGACACTACAGTAAACCACACTGGGGACAGTGGGAAATGCACTACACTGTGATATAAATGTATTGTATTGTAAATGTGTGTTGTAAATAACACTGCCATCTAGTGACCTATAGTTTTACTGCTGATAGATAATATGTATGGATGCAGGACCTTTCAGTCATGTGTCTTATTTATGCAGGTCCTCAGGCTGTAGGAGAACATAGCTGTGAGAGGATAAATACAATGTTTTGCCTAGAATGTAAAGGCTTCTAAGAGCTTCCAGCAGTCCCCCCTAATAATCAGAATTCATGCTCCCCACCAAAACAATCCTTACCCTAAACCTAATCCTAATTATAACACACAAGATGCCACACAGAATACCTACAAAAAAGTCCCAAAAGCAACCAAAACACAATAGTTTCCTAAATGCTATTTCTCATCCCCATCTATCTCTTTATGTGAACTCTTTATGTGCAGAAAAGCCTTAAGAAAAAGACACAGGATTGCCTGAGATTGATTGTGAGCTGGAAGATGTTGCAGATTGCTGTGAGTAGAAAGCTACCGGTGGAGGTGAATGCCACTTAATCCTGCGTGTATCTAGACTTAGATTGGAAAAGTATGTAGCTAAGTACTGCAGTGGAGTTGAGGTCAGAGCTGAGGGTGGAAAGAAGACACCTCATTCATGCATTCTGATAGCAGCCAAGGCCTGGCTGTGACCAGGACCTGTAATTTCACAAATGCCCTGCTTTTGCTGCTGAGTTCTTCAAGTTATATTGCAATCAAAGGGAGTGCCTGTATGGTCCTTAAAGAGATAGTGCTGGAATTGTTATTGTCCCTTTGGGCCATAAAACTATTGGTGCATTGAAAGAACCATTCAACAAGCATGTTGCATTTTGAGGCCATGGGAAGTTCACCGTGAAAGTACAGTATTGTAATCTGTTCCTCTGTAAAGTCAATGGTGCACCATGTGTAGCATATAGACAAGGCAGACTGTGGCAGAGAGTAGGCCCTCAGGTACCCACAGTGGCAGGGTAGGGTACACTGCGTGTTCTACAGTCACTTTGGCACAACCTGAACTGATGGGAGCTCTGGCGGAATTGACATCCAATTCAATAAATCTGTTGATGTGCAAAATTAGTGCCTTACTCAGGAGCCTTGTCAAAGCTATCAACATAATGTGTGGGATTACAATGGTTGTGTTCTGTGGGTTTTCGGATGGGGCATATTTTGAATGAATTAGGCTAGGGCAACACAGCGATCTTGGTCAGCGTCAGCTGTCTCGCCAAAGTATGCCAGTGTAGCAGGGCAGCCATAGAAATTAATGGGTTTGCAGCACAACTTGTAAGTTTACTGCTACCCCAGAATCTGGAAAAAAAAAACAACCCTGCTGGGACCGAGATCGGTGTAGACCTAGCCTTATTTTTGTCAGTCCATGCAAAAAAAAGTGACAAATAATGGATCATGTGCAAGGCATAGGAAGATGGTGCATATAATTTGGCAATTCAGAATGGACCACCAGTGAATGTTCTTTAGAGAAGAGAATGCGTCTAAGTTAAAGTGGTTATCCAACCCCTGAAATGCCCCCCCATATGCCCGGGCACCCTCGTTGCTTCCGATGCCTGCATGGCTGCTGCTGCTGCTTCTCTCCATGTGCGGATAACCCCTTTAACCAGAGAATAATCTGTATAGTGTCATAATTCATCCTTGAAGAGCTCTGTACATTGTGATCAAGAATGCGGGCTAATTACTTTTCAGATCTGCCACGTAATAACATGTTTATGCAAAGGGATTTATTTAATGAGGAATCATCTGTGATTCAGATATACCATCAACATCATGGACATTCCAATGATTAATTTCTACTCAAGCAGCTCCTCTGTTCTCCTAAATTTTGTACAATGTAGAAGGTATAATTATCATCCTGCCTCAGCCTGCATCTGCCCTTCTGCCATGCACCCCCAAAGGCTTCAGGGTGTGCCCCAGGGAGCTCTGGGGAGAGAAGATAGCCACCATGAACCACCACCAATCATATCAGAGCCACAACTACCACTCCCCTTCTCCCCGCTCTCCCCCTGAAAGGTAGTTGCACCTTTGGATGGTCATACTGTATACAATTAGATTTTGTCCTTAACTTGGTCCAAATACACCTAAGCTCTTTCTTGTAAAAATCAGTAGCTTCATAAGATTTTCCAACTTGTTTAAAAATCTTTTTATTCTCCTTATCCCCTAATGTTGACTGGATCTGATCAACAGAAACCTTAAAAACTTCTTATCAAATATCTAGCACACTGGCCAAAAATCAGATGGAGCCATGTCACACACAAACAATTCTAAAGAACACTGAATGGAAAAAAATAGGTAACCCATAAAAATAAAGTTCTTAGAAGATAGGACATGATATGTTTGTGCAGGGGCATAGCTACTGTACGTAGAGTGGTTGCAGAAAATGCAGTTGCACTTGGGTCAAAAGGGCCTGAGGGACACTAAAGAAGACAATTAGATATTAGATGACACATAGAACATTGGGGGTCTTAATACAGATTTTACATTGAGGTGAAGGAGATACACCTCTGTGTATATGAAAAATCCTACAGGAGCACTTAGTTCATAAAGAATACCAGTTATCGTACTGCTATTTATTATATATCTACCAAAAGGACCCTTCTTCACCTGGGTATATTTTATCTATTTCATTTAATGTTTGTGTGTGTCATTAAAAGATATCGACAGTGACCTCTACAGCACCCTACTTCCTTAACAGTGATCTCCACAGCCCCCACCCCTTAACACTCCCCCCCCCCACAGTGCCCCGTCTCTTTAAAATGGGACCTTCACAGCAGCCTGCCCCTTTAACAGTAAGTTCCACAGCACCCCACCCCCTTGACAGTGACCTCCAAAGGGGCCCGCCCCCTTAACAGTGACCTCTACACTGACCATAGGTTATAGTCCCCTTAACTGACCTCCACCATTCCTGGCCCCCTTGACAGAGACCTTCACAGCGGCTGCCCCTTCAACAGTGACTGTCACAGTACCCCGCTCCCTTAACGGTGACTGTCACAGTACCCCGCTTCCTTTAACAATGACCTTACAGTACCCCGCTGCCTTAACAGTGACCTCACCTTTAATAGTGGCCTCCACAGTATCCCTCCTCCATTAACAGTGACCTCCACAGTGCCTTTCCCTTTAACAGTGACCTCCACAGCAGACTGCCCTCTTAACAGTAACATCCATGGTGCCCTCCCCTTTAACAGTAACCTCCACAGTGTTCGCCCCTTTTTTAGTGACCTCCACAGTACCCCATCTCGTTAACAGTGATTTCCACAATAATCTGCCCCCTTAACAGTGACCTCTACAGCATCCCGCCCCTTAACACTGATCTCCATAGCAGATTGTCCACTTAACTGTGACCTCCACCGTTCCCTTCCCCCTTAACCTCCACAGCACCCGCCCCTTTAACAGTGACCTCCACAGCAGAATGAATGTCTAAAACATAAGTTATATTTATGGTAGCCCTTTCAGTCCCGGAGGTTTTTTTGGCTTTGCGTTTTCGTTTTGCGCTCCCTGCCTTCAAACAGCCATAACTGTTTTATTTTTCTGTTCACATAGCTGTATGAGGGCTTGTTTTTTGCGGGACAAGTTGTACTTTCCAACGCCACCATTTAATATTGCATATGGTGTAGTGGGAAGCGGGAAAAAAATTCCAAATCGGTTGAAATTGTAAAAAAAAACGCCATTCCGCTACAGTTCTACGGGTTTCTTATTTACAGCGTTCGATGTTCATTAAAACTGACCAGTTACTTTCATTCTACTGGTCAGTACAAATCCGGCGATACCTAATATGTATAGTTTTTCCTGCGTTCCTGGGGTGTGTATAACTTTTTGATCAGTTTTTATAAAAAAAAGTTTAGAAAAAAAAAGCGACAAAAAACAGCGAATCGCCATTTGGACGCTTTTTTCCGCCACACAATTCGCTGTATTGGAACTTTTTTTTTTATATATTTTAAAAGTACGGGCGTTTTCGGTCACGGTGATACCCATGATGTCTATATCTATTGTTATTTAGGTATTTATTTTTTAATTATACGGAAAGGGGGGTGATTTGAACTTTTATATTTTTTTTATTTTTTATATATTTTTTAACATTTTTTTAATTTTTTGTGATTATTTTAAAGCTCAAATATGAGCAAATAGATTGTGTTTTTTATTTTTTCTTTATGAGCAATGAGGGTTTTTTAATTTTGAATTAATGACCGAATTTGCTCATTTCTTATCCTGGCCTGCCATCTAGTGGCTAGAATAAGAATTTCACTTTGAAAGC
The DNA here is from genome assembly GCA_900303285.1 of Rhinella marina. Taxonomy (NCBI): domain Eukaryota; kingdom Metazoa; phylum Chordata; class Amphibia; order Anura; family Bufonidae; genus Rhinella; species Rhinella marina. Next base: position 271,567 of record ONZH01023746.1, on the reverse strand, counting down.
TGTAAACCTCATCAGCGAGGTTTACAGCTTTCAGATCGTGTACAGACACCCCGATTGGCCACACGGGGTGTCTGTACACCACCGGAAGCGTACGCTTCCGGGTTTAGACGCAACTAGATGCTGTGATCACGGCATCTAAAGGCCTATGAAGACGCCGTCGATGGCGGTAAGTACCCGCAAGAGACTTGCCGGCCATGACACCCGCCGCCCGTGCGAGCGGGCGCCATGTGTCTGCATCGCCCCAACTCCATACATGTACGGCGCTGGGGCTGTAAGGGTTAACAGGGTCATCCACAGTGCCCTGCCTCTTTAAAGCTGACCTACATCAGTGAAGTAAAATGGCTGGGTTGTTAAGGAAACCTGGTGTGAAACTGTGTGTAAGTGGAGACTAAAGGCCTGCGAGCTTCTATTGGCTGATAAGGGCCATGTGACCACGTGTATGGCAGGCTTCTATTGGCTAATGCATTTTTTGGGAATATCTTATGAACGGTACGTCCTAGAGAGCTGAGACCCGGTCTAAAACCTTCCGGGACACCTGATGTACCTGTGTGCCAAATTTCGTGATTGTAAATGCGACGGTGTGGATTCCTTTAGCGGACATACATACATACACACATACTGTATGTGTATTTGTATGTGTATATGTCTGTGTGTGTGTGTATGTACTGTGTGACATGTGTGGGGCCGGAGCGCGGTTCCGGCCCCACACATGTCCCTGCGGCAGCACGGATCCAGCGGCACCCTTCACCTGCCGGATCCATGCTGCCGCTAATGTGAAAGAGACCTAAGTATGTATACATACATAGCTGTTAGCCACTGATGAACGTGGGGGAGGTGTTATCAGTGATTGATAGAATTCTCTGTGTAAGTGTGTATATAGAAATAGCTGTCAGTCACTGATAGTTGTACACAGGGGAGGTGTTATCAGTGATTTATAGCATTTTCTGTGCAAGCCTACATTCCTACAGCAGTGAAAAATGGCCCATGACACAAGGGGAGCAGGTCACCGATGCTGCCTGTGATTGGCTACAGTGGTCACCTATTAATTGTCAGAAGAAAGAGTTTCTTGTTCTGAACTAGCTTGGAAAAATGATCCCTTTTAATTAGAAGCAGCAGCAGTACATCGTGGAGGTGGAAAAGGTAGTAATAGTAGTGGCGGTAGCAGTAATGGAAGTTTCAGTAAGAAGAATAGCAGCAGGGAGTAGTAGCAGCTGTGGTGGCAATGGCTGCAGTAGCAGCCATATGGTATGGAACATGATTACTGGATAGCCATAGTTTTAGACCCTCTCTAACAAAGCAAAATGAGGGATTTTTTTCTGTTGCCAAAAGGGAGGCTAAATTACTTTATTACCAGGATACACTATGTACGCTTGCTGCATATGGGACATGATACTCGGTAGGCCAACAGAGGTAGCAGCATGATATGGCACCATCAGAAATGGCAGATCTATTTAATGGCCTCAGTAGGCAGGTGTTATAAAGCCCCTTGCCCCTGCCCTGAAAACCCTCTGTGAAATGACTGGAGACTGGACAAGACAGAACAGAGAGCGCATACTGGGTTACTTCGAGGCCACTGTTCCAATCTGCCTGCCCAGAAGTCCAATTGGGCCAGGCAACATGGTATGTGCCAGAAAAAGGCTAGAATCCAGCTAGGACTGACCCTGGGTTTTGAAGCAGTGCATCTCCATTTGCTGATTTTCATCAGCCTGGCATGGCACATGAAAACATGAAAAATTGCTCCATCATGTTGATAATACTCAGCTAGCTGCTGCTGCGGCGGCTTCTTCTGCTTGTGGTAGGAAGGCCTTTGATAAAGCGGTGAAATGGCAGACTGGTCTGCCGCTGCAAGTCCAGGAGGGCGTTTCTTGCTACCAAAAAATGGCTAAAATGTGAGGACAGTCTCCTGGCCATGGCCAGCACCCTCATCAAGCCACTGTACTTTTTCAAAAAGCGTTGCACAACTAAATTTATCACGTGTGCCATGCAGGGACAATGTGTTATTTTCACCAAATGCAGCACAGTCATGATGATCCTGCCATTGTTGCTTGATGCACTTTAGCAACTGGGCGGCTATGTGGCTACTCTCACCCACGCTGATCACATCTAACACAGTATGGTAACGCTTCAGTTTAGATATATGAATGGGGGAGATTAGAGGGTTTTGTAATGTAGTACTAACTGCCAGGCTGAGCAACCAACAGCAGCTGTATGAAACAGAGTGTCACCAGCTCCACACTCCCTCAAAACTTTCTCTAAAGCTTTCACTGATCAAATTCCCTAAAATCTACAGAATTATATCTCTCTATTCTCTCCCTATAGTGGCTTGTGTCTGCAATTGATTTTTGTGAGACACTGCCAGTCACATCCTTCCAGGTCAGAAGCTGAACACAGTATGACAATTCTCGTTCAGCCTAAGTATCTCCCTACCTACTGCCTCAGTCACAGATGCCCCCAAAATTATATGCCAGCCACAGATGTCACAAAATTTATATCCCAACCAAAGATGTCCCCACAATTATATGCCAGCCACAAAGGTCCCTTCAAGCCATTCCAACCCACTGATACTCTCATGATGGACAGGTCCAGGGCTAACAATTACATAGGCCAACTGCAGGCTTTCCAAGCATATCACATGAACCTTTCACACTCTCTTCTCTGTGGCACCAAAATACTCCCAACAGGAGCTGACATATTTAGGGACCTGCAATCTAACGCGTTAAACAGGCTCCCCTAGCACAACATGTGGTTTCAGCCACACACTGACTTCACTTCCTGCTAGCAGCTGTTTTTATAACCTCCTTCTGGTTTCTGCTACAACAGCAGCATCTTGTGACAACAGTTAATATTACAGTATTAGCACATACTGTATATCGGATAACACACAAACAACAGCAAGAGAGAAAACACATTCACATAGGCAAACAGTCACATTAGTAAGGAATGGTAAGGTCTACCCCTCTTATAAGACTGAAGGGTCCCTGTTACATAAGTTGCATTGGGGCCCAGGAGAACATTTTTTTTCCTACAAACCCCTGCAGCTAAACAGCACATTTTCAATAAAATGTGACATTAGGGCATTGCTATTTATTGAATTGCCTAATATAATAGTTAAGGCATTTTCAGATCAGTGATTTATGATTGGTAATCTTCCATTCCAGTAAATAACACCTTGCTCATATACTATAATTTGTATGAAGGTTCAGCTTGTACAACCACAATAAAGTTATACAGGGAATGGCTATAGGTATAACATTGTTATTTTAGGAACATTGACATCACAATCTGTCTGAAATCTTGATGACACTGCTGGTTTCAATTTACAACACCAATTAGATATCCAACAATGGACATCATCGATGAGTTCAAGAAAACAGAACCACCCATATATTAGCTCACATCTCCAAGAATGACTCAGAGACCCCATTTGATGTTTTATAAGTGGGGTCAGCCACAGCATTTATTGATTGATAATCATCATAAAATCAAAACTGGTTAACTTCTCAATGGAGTTGCCCACACCAACCGATAGACCAGTGGCATGTGACGTCCAATGGTCTAGCAACCACATTGGCATAACTACCACCAGCTGTACACTTAAACATTAGAAAAATTCTGTAGCTCCCTTGAACCATGGAGAAACATATTTCTTTAAAAACGCAACCTGCAAGAAAACAAAAACAGTCACACCCCGTCAGGCAAACCATGTCAGGAGGGAGAGAAAAACAGCTCTTCTTTCTTAATAGGAGATAAAGGGGGGGGGGGGGTCCCATTATATGAGGGGCTATACTATACCACTAGATGGAGAGGAAGTCCCAATTGCCTGCAGCCCAACCCATTGGCAAAGTTAACCCATTCTAGTGCTGACTGAAGCAGCCCTAAAACTACTAAAATGGTTCTTAAACCTATCCCTGCAGTCAGCGAGTACCCCGACTAATTAGTGCAGCCACATTGATTTTCTGGGATATGACTACAACTTGTATGAGGATAGCATTCCCTGTGCCCCAATATCACCCACCAGAAAAAACAAAGATCAGATCATTTGAATTTTACCCTATCACAACTTTTTTCTCTTCAGCAGATAAGTGTTTCCAAAGGTGTCCAAAAGTTACTTACCTCCCTACCCCTATTAAAACAATATGTGTAAGGGGATTAGACTTTATCTTGATCACATTGACCAAGTGGTGTACGTGGGCCCTCCACTCAAGGATGTAACTTAGAACAGCGTTTTTTTACTGACCTCATGTAGGGCAGCGAGCTTGGCAGTTACAACAGTTTCACAAGAGACAATTGGTTTAACGGTTACAGTAATAGCACAGGAGGCAACTAGCTTAATGCTTAAAATAATCTCACAAGAGGCAACTGGCTTAACAGTTACAATAAATTCACAGAAAGCAATTGGCTTAAAGGGGTTTTCCGAGATTTCTTTACTGATGACCTATCCTCTGGATAGGTCATCAGTATCTGATCGGTGGGGGTCTGTCACCTGGGAACCCCACCAATCAACTGTTTGAAAAGGCAACGGCACTTATGTGAGCGCCGCGGCCTTCTCTCTGCTTTTCCTAGGCCGAGTGATGACACGTTCATGTGTCACGTGGCCTAGGAGGAGCTCAGCCCCAATCAAGTGAATGGGGCTGAGCTTCGATACCAAGCACAGCCTCTGTGCTTGGTGAGCTGTGAGAAGGCCGCAGCATTCACAGGAGCGCTGGTGCCTTCTCAAAACTGTAGATCAGCAGGGATCCCAGGTTTCAGACCCTCACCAATCCGATACTGATGACCTATCTAGAGGATACTGTAGGTCATCAGTAGAAGAAAATCTTGAAAAATCCTTTTAACGGTTATAATAATTTCACGGGAGGTACCTTTCTCTCTCAAATCCGCTACTACAGGCAAATAGACAGGCTGGGTTCACACTGTGGTCAACCCCCTTTCTAGGCTTTTTGTCAGCAGGGGCGGTCTTGGGCACCACGCATCCTATGCATTTGCGTAGGGCCCCCTTGGACGTGCCGGTGCCCAAGACCGCCCGCCCAGCTGTCACTTACTGCATTTGTCCGGTGCGGCCCGCGGACCAGCCTCACTGCGTCTGCGCGCACCGCACCCGCTCACTCTCAGGAAGTGTAGCAGGAAGCTCGCGCAGCCGCAGAGAGGCCGGTCCGCACAGCAGAACACAAACTCTGCGGCTGCGCGTCAGTGTCCCAGGCTCCAGCACGTGTCCCAGCCCAGCCAATAGAGAGCTAGGAGTCTGGGACACGCCATAGGCTGTGGGCAACCTTCACCCCAGATAGGAGAGTGATATACGATAAGTGTGGAAAAAACACATTCTTTCATTGATTTAACAGTTAGTTAATTGTTAATTGTTTGACAGTATTTTATTGTAAAAAAAGTCTTTGATGTGTGGGGGCGTGTCATTGGGGGGAGCATGTCATCAGAGGGCGTGTCATCAGGGGCATGGCGCGTCATTGGGGGGGGGCCCGGACATAACTTCGCTTAGGGCTCCAGAAATGCCAAGACCGCCCCTGTTTGTCAGTGGTATACTTTTGAATAACGAGTGAGACAGATGGAGTCCAAAGCATTTATCTCTGGACTTCGTTTGACTGGCTTTTCTTTAGATTATCTTTTTTATTGCTGAACAGAATAGAGGGCTATTCTGTCCAGTGAAAAAGTTGGAAATGAAGGGAAGCTGGCTGATCCGTTACTCCTGACTTGGCTTACTACAAGTCCTCTGAATGTACACTGGTGTGAGGCATTATAACCATTTCACCGGCCTCTTGTGATGTCACTTCTCACAATATACATATTATACATAGCACAGATACTCGGTGGTGCGCACATCTCAGTGTCATAAGGGACATTACATATTAGACATAGGAAAATAAAGTGCTTCACAAATACATGAGGAAGCATGCCACATAATAAACACCATACTGGTGTTTTCACAGCAAACAGTCGAGCATCAGTCAGTGGTAACCCACTGTAACTGAACTGTAATTGTGAAAGAATATATATTTGTATAAGAGGGGTAAAAGCATTTCCAACCCTCTAGCATCTGTCCATTTGACCAGGCTGTCACACTATAGCTATCTATTCTGAGTGGACCTGTTAAAGCCAACCATACTTGATATAGCTGCTGGTTTAGCCAACAGGTATTTCTGCCCTCTCTACCAGAAACAACCATGCATGGCTGCTTATTTCAATAGCAGACCTCACAAGTGTCCCTCTGTTGGAGGGACAGTCCCTCAGTCCCTCTTTGCTCCATAAATGTCCCTCTTTTTGATCTGAGGGATATATTTTCATTATTACATTTACAATATTGATCCAGAAAATGCTTCTCTGGTTCCTTTCTGTATATTACAGCCCATCTTGTATATTATTTTATTATTTGATGCAATTTGAATTTTAGAAATTTCTATATTTAGTAATTTTTTTGCGCTATTTTGTGAAAGAGAAAACTATTAAAGTTAGAGATGAGCGAATCTATTCGCCTCTTCATATATTCGTTACGAAATACTCTGAAGCGAATCCTCAGGATAGGTCATCAGTATCTGATTGGATGGGGCCGACACCCGGGACCTCCGGTGATCAGATATTTGAGAAGGTACCGCACTCCCCTTTCTCTCAGCTTTTCCTAGGCTAGTGACGTCACGTTCATTGGTCACGTGGCCTAGGAGCAGCTAAACCCCATTCAAGTGAATGGGGTTGAGCGCAATATCAAGCACAGCTGCTGTACAATGTACTGTGCTGTGCTTGGTGAGTGGGGAGAAGGTACCAGTGCACACAGGAGCTCCGGTGCCTTCTCAAACAGCTGATCGGCGGGGGTCCCACCGATCAGATACCGATGACCTATCCTGAGGATAGATCATCAGTAGTTAAATCCCAGAAAACCCCTTTAATAGGGAATGCACTTCCTTACCAAAACAGAAATACCAGGAGAACTGACAGTTCATCTTCTAAGTCTATGACCAGCTTTAACCCCTTCCCGCCCAGCGCTGTACATGTACGGCGCTGCGGGAAGTGAATTCCCGCCCAGTGCCGTAGCGGTACGGTGCGCTGATCGGGCAGGTGCAGGAGCTGCGCCCGCCCGATCAGCGGCGGGGGTCTGGCTGTGCCCAGTAGCTGGACCCCTGCTGTATGCTCCAGCATCGGTGAAAACACAGATGCCGGCGCATTAACCCTCGATGTACATGCGATCCTCGGTACATGCGAAGGGGTGTCCATCGGGTCCCCGCGCTGCCGTGACGGGGACCCGATGGCTTGGATGGCAGCCGGATGCCTTCCTTAGGCATCCGGCTGCCATCTACGGAAGCCTGTGAGATCCAGCCCCCTGGATCTCACAGGCAGAAGGCTGTAAGTGTATTACTGTGAGTAATACACTTACAGCCAATGCATTACAATACAGAAGTATTGTAATGTATTGTAAAGGGGATCAGACCCCAAAAAAAGTGAAAAAAAGTTACAAAATAAAGTTTAAAAAAATAAGATAAAAGTTTCAAGTAAAAAAAAAAGTGCCATTTCCCAAAATAAAATAAAATAAATTGTAAAAAAAGGGAAAAAAAGAAAAGTAGACATATTAGGTATCACCGTGTCTGTATCAACCGGCTCTATAAAAATATCACATAATCCACCCCGCCAGGTGAACGCAGTAAAAAAAAAAAAAAAATCTACTCTCACAAAATCACAAAAAGTGTAATAGCAGGTGATCAAAAAGGTGTATTTACCCCAAAATGGTACCAATCAAACCATCATCTCGTCCCGCAAAAAATGATACCCTACCTAAGACGGTCGGCAGAAAAATTTTAAAAATAGCGCAGTTAGAAAATGGCAACATAAAAACAAGATTTAATTCTGTTCAAAAAATCATTTAAAACGTGTAAAACGTAACAAAAATAAAAACGTTTGACATATTGGGTATAGCCGCATCCGTAACAACCTGCTCTATAAAAATATCACATGATTTGCCCCTTCAGGTGAATGCTGTAAAAAAATATATTTTTAAACTATGCCAAAACAGCCATTTTTTGGCACCTTGCCTCACAAAAAGTGTAACACCAAGCGGTCAAAAAGTCTTATGTACCCCAAAATGGTACCAATGAAACGGTCACCTCATCCCGCAAAAAATAAGTCCCCACATAAGACAATAACTCAAAAAATAAAAACCAATGGCACCCGCAAACCAATCCATCAAAATCTGTGCTTCAAAATCCATATGGCACTCCATATGAGTCCTGCCATGTGCCCCCACAGCAGTTTTCCACCACATATGGGGTGTGCTGTATTCAGGAGCAAATGGGGAACAAATTATGGGGTACTTTTTCTCCTGTTAGCCCTTGTGAAAATGAAAAATTTGGGGCTAAAGCAACATTTTATTGGAAGAAATGAAACTTTTCATTTTCACAGCCAAGTATTTCCAAATTCCGTAAAACGCTTAGGGGGTCAAAGTATTCAGTACACCCCTTAATATATTCTTTAAAGGGTGTAGTTTCCAAAATGGGGTCACTTTTTGAGGGTTTCCACTTTAAGGGTGCGTCAGGGTCTCTCAATTACAAAATGGTGCCTAAAAACCATTCTAGCAAAATCTGCCTCCAAAATCTGTATGGCGCTCCTTTCCTTCTGACCACTGCCACAAACCCATAGAGACGTTTACCACCACATATGGGGTATTTCTGTAAACTGTAGAATCAAAGTAATGCATATTGAGGTTACATTTGCTGTTAACCCTTGCTGTGTTGCAAGAAAAAATTGATTAACATGAAAAATCTGCATAAATTTTGAAATTTCGCCTCCATTTTCCTTTAATTCTTGTAGAACACCTAAACGGTTAACAAAGTTTGTAACATCAGTTTTAAATAATTTGAGTGTTGTAGTTTCTAAAATGGGGACATTTATGGGTGGTTTCCATTACGTAAGCCCCTCAAAATCACTTTATATCTGATTTGGTGCTTAAAAAAATGGTTTGGGAAATTTTGATGAAAATTTGAAAAATGGCTTCTAAACTTCTAAGCTTTCTCACGTCCTAAAAAAGTAAAATGACATTTATAAAATGATGCCAACATATCTATGAGGGAATGTAAAATAATAACTATTTTGGAGGTATTACTATGTATTTTGAAAGTAGAGAAATTGAAATTTGGAAATTTGCTAATTTTTCAAAATTTTGGCTAAATTTGGTATTTTTTATAAATAAAAATGAAATATTTTGCCACAAATTTACTACTGTCGTGAAGAACAATATGTGACGAGAAAACAGTCTCAGAATGGCCTGGATAATCAAAAACGTTCCAAAGTTATTACCACATAAAGTGACACATGTCAGATTAGCAAAAAATGGCCTGGGCAGGAAGGTTAAAACAGGCTCGGGGTAGAAGGGGTTAATTGAAAACATATAGGGCAGATGCAATAAGACTGCCTACAAAAGCCAGTCTTAGTATAAAATCTGTCAGCACAGATGTTAAATTTAGGCACAAGCCTCTTAATAAATTTGCCACATTTCCAGGAAGTTCAAACGAGGAAATTTTAAGGGTTATCCAACATTATATCAGACCTCACAGAGTGACTGACCCCTGGTGGTGGTCATACTTACCTGGTCCACACCGCTGGGATCGGTATCTATCATACCTCAGTGGCTCTCCCTGGTCAAGATCCTGTTGATCTTGTGTCACATAACATGGATCAGGAACTCTGTGAAGTCTCATATATGTAATGTTGAATAACCCCTTTAAGAGACAGGACAGGCAGAAGAATACATGGAGGGACTTTAAAAATTATATCCACAAAACCATCAACTGTATTTTTGTAAAAAAAAAAAAAAAGAAACATAAAAACATAAAATATTTACATATAGGCTGTTAGTATGTGAAAAAGTTTTGATGGTAGTGTCACTTTAAACCCTTTCATATTAGCTATTAACCAGGAAGTAGAGAAGCAATAATGTGTGGAGATGATGGAACTTTACTGCTCATACTATAGGTGTATGTGGAAATAGGTGGATGAGGAACACTTTACTCAAACAATCCAGCTGGGGCTGTAGTTCCCACAGTCCTACAGCCTCTCATGTCACCTAATGTTCAGTAAAATGAGACACTGCAGCAGCTCTGACCAACCCTATCATTAGATTGCTGGAGATGTGATACGACTTCTCCGCTTACACTGCTTCAGCTGGTATTTTCATCTGTTTTACTACTTTTGCTCATAAACAGAACTAAATGTAAGCACATTGTTATTATACACAATCACCAGCGACACTTTAAAGGCCCGTCCACAATCACTGCCCATGATTTATGAATCACAGCGCATTTACTGCCCATAATTCACCTATTTACAAGCGAACACAACTAACGTCAGTCACCTCACAAATAAACTGTCTTTTTATCTTGCAATAGGAACATCCCCAGAACTTATTCATGAACAGTTTCAATTATTTTCTTTTGAAAATACCCAATAATTGAAAGTTTTGACATTTTATTGAGGTGTTGAATGATGATTTAGTCCCCCTCCTCCAAGACTTGTGTGCAAGGAGACTGTACAGAGGGACAGGGTCCTTGTTACTCCATATAATCTTTACCGGCATATCATGCTCTGTAGGGCCCCATATTACAGGAATATTCTCCCATAGAAGCAGTGATGGAACATACTGTGACTTCCTTATGGAATCGGAGGCACATGGAGGTATTATAGGACCAAATAAATAAATAAATGTACACACACCCAATCCTGCCCATGCTCAATCCTCTTAATGCCCCCACATGGTAATTATACATGATTATTTAGTGTTCTTTTTATTTTATTAACAGTATTGGCGGGCATTACTGAAATGGGCACTACTGAAAGCAGGGCATAACTACTGTAAAAGGGGCACTACTGAAAGAGGGCATAACTACTGTGAAAGGAGAACAACATGTGCATAACTTCTGTGAAGGGAGCACAATGTGGTCATAACTACTGTAAAAGGGCAAAATATGGGCATAACTACTGTGTGGGGCACCTTGTGGGCATAACTACTGTGAAAGGGGCACAATGTAGACATAACTGCTGTGAAGGAACCATAGTGTAGGCATAACTACTGTTAAGGGGGTACTACTGTAATGTGGAATAACTACTATCAAATAGGCACAATGTGGGCATAACTACTGTGTGGGGCACCATATTAGCATAACTAATGTGAAAGGGGCACAATGTAGACATAACTACTGTGAAGGGACCACAGTGTGGGCATAACTACTGTCAAGGGGGCACTACTTTAAAGGAGGCATAACTACTGTTGAGGCACAATGTGGGCATACCTATTGTGAGCTGGGCACAATCTCAGCATAACTATTGTGTGGGGACACTAAGGGGGCATAGTTACTGTGTGGGGGCACCATGTAGACATAACTACTGTGAAAGGGGCACAATGTAGACATAACTGCTGTGAAGGGACCACAGTGTGGGCATAACTACTGTTAAAGGGGCTCTACTGTAAAGGAGGTATAACTACTGTTGAGGAGGCACAATGTGGGCATAACTACTGTGTGGTGACACAAAGCTGGAATAATTACCATGTGGTGGGTTAGGGGGATTGGGCATGGGCAGGATTGGGTGTGGGTGGCGTTAGAGGCATGGCTTAGTATGAAAAATTTGCTGTGGTGCATTTTTGTCCTTCTTTATGATTGTCAAAAGTGGGGAGGTATATGAATATGCGTATGTGCCAGATTTTTTACTCCCAGTATACCCTGACAGCCAATGGTTGTTATGGCTTTCTGAGGGTTGTAGATTTGCAATAGGCGCAATCACAAGTGTACATAAATGAAAGGACCCTTTAGTACATATACGGTACATACATACATACAAGCTGCCAACTAAAATAGAAACGTGTCTAATGCCCATGGACTGGACTGGCCACACTCTCTGTATGTGCAGCAAGACTACAGAACATCCAGAGTTCTTTCATCTGTTGTGACAAGTATCAACAAGGTTATTTGGTGGTGCTCTCGTGTAACACTGGGGTCATAACACTGGAAATCTCTGCATAGACTGTACGTTCACTCTGTACTTGTATGGATTTAATCTGCTTTCCTTATGCATTCAAAATATATGATAAGATATATGATTAATCAATTGTCTTCCTATGAGAACGGTCCTAATTCATGGGGACATTAGATTGCGAGCCTCACTGGCACCAGGGACTCATTTAAGTGAATTATATACAAAAGTGGAAATGTCCCATTGGGACTTCTTTTGCGTTATAAATAGGCGCTTATTTGTAAACATTATGTATATAGAAAACATATTTGTATCATTTTAGAAAAAATAACAGGTTTCCAAATACTATTATAGCTCCATATTACAGTAATACCGTCGATACACGATGCCTCTGCCAACTAGCCACCCCACGTGTATCTACCTCCCTTTCTTTAATTCTAGGTGTCGTAAAATAGACTATTTTTGGATCTCCACTTAAATTAAACCTACCAATTGCAGCTCTTCTACTCCTCCCTAAAAATAAATGATGGCATGTGATCATGACAATGGTAAAGCCAGAGGCAAGGTGGCGTCCCGGACATGTTACATACACAGTGGTGAACTATAGAAAGATAGCTAAACTTTATAGAATATCTATCACAACTGAATTTACTTCTATATTCAAGGCAAATTAGTCAAGTAAACCGTATAAAAAGCAACATCTTATCAACAGGAGGTATGGAAACAAGGATCTTGTATGGAGCACAAATGTTTCTAGCACAAAAAACAAAGCCCCATTGAGTAGATTAAAGAAATTATAAAGCATTAGTCCCAGGAAAACATTTTTCTGCATTCCACCGGGCAGAGCCTTGACATTCAGGAAGAAGCATTCTTTACATAGCTAGAAGTGGATAAGGCTTACCTTGAAGAAGCTCCGAAGAAAGTACATTACACTAAACATTTCTAAAACTTTATAAAATTGTCCCACAGTCCAGATTAAAGGAAGCAATTATTCTCGTCCCCCCGCTGGGTCTTAGGTGGCATGCATTCTTGCTGCTATTTTAGACAGTCTTAGCACCAGCGAAGACTGTAAGCTACGCCAGAAGCTTATGCTAAGGAGCTGAATAACAATTAGGGTTTATCTGTGCACTGCTCAACTGTACGACAGTACAAACAGGTTTGTTCACAGTCTACGGGCGCTGGGGGAATGTCTACTAGGCATGCTCCGAGATGTACCATTGTCTGCAGTGAATAAAGTGAGAGTGCTTGGCCAGTTCACTGGCAACTATTGAGGCTAGACTGAAATTTACATCGCCTTTCTCACTCCCATCATGAATTGTGCTACTTGGAAACAAAAAAACTAGAGGAAGATGACATCATTTACATACTGAATACGAATCTCTCATACTCATTAGCATGGAGAGTAATGAATAAATTTGCAAATTGATCCATAATTTATCCTCTGATTCTGATGACTGGTTGGAAATAAAGACTGGCGTAATAAATGATTTTTATTCAGAATTTTGAGTGTTTTTTTTGTATTTTCCTTTTCCGCTTTAGAATCTCTTTGATATTTGAAAGCCAAATACATCCATTCACCCATGGCAGATGATGTCATTATGGGCCATTATCATTCGTTTTCACGAGAAATCAGATTTACAAAAACTTTACTTTAAATAGATTTTTGAGGTAAATTTAGGTGAACACTTTGGGGGGAATTTATCATTTGCAGCGGTTTTGGTGTCAGTTTTAGGTCTGTCTTTGCGTTGTGAGGCTGTGCCAAATTTATGAAATGACGCACAGTAATAATATATTTGGAGGAAGTATAATGTGATGTACGCCTTTGTATGTAAAAGTACACCTGGGGGTTGCTTGGTGAACATCGTAAGGTGGGATTAGAGGTGGTTTTCTAATCTGAAATCCTGATAAAGGATGAGTGAATCGACTTTGCATGCTTCATCCAAAGTCGATTCGCATAAAACTTCGTTTGAATACTGTACAAAGCCGGAGCTCCGTACAGTATTAGAATGTATTGGCTCAGATGAGCCGAAGCTATTACTTCGCGAAGTCTCGCTAGACTTTGTGTAATAACTTTGTGAATTAATTATTACTGTAAAAAACCTTGATACCAAACTCGGGTTTGGTTCCTAGTGGTGCCTTGGAACCAAACTCGAGTTCAGTATCAAGGTTTTTTACAGTAATAATTCACAAAGTTATTACACAAAGTCTAGCAAGACTTTGCGAAGTAATAACTTCGGCTCATCAGAGCCAATACATTCTAATACTGTACACAGTTCCCGCTCCATATGGTATTCAAATGAAGTTTTATGCGAATTGACTTTGGATGAAGCAGCCGAAGTCGATTCGCTCATCCCTAATCCTGACCTACTTTTCTCTCCTCTTCTAAAAGCAATGAGGCTCAGCAAATGTTGCAAAATATTCACCAGATGTTGTACATGGGCATCACTTGCGGCTTTTTTACGCCACAGAGATGGTATAGCAGATGTGATAAACGACTCTCTATATTCTTAAAAAAAATTGGTAAGCAAGAAGGAAGCACAACTTTTTTTTTTTTTACACATATCTATTGTTGCTTTTCAAAATTTTTCAAAAATGAATAAATGTGATCAAACTGAAAAAGCCCAACAGCCACTTCAGAATGAACTCTTTCTGCTTCAATGTTAAAGGGGTTATCCCATGACTAATGTAAAAAATAAAAATCAGACATCATACAGTACATGACAACCTGTTTCTAACAAAGCTAGAACCAGCCCTGTACCTCACATGGATCCAGAGATCTCCTCATTCATTGCTCTGTTACATTTATATCAAGCTGACAGCTCAAGGGGAGTGTCTTTTCTGATGCAGCTAAAGGGGCTTGTCTCAGCTCTCCCTATCACAGCTCAGGGGGCGTGTCCATGCTCTCCCTATCACAGTTCAGGAGGCAGTTGAAGGATGAAAGTTAGCATGTGCGGCCATCTCGGTGAGCAGGACAAAGAAATTAAAAAAAAAAAAAAACAACAGGTGGTGCGATACAGATACATCTTATTGAATAACTCAGTGGCTATGTTACATTTTTAATAACTTGCAATTACAAAACAATTCAGATCCAGGTGGTGGTTTGAAAACTGTAGAATATTTTTCGTGGGACAACACCTTTAAATGTAGGATCTCAAGGTGATCAATGCAACCAGAATTCAACCAATGGGAGGTTGGCTCCTATTGGCTAAGAGTCTCAGATTTTATCAATAGAGTGAGGGCTTAGTTCATATGTTGTTTGCATCTATTGTTACAGTGCATTTTTTTCCGTGAATTTCTAAATGTAGCCTTGTACATCCGCACATTTTACTATCATCTTGTGCAGGATGTTTGTATCTGTTTTCCGTAAATATTTTTTTGATGTATCTTGAAAGAGTGGCACCTTCAGGTGTGAATGCGCTCCTATTATCAGGGGACTAGCATTCGTGTGCATTTTTGCCCACCTATCTGAGAGGCGACCTTGATTAAGGTGGTACATATAGGTGTGTGTGCTCCTCCTCTCATTGGTTGCTGATGCACATAGAGGTAACTAGGAGCAGCACACTATATGTGCAGGGTCTGCGCTCCTAACCATAGATGCACAACCGCATAAGTAGGTTTAGTGTAGGACCTGCCTAAACTGAGACCACCGTGGCGCTGGGTAGGTGGGCACAGATGTATTTTGATCAAAATGTATTGGCTAAGAGTCTCAGATTTTATCAATAGAGTGAGGGCTTAGTCCAAATGTTGTTTGTATCTATTGTTACAGTGCATTTTTTTCCGTGAATTTCAACCAGAATTCAACATCCAGAAAGGGAGCAGTCCATGGCCCTGGGCTGTATGCCCCCACAGCCGCAACACCAGGGCAAGAGACCGCCATGCAGCACTTCTTCTATGTGAGCAAAAATAATCCTGAGGTTTTTTTAAAGGGTTTGTCCCATGAAAATATTCTACATTTTTCAAAGCAACACCGAGATTAAAATACTATAGTAATAATTGCTTGCGATCCTACATTTAGTATATCCACGGAGTTATTCAATAAAATGTTCCTTTAAAGCACCACCTGCTGCTTGTTCTTTTCCTTAGGCCCCTTTCACACGAGCGTCACGGATTCAGTCCAGATGCGTTCAGGGTGCGTTCCAGAAAACTCGCACTGATCCGCACGCAATCGCAGTCAGTTTTGACTGCGATTGCGTACATTTGTTCAGTTTTTTCTGCGCGGGTGCGATGCGTATGGATGAATTTCGCATGCATGATAAAAAACTGAATGTTTACAAACAACATCTCTTAGCAACCATCAGTGAATCACGCAGGCCGGACCAATCAGGTTCTAGTCAGGAAATCTGGCTCCCTATTTAAATACCCTCATCTATCTGCACCATTGCCAGTGATAGCGTAATTTGGCTCACTGGCATGTGTTCCTATTTCCCTGTTCCTGAGTTATTGATTGTGCATTAGTATATTTTCTATAGTGAGTATGTTGTATTTACATTATTATTTGTGTTTGCAGAGTGCTGTTGCATTGTGTTTGTGTTTGCTTTTGTGCTTTCAACCATTGCGACGTGCACCTGTGCATTGGATGTGTTGACTGATCCCCATTTTTTTCTTTGCAGTATGGATTGGAGGTGTGGATGACTCCACTGGTCATGCACTCCTAACTGACCTGTTTGTCCCATAGGCTAATTTTAATTAGTGCAAGTATAAAGCTGTAGCATGCTCTCCCTGTATTTATTGGAGGCCATATGGCACCAGGAGAGGTAAAATTCAGAGTGGGCTCAGCATGAATGTGGACCATGCATTCCCTGAATTTAAAGGAGGCCATCGTTGCACCAAAAAGGTATAATACAGTGTGGACTCAGCATACTCCTGGAACCTGCATTTCCTGAATTTAATGGAGGCCAGTATGGCACCAGATGAGGTTACATTTAGTGTAGGCCCGTCTTAAAGAGATCACCTTGTCGTTGGCAGATAGGCACAAATGATTTTGTACAAACTGTATTTGCCAAGCATCTTACATTTATAATGCAGCATTAGCATTATTACATTTTAGTAACATAGTAACATAGGTTATAAGGCAGAAAAAAAGACATCTGTTCATCCAGTTCGGCCTGTTATCCTGCAAGTTGATCCAGAGGAAGGCAAAAAACCCCTGTGAGGTAGAAGCCAATTTTCCCCACTTTAGGGGAAAAAATTCCTTCCTGACTCCAATCAAGCATCAGAATTACTCCCTGGATCAACGACCCCTCTCTAGTAACTATAACCTGTAATATTATTACCCTCCAGAAATACATCCAGGCCTCTCTTGAACTCTTTTAGTGACCTTTCCATCACCACCTCCTCAGGCAGAGAGTTCCATAGTCTTACTGCTCTTAAAGAATCCTCTTCTATATTTGTGTACAAACCTTCTTTCCTCCAGAGGCAGATGATGTTCCCTCGTCACAGTCACAGTGTTTTACCATTTAGTATGTACTGGTGACTTGCTTTATTCCTTCCTATGTGCATAACCTTACGTTTGTCAGTGTTAAACCTCATCTGCCACTTCTCTGCCCATGTCTCCAGTCTATCCAGTGTTGAGGTGGACTTAAACCTGTCCTTTCTGGAATTCAGTCAGTCATTCCGAATTGTTTTAAACACGGGTGCGCACAATAATTAAGGACAAAACACAGACTTATGATTCCAGTATTGAGTCCTTTGGCCGTGCTTTTGTGGCAAAATCATTACAGCCTCTGGGCTTTCTCCTTATTAACACACGTACTTATTCAATACAAAAAGGAAAGGGGGGCGTAAGCATGCAAATAGCAAACAATGTCATTCTTGATTGGATAGAAGTTGCATTCCATTCTACATCACTAGCCTGAAAAAGTCATATTGATAAGAGTACGGGGGCCATCTTGGACTAGTTAAATATATACATATATTATACGCAAGCTTTATAAAAGTTACAAAGTATAAAAATATAATATAAAAAGGTGGGGGGCTTTGTTCACAGTCTTGTTTCCCCAGCAAGCTGATAAGCATTATACACGCATTCCTTTGTGACACACTGCACCGCAGCATCTTGGACACAATACCAGGATATAGACATTCTACACAGCTGCATAAGCATTTACAAAGCTGAGATATATATATATTTGTATAGCATTAAATACATGTATATACAAATGACATAACACTGTGAGGGGAAAATTCAGTATTTCTACCGGTCTACCTTCACACCAGATCCATCTATAGCAGTGTACTGTCCTCTTCTGTGTTAATTACTTTACACAGTTTAGTGTTATCTTCAAAAATTGATATTTTACTGTGCAAGCTTTCTACAAGATCATTAATAAATGATTACCCAGTTACTTACCCACATACAGACATTTTCTCCCAGGCCAAGCATTCTCATTTTATATACTAACCTTTTATGCGGTACAGTGTCAAATGCTTTGGAGAAGTCCAGATATACGACATCCATTGATTCGCTGCGGTCAAGTCTAGAACTTACCTCCTCATAGAAACTGATTAAATTAGTTTGACGTGACTGATCCCTCATGAAGCCATGCTGATATGGAGTTATTTGCTTATTTTCATTGAGGTACTCCAAGATAGCATCTCTTAGAAAACCTTCAAACAGTTTACCCACGACAGATGTTAAACTTACCGGCCTATAGTTTCCGGGCTCTATATATTTTCTATAGTGAGTATGGCACTATAGTATTTACTTTATAATTTGTGTTCGCAGAGTGTGTTGCATTGTTTTTGCTTTCCTCATTGACTCTCTCTGCTTCTGACCTCTGCTTGTCCATTGACTCGTCTTATGTTTTGGTATTTTGTAGCCTGTCTGGTTTTCACCCATTTCGGATTACTCTGGTTTATTGTGTTTTTGTCTGTCTGCATGTTTGTTTATCTGTCTCTGCACCTAAGTAGAGTAGGTCCAGCCATTTACAGACGGTACTGCAAGCAGGTAGGGATAGCAGGCTTGGTTCTAGTTCAGGGACTCACTGGGCTCATCTGTCCCTATCTACAGTAATTCCATTATCACTGTTTCCCCTCCCGAAAAATATACCCAGTTCTTGGTACTGTTTTTTTGTATGGCTACCATGGCAGCTTTAGACACTCAGATGGAGAGAATTACTGAACTGTTACAGGATTTACCCTAGAGAGTTCAACAGCAGGAGTCTCATCAGGCTAATCTTGCTGCTGCTGCTGCTCCGTCCCCTGTAGAGTCTAAGGCGAGACTCCCTGGTGACCGTAAAACTCTTGCAACTTTTAAAGAAAGTTTTAAACTTTATTTCCATTTTAGACCCCACTCCTCAGGTACTGAAACACAGAAAGTAGGTATCATTATGTCACTATTGAAGGGAGATCCCCATGAATGGGCATTCTCATTACCACCCAATTCACCAGAATTGTTTTCAGTTCACACTTTCTTTTCCGCTCTTGGTCTTTTATGTGATGAACCCGACAGACCAGCAAACGCTGAGAGTGAGCTGCTCTTCTTGTGTCAAGGGAGACGACTGGTCTGAATTGAAATTGAAGAAGGTCCTTAACGCAAACAGATTAAGGATTTTCAGGATGTTTTCTCCAAAAAGACCTTGCCCCCACACCGTGAATATGATTATGCTATTGAACTTGTTCCTGGTGCTAAGTATCATAAAGGCAGAATCTATAATCTTACAGGATCTGAAAGACAGGCCATGAAAGATATCTCCTATGGGAGCTGGGTTCTTCTTTGTTGTTAAAAAAAGATGTCAAATTACGTATGCCCTTGCAGTGACTACAGAGAGTTAAACAAAATCATGACTCAGAAACCAGTATCCTCTTCCTCTCATTCCCAACCTCTTTAATCAAATTGTAAAATTGATCTTAGAGGAGCCTATAATTTGATTAGAATAGGGTATGAATGGAAAACGGCATTCAATACTCCTGAAGGGCATTTTGAATAGTAATGCCTTTTGGGTTGTACAATGCTCCAGCCATTTTTCAAAACCTCATAAATAACATTTTTATAGTGATTTCCTGGGTTTTTTGTGGTCATCTACCTTGATGATATTATTATTATTATTATTATTTATTATTAAAGCGCCATTCATTCCACAGCGCTGTACATGTTGAAAGGGGTTTACATACATAGTCTAGACAATTGCTCTAGGACAAACAAGTTACAGACTGGTACAGAAGGAGAGAGGGCCCTGCCCGTGAAGGCTTACAATCTATGCGGTATGGGAGGACACAGTAGGTGAGGGTAAAGCTGGTCATGGCAGTGTAGCAGCAGCAGCGTCACAGGTTGTAGGCTTGTCTGAAGAGGTGGGTTTTCAGATTTCTTTTGAAGGATTCCACTGTAGGTGAGAGTCTGATATGTTGGGGTACAGAGTTCCAGAGTATGGGGGCTGCGCGGGAGAAATCCTGGAGGCGATTGTGTGAAGAGTTGATAAGAGTGGAGGAGAGAAGGAGGTCTTGTGAGGATCGGAGATTACGTGTGGGGATGTATCGGGAGAGTAGTTCTGAGATGTAGGGAGGGGACAGGTTGTGGACGGCCTTGTATGTATTTGTTAGTATTTTAAACTGAATTCTCTGGGGAATGGGGAGCCAGTGAAGGGATTGGCAAAGGGGAGAGGCAGAGGAGTAACCGGGTGAGAGGTGGATTAGTCGGGCAGCAGAGTTGAGGATCGATTGGAGGGGGGCTAGAGTGCTAGATGGAAGGCCACAGAGGAGAATGTTGCAGTAGTCTAGGCGGGAGATGATGAGGGCATGTATTAGTACTTTGGCAGACTCATAGTTGAGGAACGCACGGATACGGGAGATATTTTTGAGTTGGAGGGGGCAGGTGGTGGAAAGGGCTTGGATGTGTAGTCTGAAGGAGAGTGCAGAATCCAAGGTCACTCCAAGGCAGCGGACCTGTTTAACGGGGGAGAGTGTGCAGTCGTTGATGGTGATAGATAGGTCTGTTGGGAGGGCTGTGCAAGATGGTGGAAAGATGATAAATTCTGTTTTATCCATGTTAAGTTTTAGAAAGCGTGAGGAAAAGAAAGAGGATATTGAAGATAGGCATTGTGGGACTCTGGATAGTAAGGTGGTGATGTCTGGACCAGAGAGGTAGATTTGTGTGTCATCAGCATAAAAGTGATACTGAAAGCCATGGGACTCTATGAGCTGTCCCAGGCCAAAGGTATAGATAGAGAAGAGCATTCTGATATATATATTCTGATATTCTCTCCCAACTGAGTATCTCATGTTGTCCATGTAAGAAAGGTTCTTCAAAAATTAAGAGTAAATCAGCTGTTTGATAAGTTATGTAAAGTAAGAGAAGTAAGGAGTAAGAGAAGTCTCCTTCCTGGGTTATATAATATCACCTCAAAAATTCTATATGGACCCTGCCAAGGTTCTAACCATAGTTGATTGGACCATCACCACTAAAACATAACCTTTATTTAGTATCACTAGAAATACCAGTAAGTACCTTAAAACTGTGTAAAAACAGAATAGCCGACCCCATAGGAGCGATCCCATGTCAGGAACCTCCTAGTCATCCTGGATTTTCCCTCACACAGAGATAGAAGACCACCACCCATTTCAGTCAGTCATCATAGTTAGGACACATAATTTCTCTCATTTAAAGAACCCATAAAGCACAAAAAAATCTCTATTAAATCAGTTCATCAAATATCACTTATGGTAGGGATATGAAATTATGTCCTACTTTACACAATCCAGGATGCTTAGTCCTCTTACCCACAGTTTTCTGTATCTACCACATTTATGTTGTATATTTTAATGCTCTGGATGACTATGTATTTTAACTGGATATAAGGTATCTTAACCCCCAATATACTGCAAATTAATTAAACATGCAAATTAGTATTGTTGCTAGCTTCCATGTGGTCGACACAGTCATCAAAAGGACACACTACATAACATATAGTGTGTCCTTTTTGTGAAGGAAGGCATTATTTTATTATTTTAAGGCACTTACTGGTATTTTTAGAGATACTGAATAAAGGTTATGTTTTAGTGGTGATAGTCTGTGATACATACTTTTTCAATCCCACTCTGAATATTTATTTGACTGTCTGCATGTCAGGCCTGTGACTTCATATTTGATTAGGCCACACCCACTTCCCTGAAGGCTCTTCAGAGATTTCTTGGTTTTACTAATTATTACAGAAAATGTATTAAAAACTTCTGAGTCAATGCCAAACCGTTTACTGACTTAACATGGAAAAGGGTTGATCTTCTTCATTGGTTTCCTGATATTCTGCCACATATGTACGTTAGAGAAGTCTCTGACTGGTTGAGTGGTAATCCCTGTACAAGCAATGGTAGATAGTTGAACTCACTAATATCCCATAAGTCGTGGTACCAGTTGCATGTGAAGATCCAGTGAGCAGGATACAAATGGAGATGCTTTGGTAGTTTATTGAAGTTAACATATAGAGGATAATAGAAGACATTAGAGGATATCAGAGGACCTTAGGGGACATTAGAGGTCAAAAATGAATGCTCTCACCAGCTCTGTGTCTGTTGCGGGAGAAGGCAACTGAGGAACCCAGAAAAACAGAAACTGATGTCACAGAAAAGGGAGGAGAAAGCAGAGAGCAAAGGCATATGGGAATTACATTATACATTCAGAACCTATAACAAGAATGACCACAGGGTGGCAGCATTACATAACATAATAATTATACAACAACACAAATAGGCAATAATGATAATGGAGAAAATAAAATGCTGAGACAGCACACCTGATGCTCTGCCTGCTTTTGAAGCTCTGAAAGAAAGTTTCATCCATGCACCGGTACTTATTCAACCTGATGTCACTTGAATCCTAGACAAGCATGTGGGGCCTTGTTCTTCATCCGCTTTAATTTTGTCATCACATATTATCCTGGGTCTAGTAATGTGACAGCAGATGCTTTATCACTCAGTATCAGTGCCAATGATTCAGTTGAAACTAAACCTGTTAATATCCTTCCTCCTGGCATTGTCATTGCTGCTGTTAATCCTGATCTTTCTTCTAAAATACACTATTGTCAGGATCGCTGTAATCTTCTTTCTGGAAAATTGTTTGTTCCTCCAAATCGTTGTCTTAATGTTTTTGGAAAAGTCAAATTGCTCTGTGCTTGCAGGTTATCCTGAGATTGCTGGTACTAGACCTCTGGTCTCCAGATCTTACTGCTGGCCTACTTGGTCACAAGATGTGACTGCCTTTGTGCCTGCTTGTGAGGTCTGCGCAAAGGCCAAAGTTCCCCGGAGAGGTTTCTGTCTCTTCCAGAGTTTGCTATCAACAACTATGTCAGTTCCTCTAGTGGCATCTCACCTTTTTAATTATGGGTTTAATCCATGTTTTTCATCAGTATCTGGGTTATGTTTTGAGAGTCCTGTGGAGGATGCCATCATGAATGATCTGTGCACAGTTTGGGCCCAGGCTCACAAGAGCCTGGAGAAAGCTGGACACATTCAGTTTAAATAAGCCAATAAAAGGCATACCTCAGGTCCAAACTTTGTGTTGGGAGAACTGGCCTGGCTTTCAAGAAAAAAATTGCTCCTCAGGGTACCATCTGGAAAACTTGTTCCTAAGTTTATTGGCCCTTATAAGATTATATCAATCATAAACTCAGTATCTTTCCACCTTCAATTACTATTCTTGTTCAGAGTACCTAGGAGGAGATTTCTCATTCCCTTTACACCTAAAAAGTGGTGTTAAAAAGACTTTTAAACTGCGACTTTTTAAAAAACTATGTTATCTCTCCATTTTCACTGTCCTCACCACTTTTCTAAAAGTGGCAAGTGACCAATTTATCTTCATTTACACCAGTTTTCTGGCATCAATAAAGACAGAAATCTACGGCAGCTCTGAGCTGTTGTAGATTTCTGGTTAGGCGCATGGACTGCAGGAGGATCCCCCTAATTTATGACGAGGCGTATGCCTCGTCATAAATTAGGCGCATCCTCTGGCAGTGCAGGGGATATCAACACAGGCGCAGAAAGCACCTTTCTTGATAACTCTCCCCCATAATGTTTTCCATAAATCATTACTTAAAGGGAACCTGTCAGCTCCGAAACACCCCCTGACATGAGTAAGAGATGTATAGTGTAAGTGATGCTGAATCAGATTATGTAAGTTTTATCTTCATACTCACTTCCATTCTGACGCTGTGCTCCCACAAAACGGCAGTAAAATACATTGAGAGGACTCTTCTTTGAGTCCTCTCCATTATGTGAGTGAGCACTGGAGTCCAGTGAGTGCATTTTACTGCTGGTTTGTGGGAGCACAGAGTCAGAATGCAAGTGAATATGAAGATAAAAATTACATGACCGGACTTGACGTCACTTACACTATACACCGCTTACTCTAGTTTGGAGGGTGTTTCAGAGCTGACAGATTCCCGTTAAAGGGGTTGTCTCACTTCAGTAAGTGGCATTTATCATGTAGAAAAAATTAACACAAGGCAGTTACTAATGTATAGTTATTATCTATATTGCTTCCTTTGATGGCTGGATTCATTTTTCCATCACAGTATACACTGCTTGTTTCCATGGTTACGACCACCTTGCAATACATCAGTGGTGGTCGTGCTTGCACACTATCGGAAAAAGTACCAGCCTCTCTGGTGGCCGGGACTGTGGGAGCTCACATAGGCTAGTGCTTTTTCCTGTAGTGTGCAAGCACAGCCATCTCTGATGGACTGCAGGGTGGTCATAACCATGGAAACAAGTAGTGTATAATGTGATGGAAAAATGAATCCAGCCAGCAAAGGAAGCAATATGGATAATAACAATACATTAGTAAGTGGCTTATATTAACTTTCTCTACATGATAAATGCCACTTACTGAAGTGAGACAACCCCTTTAAGAAATACATTCCTCTGGTGATTCCTTTTTTTCAAACCCACTGATTCAGTCATAATCCAAGATTAATTAGAGTATGAGGTGGATAAAATTCTGGACTCTCTGAGGGTTCAGGGCTCCCTTCAGTATCTTATCCACTAGAAGGGATATGGTGCTGAGGAGAAAATATAGTCACAGCTTGAAATGTTCATGCTCCTCATTTAAAGAGAAAAATTTCATCTTGAATTTCCATCTAAACTTGCTCCTCAAGTCTAGGGTCTGGTGGTCCCTCTTAAAAAGCGGGGTAATATAAGAAACTTACCTGTCCCTATCTACAATCATTACAGTAGAAGAATAAAAGTTGTTTGTTCCGCCCGAAATCCGTGAGCCTGTCATTGCTGACCCCAACACAAGCACTCGGACATGGGACAGTATGTACATATGTATATCACAAACACATATTGCTATATGAAGAGTGGAAAATGCACCACTTCTCACTGAGAAACAGCAGTGGTAGCTAACAAACCCAAATCTTCGGGAATGTGATTATTTTTCTAAGCAGCAGTCACTTCTTGTCTGACTAAAAGATGCAGAAAAATTCCATCAAATCGTTTAACATAAATTATCCCCTTTCATGTTCTTGCTTGTTCTGTTGAAAGCTGTGAATCATGGGACCATGGTGGTGCGTAGGTGATGCTGGTGCACTTGAGGCTTATGCTTATCTTTTGCGGAATAACATTCACTGTCAGCAGACTTTTCTTGACGCATCTGTTATCTTGATGAAAACTAGGTACAGTATACATATATACACAAGAATGGAAGAAATGTTCTCACTAGACCATAATTACTAGTGGAGTAGTATACAAATGAATCAAAACTGACATGTATCTTTATAGTTCAAAGTGAGAATTCTGTAATCACCTCCTTTTAAATAACTGATTAGGAAGTTCTTCTGACTCCCAAATGTCTGCAAGTCTTCTGTTTGTCAGTGAGTCTCTGGGCACAAGGATGTACCGTAGCTATAGGAGCTGCAGAGATAACTATTGCACCTGAGCCTTGGAGCTTCTTAATGGGAGTCTAAAGGTCCCTCTGCCTCACAGCTAGACAGCAGTATGAATCATAGATGATAGGTGGAGACCCTTTTACAATTTTTGCTTTGGGGCCCATCACTGCTAAAGGGTTAATGCTATTATACTCAAGTGGGGACACTATTTCTCCTTATGGAGAATGCCTAATTGGCATGAGAAGTCTTATAGGCCAGGCGACATTCCTCTGGCTCCATAAGTAGAAATAATACCCCCCCAAATCCTGACCAAGGCCTCTTACTCAGTTAAGCCAGTACTCTCTGTTCAGCATTGATGAGTGGAAATCATCCCAAAACAACTATCTGCAGACAAGGTGCTGGCTAACTTATTATCCAAGTCATGTCTCAAGGCCTGGCACTGACTTCTAGGATAGCTACCTTACATATGGTGGCATTAGAGGGTCAGCTTTCTTATCCTTTTGGAAAGAGATGATTTGCATATTTTAAAAGGGTTACTGTTATGCTGACTGAGATATATGCGCTATGTGATCCAGAAAGACTATGTATGGGAGAAGATAGTTAAACTGGCAGTTGTTAGTGTAGTTACCAGGAGACAAGCTGGCCCTACCTCCCTGGTTGGTAGAGAGTCTGTTAAGTGAGCAAGCTAGAGATCCTTTTGGTGCACTTTGCCAAATAGCTCCTGAAAGAACTCTTCTCCAGGGACACACCATCCTTGAGAGTGAAAGCTGTGCGGAAAAGCAACCTTGTTAGTAACAATCCCTGAAGAAAGATGCATTGAATTTCCACAGATAGTTGAGGACAATAAAGGTAACACATGCTTATGGTTTTGGACTTTACTGCTCGTGGTCTTGGTTAATTGCTTCTCATGCTTCGTAGATAGATTGGCCACACATTTAATGACTGGAACCTGCAGCTGCAAACTGCAGAAAGTTTATTGACAGTTTGTACATCTGTGGTCATTTGGTTAGATTTCATGTTATACCTAGAGCTCTTGTGATCAGACAGTCCCATTAGTATCACCATGTTAAACTGATTGGCAATAACTGGTGGGGACAGTCATTGTGGGTAAAAATGTAATATTTCTGCTACTCAGTTCTTAGGTTCCTGTGGAGATCCAGCAGTGTTCCTCGTTGCTTCACCTCCCAAAATTTTTGAATAAAAAGTGATAAAAATGTCATACACACTCCAAAAAATAAGCCTTTACATAGCTCCATAAACATAAAAATAAAAAAGTTATGGAGGTCAGAATAAGTATTAAAACACAAGAAAACTAAATAAATGTGGTATCACTGTAATCATACAGAACCAGAGAATGAATGTAACCCATAAAACTATGGCGGAATTTGTTTTTTTCCAATTCCACCCCATTTACAATTTTTTACAGCTTCCCACTACATTGTATGCAATATAAAATGGTGCCATTAGAAAGTACAGCTTGTCTTTCAAAAAAGCAAGCCCTCATATGGCTATGTGAATGAAAAATTTAAAAAGTTATGGCTGGGGGGGGGGGGGCAGGAAGTAAAAACGAAAACATAAAAATGAAAATTGGCCCAGGCCTTAAGGAGTTACGCTTCAGTAGCAAAGTAAGATTATTTATATTTTGCTATGGGATCTCACAATTAGTGCAGCTTTTGTGATGGGATAACAGGATTGTCTGCTCAGCACATATGCTGCTGTGTAGGAACTCGACAGGGATCCATCTGCATCTGCTGCCCCCAGGTGGAGAACCACTGCAAATGTGATATATGGAGCACTGAGCAGAAAAGCATACTGTAACAACAAATATAGGAAGCACAAAGCTTGTCTTATATAGTTGCTTAATTTTGGCTCCTGAGTTATGGATTACATAATAAATAGGTCTAATTTCTACTTGTGGGTGCGGTAATACTTGACATGGCTTTTATGTGAAAGAAGAAGTACATGGTGCACCTATTAAATATTATGAATGGGTGTGATGCAGGACAGATGATGGCAGAATTAAAAATGCTGCAGTTTTTCTCAGATACCAAATATGAAGTCACATAAAGGCTACACAGAAACAAACTGAAACTATAAAGCTGTTTAAAGGGGTTCTCTGGGAATGATTTGAAATGACTGCCAGCAACGTGTCCTAGAATGTGAGGAGGACTGGATTTCTCCACTTGCAGAGCTGCCTACACACTGCACTGCTCTACAATTGAAGGTAATGATGGGATCCTACCTCTGATATGCCATCATGACTGTGCAGCCTGACAGGAACACTCTCCAATATGTAGTACATACAAGTGCCAGAGCTTAATGTCTAGTGAGCCCCCCACGATACAGCTCTGCAAGTGGAGACAACCAGTCCTGATCATATTCTAGGACAGGTTGCAAGTGGCCATTTTATATCATTCCCAGGGAACTCCTTTAAGCATACTATCTACACCATCTTTCAAGCAGTATGCACAAGTTAGGCATAAATTTAAAACCAGCTAGCCATGTAATAATGTGTAGGCCCTTTTTCTGTTGACATAGCCACATGAGGACTTGTTTTTTTTTGGGACAAGCTTCACTTTCTAATGCCACCATTTAATATTACATACAAGGTAGTGGGACGCTAGAAAAAAAAATTCGAAATGGGTAAAATGCAAATTCCACCATAGCTTTATGGTTTTCATTTTTACAGTGTTCCCTGTGTGGTAATATGACCTGCTACCATCATATTCCAGGTCAGTACGATTACAGTGATATCACATTTATATAGTTTTTCTTGTGTTTTAATGATGAAAAATAATAAAAACTTTTGAAAACATTTTTTTTTCTTTGCATCACCATATTCTGTTCCCCATAACTTTTTTATGGTTATCTCTACAAAGCTGTGTTTTTATTGATACCATTTTGGAGTGCATTTATTTTTTGATCAATTTTTGGGGGGAGGTGAAGTGACAAAAAATTAATTATCTATTTTTATTTTTTTTATTAGGGCATTCACTGTATGGGATTAATACATTTCCATTTTAAGCTTCTGTGCCGTGTGTTGAGGAAAGGTTAGTGGTTTCCTGGCATAGCCCATAACATCCTAGAAATACTGGGCGTTCTAGTTCTGTGTTATTATATCCCTCTCTATGTTATATTCAATGATGCCCTGCAATAACAGTCTGGAGAATTGTATTTCTCTACTATTATAATGTGCACTGATGCAGTATAATAACAATCTGGACATGCTGGGAGTTGTAGTTCTCTCCTCTTACACCCTCTCCCTGTAATGTCCCATAATAACAGTGAATCTGTCACATCATGGACGACAACACGATTTTCCATTGTAACTTTTCACCTGCCACAGATAAGGCTGAATTCACATCACCCTTTAGCTTTCTGTTTCTTCTGATTCATCAGCAAAACTGGAAAAAAATATGGACCCATTATTTTCAGCATCAGTTATGATGAGTTTGCATCAGCTTGCACTTAAAATAACTGATCTGTCTTTTTTTTAGCACCAGTCATGATCAGTTTGATTTAGCAGGAGCAAAAGATAACTTTGACCAGTTGCAGAATATTGATTAAAGGGTTTCTGTCACCAGATTTGGGCATACTAAACAGGATGGCATTTGCAATGTGCAAATGCCACCTGATGCCCAATCTGGTTTTCTTACAGTAATCAGATGAGCCGTTTTCTTAAAAAAAGCACTTTTATAATATGTAAATTAGGCGTACTAGGTGCAAGAGGCACCTAGTAATCGCCGTGTTCCTACCTCTAGTGCCGCCTCCTTCTTCCTGATTGACAGGGCCAGGCAGCTTGCTCGATGAGCTGCCGGCCCTGACCTAGATCGAAATCCCGCGCCTGCGCCGTGTAGGCTAAATTCTGCGCAGGCGCAGATAGTTCACCCGGCCGCCCGGCTCCTGCCTCTCTCACTGCGCCTGCGCCGTGCGGAGTAAAAGCGGCGCAGGCGCAGTGAGTTCCGCCGGCTCCCGGGTCTCACTGCGCCTGCGCCGCTTTTACTCCGCACGGCGCAGTGAGAGAGGCAGGAGCCGGGCGGCCGGGTGAACTATCTGCGCCTGTGCAGAATTTAGCCTACACGGCGCAGGCGCGGGATTTCGATCGAGGTCAGGGCCGGCAGCTCATCGAACAAGCTGCCTGGCCCTGTCAATCAGGAAGAAGGAGGCGGCACTAGAGGTAGGAACACGGCGATTACTAGGTGCAAGGTAAACGCCTCTTGCACCTAGTACGCCTAATTTACATATTATAAAAGTGCTTTTTTTAAGAAAACGGCTCATCTGATTACTGTAAGAAAACCAGATTGGGCATCAGGTGGCATTTGCACATTGCAAATGCCATCCTGTTTAGTATGCCCAAATCTGGTGACAGAAACCCTTTAATTTGCAACAGAAAAGTCGCAATTTACTCTGAAATAAAGACAAAGGTCTTTGTGTTTAATGTCCTCACTATATAAAAAAAGCATTTAATTTCCGTAAGTAAACAAAGTTTCTTTGCATTCATTTAGTGAAAGCAGTGATATTGAAATGTATATTAGTACGTAGCATAACTTTATTATACATGTTTTACCCTGAATTCTGAGATCCGGGAATAAGATAGGCCTGACAAGGCTTAGGTGCATAAAAAGTTTACTAAACTGTGATAAAATACATTATATAAATATATATATATATATATATATATATATATATATATATACGCACACATACAAAATGAACATAGAGTAAAATGATAAAGTAATTAACGTAGGTTGTAAACCAATGAGTGAGCTCCCCATCGACCAGTTCAAAACATGGCATCTGGCCGATGTCTATATAATACAAAGAAAGGTGGTAGTCACAAGACACATTCTACCCTAATGAAGTCCTCCTTGGAGCTGATTGTTACATACATAGAAGTTTAGCCTCTCCTAAAGGTCTTAACTGTGCAAAAAGCATGTACAACCTCAGCCCTTAAATATGCAACCTAGTACCAGCCCTGTACAGCCCTGGTAACTGTAGAATAACAGGGGCCTGTATATGCTCACTAACTACATTACAAGGGATATCACTACATTTAAAGGGAATAATTAAAGGGAAAGACCCACTAAAAATAAACCTGACCACGTCATGTATTTGACAATAACCCTCCTTCTCAGCTTAGCTATATGGTAACATAACCAATCCAATAAATGCAGAGATTTACAGTACATGTATATTTTTTTTAACATACAATAAGATGGTTCAAGAGCAAGGTACAAAACATTGTGCTTGATACAGTTGATTCTTACAAAGATCCATACCAGATTTCGCATAATGTATGTAAAATTTTAATTTCCTCAATTTGTTTTTATTTTGCCCTTGTAGATTTACATATATACATGAATATACAGTGTTCTTAGGTTGTTTCGATATGTTCTATACTACAATTACCTCTTAGAGGATGTTCACACAGCGGCAAACTCCGCTGTCAAAAACCACCAGCCGTCCTGCAGAATCTGCCTATTATTGTCTTGAATGGGAGACCGCAATTTATGGCCAAGTCTCGGTCAGCCGGTGACTTTTTGGTGCGGAATCTGTGTCAAATTCTTTCTGCAAAAGCCACTATGTGAATGGTCCCTTAAAGGGAGTCTGTCACCTCATTTTCACCTATATAACTAACAGCAGTGCCCCACAGAAGATTGCATACACATCCTAGACATACCTGTGTGCACTGTGTGTCTGTATTCCATGTCCAGAAAAAGCACTTTTATTCTGCAGGAAAACAGCTCCCAAGTGCCCGGCTCTGCTGCTGAAGACTGAAGAGGGGAGGACTGCTTTAGCTGCTCATATCTTGGGATTGGTAGCAGATAGAAAAATGGTTCTGACCTTCTTTGGCTTTAAAATGATACTAAAATCACAGCATTATATCCAGTATATCAGAAGATAAAGCTGTTAGAAATTGAGTCGGGAGAGAAAGCTGTTTTTACTTTCACTTTCAGCTGGGCACTTGGGAGCTGTTTTCCTGCAGAATAAAAGTGCTTTTTCTGGACATGTAATACAGACACAAAGTGCACACAGGTATGTCTGGGATGTGACATGTAATACAGACACACAGTGCACACAGGTATGTCTGGGATGTGACATGTAATACAGACACACAGTGCACACAGGTATGTCTGGGATGTGTCTGCAATCTTCTGTGGGGCACTGCTGTTAGTTATATAGGTGAAAATGAGGTGACAGACTCCCTTTAAGGATATTTAGATCAGGAGAGGACACATAAAGAGTTTGTTCATTATCTTATTTCACTTCTACAACCATGAAGGTTTATTATAACATGCAGACCCAAAGTATTCCCAAAAAAAACATCAAACAAGAAAATATGTATGAGAAGTCAATTATCTTCACAAAAAGTTATTCTGCAGCTCAGTTCAAGAGCTATTCAACTCTCATACACGGTCTTGGTCCAGCTCTTCTATGTTACCTGTAATATTGTGGAAACTAAATCATTGACCATATATCAAGCAGTTGGTTTCAGCAAACGTCTGCTACAAACATTATTTTACCTATCTGATGTAACTGGTGCAACATGTCTATGTTTTCTCAGTCTTAAAAAGAGCTTCAGTGACTTATATATCTCCCTATATCGAAGTCCATACAAACAAGGCGATGCAGCTTTAGGCAGGACCAGCAATACATTGCAGATTGTCAGTGATATCCATAATCCTGTTCTTAAGCCAATGACTTTACCCATGTAGAGCAATGACTCCGACAGCAGCAGGAGAAGTGGGCTCAAATAAAAGAACAACATGGTGTGATGCAATAAAAAAGTTATACTAGCTCTCGAAGATGGGCTTTTCCAGATTCCTGTTTCCCTTGTTTTATAGTATATAACAATATAGCAGCAAAAAATTAAAGAGAAAAGCAATAGAAAAACAATTACAAGGAGCATATAGCAAAGTTTCAATGCATCATCTCCATGTAACGCCATAAGTAAGATCACCGGTAAGGAACATTGTTCAAGAGGACACGGTGCAGGTTTTTGTGTAAAACACAAAGCTAAAAAGAGAACTGCAGGGAAGAAAAAGGATGAAAACCAAAGCAGGATTAACAATTTCTTCGTTTTCCTTGCAGGAAGTATTGATATATAGTGAAGAGGCCATAAAACTGCTAAGTAAGTGTCTACCACCATTGATGCAGTGGTGAGGACTCCTCCCCAGTAGGTAACAGCCAACATGTAGAGAAAAAGGATACATACATATTTAGGGATCTTCCGGTCCATCACATTACATATCGCAGTAATAGTATATAACATGAGGTATATTAAGTCGTAGAGCACTATATTTCCCAGTAGTAAGAACCTTGTTTCCTTTCGCATACTGATGTTGGAGTAAATGGAGAAGATTATAGAAGGAGTAAAGAAGAGTGCTATCACACAGCAAGAGATTGTTGGTATAACAAACAAGTGCATTTCCGAATAGGACGGGTAAATTATCCATTCCTGTATCATGTAATGCATTGGTGGGTCAATCTTAAAGGTGCCGTTGACATGGGCCTCACTTTGAAGCATGACTGAAGCGTTGACTATTTTTGTAAGGCTGCATTCTGACATGTTCATGGTTGTTCTCCTCAGAGTGAACCTTCCTCCTTGGCAAATTTTTGCCCAAAAGTCTCATTCCTCAGTTTCATCTGTCCAAGCGCTGCTGCATTTGAGGTTGATTTTCGAGGACAGCTTCATCATCAGATTTTCTTCTATTTAATAGATGTCTTAAAATATGCTGTCATCCAGGGCTATGACAAGAGACATCTCTGAGTTGTGTGTCTGCAACATTACATGGTTGTCCTTGTTTAACAGTTAAGTCTCCAATCTCTCCTCTATAATAACAAGGAGACAGATGGGAAGGTTACCTGATTACACAGATATGTCCAATAGATCAGGGCATTCCATGTGCACTAGGCCACTGAAGCCATGAAGCCATGATAATCATACCTATTAACCGTAACAGACGGCAGGATATATCAGCTCCATTCAATATAATCAATATTGCATTTAGCTTTTTTCTCTCTAAGGTGTAACCGTGCTATGGACTATAATAGATTTTGACAGGCAGTACAAGGCACATAACATTTGTACACTGTCCTGATATCATGGCGCCTCTAAAAGAACACTCAATAATTTTCTGTGTATTTATGAGAGCAAACCAGTAGAAAAAGGAACATCCTTCATTTACCAAAACACATGGTATGAAATCAGATTTCCAAGAAACAAAATTCAGATTAGCTGAAGGCAGGTTGCTTAATAAAGTGGACAGCAATTTGTAATGTTAATGAATATTAATATACTTTATTATTTTAACTATTACTTTATAGGAGTAGCTGGCCAACACAAGGAAGGAAATCCATAAAGTGACATTTCCTGGTCCTTCTACAGGATAACATTAAAGTCTTCAGACTCTTTCACTTTTTTACATTTTTCCCCCAAGTTTTCCCCATCAATCTGGACTCAATATCCCCATAATGAGAAGGTGAAAACAGAATTTTAGAAATGATTGCAAATATATTAGAAAAGGGAAAATTAAAATTTTGCCCTGGACCTAAGTATTCAAACCGTTTACTATGACACTTGAGCTCTGGGAGCCTCCCATTTCCCTTGATCATCTTTGAGATGTTCTGTACCATGATTGGCAGCCACCTCTGGTAAATTCAGGTGACCAGACATGATTTGGAAAGACATACCCCTGTCTATATGAGGTCTCACAGCTGACAATGAATATCAGAGCAAAAAACAACTACTGGGAGAAAAGAGCTGCTTGCAAATATCACACATGATCTGTGGATGTCACACATGATTGTGTGGATGCACAGATCTGGAGAAGGGCACAAAAAAAATCTTCTCCACTATAAGTTTCCAAAAGCACAATGACCTCTATAATTCTTAAACGGAAGAAGTTTAGAACAACCAGGACTCTTCCTAATGCCGGCAACAAGGGCTTTGATGAGAGAGGTGAGCAAAAACCCAATGGTCACTCTAGTTGAGACCCTCCAGAAGGTGAACCATCACTGCAGCACTCCACCAATCTGTGCTTTATGGTTGAGTGGCCAGAAAGAGCCTTTCCTCAGTAAAAGACACATGAAAGCCATCTTGGAGCATGGGAAAAAAAGCAACAAAAGGACTCAAACTGTGAGAAACAAGATTCTCTGGTCTGATAAATGTCATGTTTGGGGGAACCCAGGCACTGCCCAATACCATCCCTACACTGAAGCATGGTGGTGGCAGCATCATGTTGTGGGGGTGATTTACAGCAGCTTGGACAGGGAGACTGGTCGGAGTTGAGGGAAAGCTGAATTGAGCAAAGTACAGATATATTCTTAGTAATAATAAATGTTTATTTATATAATGCCACCATATTCGGCAGCGCTTACCAATTCAGAGGGTTCATGTACAAAACAAAAGACATCAAAAAGTTACCAGCAAACATACAACTGAAACCCTAGGAGACACTGTTCTCAATAGCTTAGGATATATGAGGAAGTGGGGGGAGGTGACACAAAAGGTAGTTGATTGTTATATGAAGTGGTCCAGCCATCTTTGTACTGAAAGGAGTGGTGTAGATCGATCTGCTTGTGCTAGTGCTTTGGGTGTGGGGATTACTCTCAGAAGATCGAGTTCAGGTCTGAAGAATAAGAGTTGGGGGGTAGGTTACTAAGGTAAGAGTAAGTTTAGGAATGATGAGCCTGTCTGAAAAGATGTGTTTTTGAAGGTAAGGAAGTTGGAAATTGACCTGATATTCCAGGGCAGAGCATTCCAGAGAGTATGTGCAATATGAGAAAAGTCTTGAAGATGGGATTGAGAGGTATGAATTATGGAGGATTTTAATCTTAGATCACTTGCAGAATGGAGAGCATGAGTAAGGTAGTAGATGGAAATGAGGGAGATGTATGGAGGTGCAGCACTGTGGAAAGCTTTGAGGATGAGAAGCTTGAACTGTATTCCGTGGTGGATGGGCAACCAGTGAAGTGACTGGCACAGGCTTTAAGCCTGAGTGTAGTGGGTGGACAGATAGATGAGCCTGGCTGCGGTATTTAGGACAGAATGGAGGGGGGCGAGTTTAGTGACAGGAAGACCAAATAGTAATGAATTATAGTAGTCAAGACAAGAATGAATCAAAGCAACAACAAGAGTTTTGCCCGTTTCCACCATAAGAAAAGGGAGGATTCTGGAGATGCTCTTCAGGTGCAGATGACAAGAGCTTGCAAGTGATTGGATATGGGGAACAATTAAATAAGTTTAGGTCAGGTAGTAGATGGGGAAAGACAAGAAGTTCAGTTTTTGAGAGGTTCAGTTTTAGATACAGAGAGGACATGATGTTAGAGACAGCTGCCAGACAATCACTGGTGTTTTGGAGCAAAACAGGGGCGATGTCAGGGGATGAAGTGTATAGTTGGTTGTCATCAGCATATAGATGATACTGAAAAACAAATCTACTGATAGTCTATCTGATCGGAGAGAAAAGAGTAGAGGACCTAGGATTGAACCCTGAGAAACCCCAAAATCAAAAGGCAGAGGAGAAGAAGTAGATCCAGCAAATGATACACTAAAGGAGCCACCAGAGAGATAGGAAGAGAACCAGGGGAGAGCAGTGTCCGTTAGGCCAACTTAGTGGAGCATGGTGTGAAGGAGTTTTTGGTCTATCATATCAAATGCTGCAGAGAGATCCAGAAGAATCAGTAGAGAATAGTTGCTATTCCTTTTTGCTGTCAGAAGATTGTTTAATAAGGGTAGTTTCTGTATCTTGGAAAGGGGGAAAACCGGATTGTAAGGGGTCAAGAAGAGAGTTTGCAGAAAGGTAGCCTACAGTGTTAAACAAGAGTAGACTAGATGTCCCGGGAGGTTAGAGTTGAAGGGGAGGTTAGAAACAGGTCATTAGTTAGCAGCACTGGTTGGGTCAAGAGATGTTTTTTTTTAGTAGTGAGGTTATATAACAGAACATTTGAAAGAGGATGGACAGATACCAGAAGAGAGAGGTTAAATATTGCAGCATGGTGAGTAATGACAGCTTGGGAAGAGGGACTGGAGAAGGTGTGAAGGAATAGGATCATGGCTGCAGGTGGTGGGTCAAGAAGAAGAGAGAAGCCTGGAGACTTCTTCATCTGTCATAGGATTGTAGAGGAGAGAGAGCACGAGGAAGTGTGGGAGGGAAGAGGATCAAAATAGGTTGGGGAGTGGTAGATTATTTCCTGCCGGATGTTACCAATATTGTCTCTGAAGAAAGTGGCCAGGTCATCAGCGCAGACTCAGCGATGGGTATGTGAAATTTAAGACTTAAAAGGGAGTGAAAAGTGTCAGAGTCATTTTGGGTTATTTGAGAGTGAGGAGAGGAGAGAGCTGAAGTAGTTCTGTTTGGCAATGTTGAAGGATTTAAGCATAAATTTATAATGAAGGAAGTTTACTGATATTTGTAATTTTCTACGTAAGTGTTCTGCACATCTGGAGCACCACTGGAGAAAACGTGTTTCAGGTGTGTGCCAGGGTTGCTGTGTTCTGTGTCAGTAGGGTCAGATTGATATTGGAACAGCTTCATCCAGGGTGTTTTGAGGATACGGTTGTAAGGATTGGCAGCCAAGTCCAGACAGGAGAGGGAAGAGATTGGGGTAAGAGCTAACTGTAGGGTGTCAATGATTTGCTGGGAGTAAATGGTGTGTAGGTTTCTATAAGTGTGAAAAGTAGGAATGTTGTGAGAAAATTGAGAGGTCTTTTTACTAAAGGAAAGAAGACTAGATCAAGTGTATTGCCCTCTTTTCGCATGGCAGAGTTATGAGAGGCCAAGAGAAGAGGTTACAGAAAGAAAGTCAGATGCTGCTAGGTAGATAGGATAATCAATGGAGATATTAAAATCATCCATAATAAGAGTTGGTGATACAGAAGGAAATAAGTAAGGAAGCCAGGCAGCAAAGTGATCCAGTAATTGGTGGAAGGAACCTGGGGGACGATAGACAGCAACAACTCACAGAGGGAAAGAAAGGAAGAGTCTGATGGTATGGATCTCAAAAAAGGTGAATGTGAGAGAGCGTAAAGGGGGAATGACCTGAAATGTGCACTGTGGAGAAAGTAGTATGCCTACTCCTCCACCATGCCTGTCATCGGGTCTGGATTCTGGATAAGGCAGCAGGGAAAGCAGTGTCAGAATGTTAAAGGGTTTCTGTCATCAGAATTTAGCCTACAAAACCGAGTGTCATTTGCAAATCGCAAATGACACCTGATGACAGAAAGCCTTCTTTTATAGAAATCTGTACAGTACTTTTTGTTAAAATAGCGTTTTTATAATATGCTAATTAGGCCGCCTAGGTGCAGTAGGTGTGAACCCTGCACCTAGGAGCGGCCGTAATAACGCCCCTTACCCCTCCTCCCTTGCGTTGATTGACAGGGCCGGGCAGCCATCTCTTTCGTCTCCCGGCCCTGTACGATCGCGAAATCCCGCGCCTGCGCATTGCGATAAGCAATCCGCGCATGCGCATTGATGAAGCCGGGACCCGGGCGGCCGCCGGCTCTCAACGCGTGTGCGCAGATTGCTTATCGCAATGCGCAGGCGCGGGATTTTGCGATCGTACAGGGCCGGGAGACGAAAGAGATGGCTGCCCGGCCCTGTCAATCAACGCAAGGGAGGAGGGGTAAGGGGCGTTATTACGGCCGCTCCTAGGTGCAGGGTTCACGCCTACTGCACCTAGGGGGCCTAATTAGCATATTATAAAAACGCTATTTTAACAAAAAGTACTGTACAGATTTCTATAAAAGAAGGCTTTCTGTCATCAGGTGTCATTTGCGATTTGCAAATGACACTCGGTTTTGTAGGCTAAATTCTGATGACAGAAACCCTTTAAAGCCAGGTTTCTGTAAGAGCCAGTAAATTCTGAGATTATGACAGGAAGAAGTTGTGGATTTTGGGGAGTTTGCTACACACCGACCGCGTGTTCCAGAGAGCACAGTTAAAACAGACAGGAGAAGATGTATAGTGAATATTAAAGGGGTTGACCAGGATTTTACAATTGATGACCTATGCTCAGGATAGGTCATCAATATCAGATCAGCTGTATAAGGAGATTGCGCATGCAGTGCGCATGTAACGTCTCCCTTCTCTATTCCTGTTCACTGGTGCTTTCTATGGTCTTTGCTCTTTTGGTGCTGTCTATGGTCTTTTTTTTAAATTAAGTAACTTGGAAACGTGCTAGTTACACCATTCTCTATTAAATTAAATTAAGTTGTGTGAGAGTACAGTTAGTCTGTATATGGGTTGGCTGGGCTTTTACAATTGATGACCTATCCTCAGGATAGGTCATCAATATTAGATCAGCTGTATAAGGAGATGGCGCATGCAGTGCACACGTGACGTCTCTCTTCCTGTTCACTGGTGCTGTCTATGGTCTTTGCTCTTTTGGTGCTGTCTATGGTCTTTTTTTAAATGAAGTAACTTGGAAACGTGCTAGTTACACCATTCTCTATTAAATTAAATTATATTAAATTGTGTGACAGTACAGTTAGTCTGTATTTATATCCCTATATAAAGGGATATTCCAGTTAGATGGAGTTATCTGCAATCCACAGGCAAGGGGATTGCATTTGCTTGACCTGCTGCTCTATTCATTTTGGATCGGTGATGGTTCCAGGGGCCATGCCACCATTGATCTATAAATTATAACCTATCCACACTTCATCTAACTGGAAAACCCCTTTTAAAGGGTTGTCGCACAAAGATAACCCCTTTTGCAATGTAGCTGGCCTCAATGATCATGGAATGGCATTCATGGTTATACATAGTGGCCATTCCATGAATAACTAACAGGATGGGTCTGCTGGAGAAAGTGCTTCTGATACCACACTTAGTGACTGCCTCCCCTAGCTCATAGAGGGAGATCCAAACCCCTCACCTTTATGATATTCATATGCCCTAATAGAGTATATAAAAAGGATCTGTCTTCATAATTCATAATCATAAAAATCATAATTAAAAAGGTTAGGCAAATGAGACAGTAACCCCCCTACAAAGTTACAAACAGACAGCCGTATCATAACAGTGAAATGTTTTTGTCATCATATGGTTTCTATATGATTCCATCTATTAAAAAGTTTGCACTATTTGCATAAAAAGAAAGAAGAATAAAGGAAAAGATTGTATTGCGTGGCAAAGGCTTTAAATCCTTTATACTAATATCTTTTATACTGTGTGTACAGTACACAACGTTCCTGACCATTGTCCGAGATAATCTAATAGAACCCATTTCACTCATCAGACACCAGTCTATTAAACGGTTACTGGGACACAGACAATAGCTGCTAGAACCATATAGATGACTATGAGATTAATAGTTATTGTACTTAGAAGCTTTTAGCACCTCTACATTATGTTCTTTTACTTCTCAATCATCACATATAGCACACATCTCTTTAATATATATATTGTTTGCACATTGCTGGCAAAATCCAATTGCAATTCACTGTAATGACAAAGAAAACACATTTACAATATCAGTGTTGATAAGAGAAGCAGCAGCTCTCTAACATGGCGGGTTCTTCCTCCTAGCAAGTCATTTTAATAAAAATTAAGATAAATAAAATCCATATTTAATGTGGTGGTTGGA
The DNA here is from genome assembly GCA_900303285.1 of Rhinella marina. Lineage (NCBI taxonomy): Eukaryota > Metazoa > Chordata > Amphibia > Anura > Bufonidae > Rhinella > Rhinella marina. The sequence goes on along the minus strand of ONZH01023746.1, from coordinate 231,209 downwards.
GAAAGAGACATTTGGCAAATAAAAACTAATGCCAACCTTTCTTCCTTGTTAGGCTGAACAAATATTGCAAATAATATGTTATTAAATTTTCATTAAACATCCACTATGCCTCTGCTCAGTCATATGAAGAATAGACTAATGTGTAAACATTCTCTGTACAGGGACTACACAGTCCTAATGAAATGGCCCTATAGTAAAGTTAAAATGCCCATTTACTGGAGTGTACACATAAGCTGCTTGCTGCTCCCTTAAATGGGATTTTCAGGACTCAGGATTGGCCAACAATATCAGATTGGTTGAAGTCCGATACAGCAATCAGCTGTTTCGAGCAGCGTCCAGTGATGAAACTAGAGTGTGTACAGAGCTGGAAGCAGAAGGCTCCACACATTGTGTAGTGACTATATTGGTGAATAGGAGCCAAGCTACAATTTAGCAGTGCCAGAAACTACACAGGTACTTTGTATAGTTTCTGGTCCAGACGGCACAGCTGATCAGTGGGAATGCAGGGTGTTAGACCACCACTGATCTGATATTGATGACTCATTATAAGGATAGGCCATTAATATTTAAGTGTTTGAAAAATGGGCTTTGGTTGGACAAAAGCCAATGCATGCAGCAGTCTTTGGCTGAAACCCTGCACTCATGCTGGAAAATGGCCAGGTTCCCAACGGATCCCATTATAGTCAAAGCGATCTGACTAGAGTTGAGCGAACGTGCTCGTAACGAGCACTCTACTGCTCGGATCCCCTGCGCTTGAATGGCCGCAGCCATCCGGATCCGTCCTCCTCACCCGACTGCAAGTCCCCATTGACTTACAGTCAGGTGAGGACGGATCCGGATGCCTGCGGCCAATCAAGCGCAGGGGATCCGAGCAGTACAGTGCTCGTTACGAGCACATTCGCTCAACTCTAGATCTGACTGAGAACAGCAGTACCCAACTAAACTTGATCCAGTAAACTCCAGCAGGCTGATCTCTGCCAGGACAGCCTGCCAGACCAGTTAAACGGGAGCGTGAACCTAATCTTATAGGTTTTCAGTAAGGAAAAGTTAATGCAAAACCATAGATGAGTACCATAGATGAGCTACTAGGCCTTGGAGAAACTGTAGGCAGTAACCTACAGTTTCAAGGCAGCCCTGAAGTAACTTGTACACATATGCCCATATATTCTAAACCAAGGATGCCCAGCCTGCGGCCCTCCAGCTGTTGCAAAACTACAATTCCCAGTATGCCTGGACAGCCTACAACTATTAGGGCATGCTGGGAGTTGTAGTTTTGCAAAAGCTGGAGGGCCACAGGTTGAGCATCCCTGTTCTAGACTATTAGGTTTGCGAATATGTCATCTGGTGATTGAGAGTAGGTGGTAGTGTTGGGGCTGAAGATGTGGTGAATGGTGTGGGATGAATGCTCCATGAACTGGGTACTTAGTTTGGTCTCAAATGGGCTGCTTCTTCTGACTTATTTTAACTGAACTAGCAGCTTTTATAAATGTCTTTGAGCGAAACTAGGAAAGCAGGTGCTCTGAATGCATTATATTAGTCATAATCTCCACCTACACTTCCAGATGACTAATTGTACTGCGTAAAAAAGCGTTAAACCTCATAAATCTGTTTATGCCGGTACATCAAGGTTTTTACTAGGTTATTTTAAGAATTTATGGTTAGAATGATCAGCTGGGCACACATTTTAACACAATATTAGATGACAAGTCAGAAAAGAGGACTTCTATTTCTCCTAGACACCTAATCGGCATTTCAAATTTCTGTCAAATGTACACTGATCTAAAGTGGCTGGTCTGTGTCTGTATAATACTGACATTAAAATGTAATGCAGTATGACTATAGGGATAGTGCATTGTATTTTAATGGCAATTAAGATTTCCTGTTATAGTCCCCTTAACTGTGGGACTATTAAGTGGTTAATAAAAAAAAGTTTTAAAAAATGTATTAAATAAAAAAAATCCAATAAAAAATATGCTTTTTTTCCATTGAAGATATGCTTTTCAATGAAAAAATTGCAAATATAAAATGCCTCACACAAGACACGTTTAGTATCGTTGCATCTGTAACGACAGACTACACAAATATCATGTAAATTATCCCCTATCCCCTTAGTCGCCACCAAAAAAACTTAAAGGGGTTATCCCATCTTGGACAATGGGGGAATATTGCTAGGATATACCCCCATTCTCTTAAAGGTGTGGGTCCCGCACCTATATCAAGAACGAAGCGGGGGAGCTCTGAGCCTGGAGGAGGTTTCCACCAGGCGCAGCCCCCCCTGGGGTATTTTCGGCGGCCCCATAGAAATGAATGGAGGGCGGCTGCGCCCTCCTTCTCTTTTGGGGCCCCATTCTCGATATAGGTGCGGGTCCCAGCGGTGGGACCTGCACCTATAAGACAATGGGGGCATATCCTAGCGATATGCCCCCATTGTCCAAGATGGGATAACCCCTTTAATAACAAGTGATTTAATAACAAAATTATACCAATGAAAACTGCAAGTCGTCCCACAAAAATCAAGCCTCACACTAATCCATAGAAAGAAAAATAAAAAAAATTATGGGTCTTGGGATGCAGAGTAAAAGATCTTCTTCTTTTTTTTTTTAAAAAAAGGATTTTATTGCACAAAGGTAGTAAAATGGAAAAAAATAACTATATTTGTTATTGCTGTAATTGTACTGACCTAGAGAATAAAGATATTATGCTATTTATGCCGAAAAATTAACATTGCAAAAATTATAATGTAAAAACTCAGTGGCAGTATTGCTGTTTTTCCCATCTCCCTCCCAGAAAGAGTTAGTAAAAGTTAATCAGAAAGTTATGCGGTGCTTGAAAGTTTGTGAACCCTTCTGAATGTTCTATATTTTGGCATAAATTTGACCTAAAACTACCAGAGATTTTCATACAAGGCCTAAAAATAGTTAACCAAATCAAACAAACGATTCAACAATATTAGATATAGTCATTTATTTATTGTGGAAAATGATCACATGTCTGTGAGTGGCAAATGTATGTGTGAACCTTTAGGATTAGCAGATAATTGGAAGATGAAATTAGAGTCAGATGTTTCAATTAATGACCATCTGGTGTGGGTGGGCGACCTGTTTCATTTAAAGAACAGCAATTTATCAAAGTCTCATCTTCAAAACAAACATTTGCGGGAGTGTATCATGGCTTGAACAAAGGATATTTCTGTGGAGCTCAGAAGAAGAGTTGTTATTGCTGGAAAAGGTCACAGAACCATCTCCAAAGAGTTTGGATCCTACCAATGCACAGGTAGACAGATTGTGAAAAAATAAGACCATTATTACCCTCCCAAGGAGTGGTCGACCAATAAAGATCACAAAAGGGGAATGATGTGTAATAGTCCAGGTTACCCAAGGTAACTTCTAAGCATCTAAAGGCATTTGTGACAAATGCTAATGTTCATGAGCCCACCATCAGGAGGCCAACAATGGTGTGCATGGCAGCACTGCAAGGAGAAACCCACTGATCTTCAAAATGAACATTGCTGCTCATCTGCAGTTTGCTAAAGATCCCCTGGACAAGCTAGAAAGCAATTGGAACAACATTTTGTTGACATATGAGACCAAAATAGAACTTTTTTTTTGTTTAACCCTTTCAGTCCCGGAGGTTTTTTCGGCTTTGCGTTTTCGTTTTGCGCTCCCTGCCTTGAAACAGCCATAACTGTTTTATTTTTCTGTTCACATAGCTGTATGAGGGCTTGTTTTTTGCGAGACAAGTTGTACTTTCCAACGCCACCATTTAATATTGCATATGGTGTATTGGGAAGCGGGAAAAAAATTCCAAATCGGGTGAAATTGCAAAAAAAACGCTATTCCGCTACAGTTCTACGGGTTTCTTATTTACAACGTTCGATGTTCATTAAAACTGACCAATTACTTTTATTCTACTGGTCAGTACGAATCCGGCGATACCCAATATGTATAGTTTTTCCAGCGTTTTGATAGTGATAAAATAATTATAATGTTGGCCTTTTTTTGTCATATCTTGACCCCTATAACTTTTTGGTATTTATGTGTACGGAGCTGTATGAGGGCTCATTTTTTGCGGGGCGATCTGAAGTTTTTATTGATACCATTCTGGGGTGTGTATGACTTTTTGATCACTTTTTATTTTATTTTTTTAGAAAAAAAAGTGACAAAAAACAGCGAATGGCCATTTGGACGCTTTTTTCCGCCACACAATTCGCCGTATTGGTTGGAATTTTTTTTTTATATTTTAAAAGTACGGGCGTTTTCGGTCATGGTGATACCCATGATGTCTATATTTATTGTTATTTAGGTATTTATTTTTTAATTATACGGAAAGGGGGGTGATTTGAACTTTTATATATTTTTTATATATTTTTTAAAACATTTTTAAATTTTTTTGTGATTATTTTAAAGCTCAAATATGAGATTGTGTTTTTTATTTTTTCTTTATAAGCAATGAGGGTCTTTTATTTTTGACTTAATGACCGAATTTGCTCATTTCTTATCCTGGCCTGCCATCTAGTGCACTCTGCACTTTGAAAGCTGTAAACCTCATCAGCAAAGTTTACAGCTTTAAGATCGTGTACAGACACCCCGATTGGCCACATGGGGTGTCTGTACACCACCCAGAAGCGTACGCTTCCGGGTTTAGACGCAACTAGATGCCATGATGCCACGTGTGATCATGGCATCTAAAGGCCTATGAAGACGCCGCCGATGCCGATAAGTACCCGCCGCACGTGGCGCCATGTGTCCGCATCGCCCATACATGTACGGCGCTGGGAGTCTAAGGGTTAAATGAGACATGTTATGTTTGGAGAAAGGAAAACATTGTATTGCAACATAAAGTCCTCACCCAATCTGTGAAACACAGTGCATGTAGGATTATGGTTTGGGCCTGTTTTGCTGAATCTGGGCCAGGACAGCATGCCATCATTGATGGAATAATGAATTCTAATTCATACCAGCAAATTCTAAAGGAAAATGTCAGGACAAATCTGACTGTGACATGAATCTCAAGAGAAAGTCGGTCATGCAGCAAGACAACGACCATAAGCACATAGGCTGTACCAGAGAATTGTTAACCCATAGGGAACCCTGTAAAAAAAAACAAAAAAAAACGTAAAACTGTTGTGGAATTGCATTTTCTTTTCCAATTTCACCCCATTTGAATTTTTTTCCAGCTCCCTACTACATTGTATTCAATGTTAAATGGTGGCATTAGCTCTGCATTGGGCTTGTTCTCTGTTATTCCTCTTGGAAATGTATGAATACATTGGCCACTGGGTGTTACCATTTCCCTCGTCAGTAGGGTGTGTCCCTACATACTGTTTTCAGCACACATTGGGTCATAGCAGTCTCTGTAGGGAGATTACGCACTTACAAACTGAATGTTAACCCACATTTAGCCCATAGCAGTGTTTATACTATGTATATGGTATATGGTGTAAACGAAGCATTTCACTACATCTGAATAAGAATAAAACCACAGAGCCAGTAACTTAGAAATGGCGTGTTGAGGGAACAGTTATGATTGCGTGATGACATGGAGGGAGGAGAAGAGTTAAGTTCACTAGCAGATGGAAGTGAAGGAGTGAAGGCCATAAGTCCTTAGTCCTTAATAGTCTGTGGATAATTTTCATGGTGGATTTTTCTGTTGTTCCCTGTCAGGGGCAAAGTTGATGGGGGTTCTGGGGGTCTGAATAGACTTTGGATTTTGATATGTTTTGTTCTTCCATTATGAATTTTTACTTTGGAACAATGTTCATCCAGGTATTATGATTGGTAGTAGGAGTAGACCCTTGTATAAGGGGCATTGTGGAAAACCGATGGCTAATGGCTGTTGACCTAAATGGCCTACAGGGAGCAGGAGGATTAGAGATAGTGGTTTTAATTCTGAGACCCTATCATGTTCATGTTTTACCAACTGACAGCAGAGAACTTGATCTTCTATACATAACTGAACAAAACCAGTTTGTGAAGAGAACAGACAGAGGTCAGCAATCCACGTGAAGAGATTAGATATTGCTGTAAAACAAAGATTTTCAGTGATGCTTCACTAAATGGAATGAGGAATATTCCTATATTTCATATACAGTGTATAACATATATGTCTACATTATTTTAATTGGTCTCCCCCTCACCAGATTCTCCCCTCTCCAATCTATCCTGAATGCAGCAGCAAGGGTCACCTATCTGTCTAACCGCTACTCCGATGGCCCCACCCTGTGCCAGTCATTGCATTGGTTGCCCAGTGCTCATTCTCACCTACAAAGCTGTTCACAGTGCTGCACCCCTTACGCCTCCTCCCTCATTTCTGTCTACCACCCTACCTGTGCTGTCCGCTCTGCAAACGACTCACAACTGACATCTACCATAATCCAAACCTCTCACTCCCGGCTCCAAGACTTCTCCCAAGCTGCATCGGTTCTCTGGAATGCCCTACCTCAAGAAATTAGGTTAAATCACAACATACACAGTTTTAGGCCCTCCCTCAAAACACATCTTTCTAGGGTGGTCTATCATATGGTCTCGGACCTCATGCACCTATCTGTCATTATCTATACCATATCAGGGATAGCGTTAGGTCCCGTGCCAACTGAGATACCTTGACGCGGTGCTCGGGCTCTGGTATGTCTTTGATATAAGGATATACTGGCGAAAGTCTCATTTTAACATCAGAGTGAGGGTTTAGCCATATATTGTCAACTGCATTTTCCGCTGTAGTGCACCATTTTCTGTGAATTGTTTTTCTATGTAGATTGTCACATCCGCACATTTGTCTACCCTGTGTAGGATGTTTTTGTGGTACATGTGGTCCGCTGCAGGCATCCTCCATTGTATGCATTTTTTGCTGGGGATTACGTTCGGCAGCGGGCCACATGTGCGGGATTTGCTCCCCCAGTTATATATGCGCTACAGCATTGGGGTTTTGAGCATGTTCTGCCATTTGAGACCACCTTTTTTTCTGTGAGTTTGGTCTATCATATCCCCTGATCTAACTCCTCTCCACATAGCCTATTTATCATTTCCTGAACCTGATCCTCCACCCCACCCAAGCACTACACATATCGGCTGCTGACTAGCTCATGCGGCTTTATATCTGCTCCCTTATTCTCCCAAGATGTCTGGACCATTGTACAAAACATGCACTTTTACCTTCTGTGTCACCTCATCTCCTCATAAATTGTAAGCTCTTGCGAGCAGAGCACTCATTCCTCTTGTTCTAATTATTAACTGTTGCTATGCTATTTATGACCGTTTGTACATGAACTTCTGAACTGTAAAGCTGCGGAATATGCTGGTGCTATATAAATAAAGATGATTATTATTATTATTAAATACATCATACAGATGAGCTAAGCTTGTGTGATATTGCACCGCGCTGACTATTGGAGGAGGCAGCCATGCATCTCTTGCAGTACATTTCACATTGCAGAGTCTGTATGAGCAGGGCTGGAAATACATGTACTGAGACAGTATCAGATGGGAGTGGGGTGGGCACCAGATCTTGCAAAGCAGAAGCAGCCTCTACATCTAAAGCACTTGTTTCCTACATCATCATCATCTCTTGGGAGGAATCACGGTAATCCATAAAATAAAAAATGCAGTAAACCGAGAAGATCTAGCAATCTGAACGGTGAGTACAGAATTGGGGCTGGGCTGGAGGGGTTTATTCTAGAAGACATAGTACAATCAGAAGCTCCCAGATCATCTATATCAGAGACCATATAATATATCATCTTAGACCTAACCATGAACACAGTGTATTCTTTTCCATGGATGCGAATGGCATGACCTGTTTTATCGCATTTGAATGTCTCTACGTCTGGATGTCTCATTAATATGTGATTCTGTGGTCCTCAATAGCAGAAGGAGAATACATTTACATCTCACATTCCTGTATCCAGCCTGCATCTCCTTCCCTGCACACAGCAGCACGAGTCTATAATTATCCATACGGTTCACATGAGTAGCCATGCTCAGAGGAGAGCGGCTGAAGGATGGCTTTCCCTACAAAGCGTCTCCAGTTTTTAGCAGATACCGTGTGTTCATGATGGACGCAGTTTTTTGTAGGAGCACAGAGAGACGTGGCGTCTGCTGTGGGTTTTTTGACGCTGCTCTCAGTTCTCTTCCCCTCTGAGAACCGTCTTTTGTTTCTGATGCTCAGTTCTCTGATGTGACACGGGCATTCCTGCTCAGATAATCTACATTTGCTGCTGTTCTGTATAATATAATATTAAAATTGTTATCTTGGTATTTGGAGAAAAATATGTCAGTTCTTGGGTGAGATGCCAGCATTAGTCACTGGAAGATTTCTGTACCAAGAATGTGCTATAGACTGCAGGGTATAAAAATATTTGGACTGTGTAATAGCACAGCCTGCTGTTTTATGCCTGGAATAATCAGTTCCTGTGTATGTTTTGCAGAAGGTAAAGGATCTTTAACTTGAATTACTGCACTTTACCTGTTCGGTAAGGTTTCTTCGAACATGAATATACGGTCAACCTTTAATAGACTACAAAATCATCTGTCACGGTGTCTGTGTTGCAATGAAGCCATGCTACGTCGAGTACCGAGAGGCCGTACAAGCAGCAGCGAGCTCCAATTAATTAAGTAGGACTGCGCTGCTTAGTCTGTGTTCATTGTTAATGGCCACACAGCACCCACAAAACCACGACTAAACAGTGTGGTCCTGATTAATCGGAGCCCTCTGTGGTTCATACGGCCGTATGGTACTCGACCGCAGCGCAGCCAAGTTGCGACCGAAATCGGAAACCCCTGGGACCCCTACTGATCATCAGAGCGGGGGCTATCTCCGGATGTCCCATAGAAATGAATGGAGCAGCAGTCTAACAGTCCACAGGATAGGGGATACTTTAATATAACTGAAATGCCCCTTTCAGTAGCACAGTGATATATCTCTACAGAGGGATAACGACCAAAGACAACTATCAACACATAAGTAGTAGTCATAGTGATGTCATAGTGCCAGGACGATGCACACAATGATCATGTATCACTTTATACAGGGATAATGCACAATGTGATGTCATTGCACAGAAATCATGCTCACTGTCATGTCACAGAACTTGGATAGTAAACACAATGATAAGTGATGTCACCCTACAGAAATAAGGAGCACAGTGTTATCTCAGCACAAGGATAATAGTCATAGTGATCTCATAGAACAGGGATGAAGTACACAATGGTCATGTTCACTTTGTATTGCTTTATACAGGGATAATACACACAGTGATGAAGCTCAGTAACATCACAATACATGAACAGGATATGAAGCTTAATAATATCACAATACATGCTTAACCCTTTCAGCCCCGGAGTTGTTGTTTTTTTTTTCGTTTTCGTTTTGCGTTCCCTGCCATCCAGCCATAACTTTTTTATTTTTCCGTTCACATAGCTGTATGAGGGTTCGTTTTTTGCGGGACAAGTTGTACTTTCCAATGCCACCATTTAATATTGCATATGATGTAGTGGGAAGCGAGAAAAAAAATTCCAAACTGGGTGAAATTGCAAAAAAAACACAATTCCGCCACAGTTTTACGAGTTTTTTTATTTACTTTCATTCTACATGTCAGTACGAATCCGGCGATATCTAATATGTATAGTTTTTCTTGCATTTTGATAGTGATAAAATAATTATAAAGTTGGAATTATTTTTTTTCGTCGCCATATTTTGACCCCTATAACTTTTTGGTATTTATGTGTAGGGAGCTGTATGGGGGCTCATTTTTTGAGGGGCGATGTGAACTTTTCATTTATACCATTCTGGGGTATGGGGTATGTTTTAATAGCTTCATGCATTCCCCATGTAATAACAATTCTGGAGCATCTATTCTTATGTCTCTATGTTGTGCCATTCCTTTATTATTTCTACTAGAAGTTATGAATGAATTGCTAGCAGTCTGCAGTAAAGGTACAGACGAGTTGGGGGTGTTTCCCTGCACAGTATGAAAATGGCAGCACTGATTGGATAGAGTGAGTCTGTGCAGGTCCACGCCCTCAACTGCTTACCACCCCTTACTGAAGGCCAATAACAATTCATTCATAACTTCTAGCAGGAATAATACAGGAACGGCACAACATAGAGCCATAAGAATAGATGCTACAGAATTGTTATTATATGGGGAATGCCTGAAGCGATTAAAATGCATGTCAGGAGCAGTGACAGGTCCTCTTTAATAACCATTTTATAGTCACGTAAAGGACTCCAGTGATGTCACAGCAAAAGGATAATAAACACAGCATCATAATACAAGGATAATGAACACAGTGCTGTCACAATACAAAGGGAATTGACAAAGCTAAAAGATAATAAATGCAGTGATGTTTTTTACATGTTCTGTCGACAGTACAGAAAATTAACACTGGTATTCTTTCATTTTATTCAGCTTGGGCCTTCTCAGTCCCTATGGCCAGGGCCGGACTGGTCGTCTGGCACTTCTGGCATTTGCCGCTGCCCTCCGTGGGCCGGTCCAGTCCACCCTTGCAGGGCCGCACCGCCAATTAGGCAGGTGCGGCGCGGCCCTGCGCATAATTGCGGGCGTCGTCCTCAGGACGGCGATACAGATGCCTGTATTGTACTGCGGCAGGGGAAGGAGAGGCGTCTCCCCTGCCCGTTCCTCTGATAGGCTGCAGGCACTAGGCCTGCAGCCTATCAGAGGCCGGCTCAGGCGGCGCGATGATGTCATCGCGCCGCCTGAGCCGTACAGCGCGGGACACAGGCCGGAAGAGGCCTCATCGCATCGCTGCTGGAGGTAAGTATGAGTGTTATTTTTTTTTTTATTGTAGCACCGACCGGAGCTCTATTGGGGGCACATGGGGGCATTTTACTGGCACATGGGGGCATTTTTACTGGCACAATGGGGGCATTTTTACTGCACTGGGGCATTTTTACTGGCACAATGGGGGCACTGTGGGCATTTTTATGGGCACTGGGGCATTTTTACTGGTACATGGGGCACTGGGGGCATTTTTACTGGCACATGGGGGCATTTTTACTGCACTGGGGCATTTTTACTGGCACATGGGGCACTGGGGGCATTTTTACTGGCACATGGGGGCATTTTTACTGGCACAATGGGGCACTGGGGGCATTTTTATGGGCACTGGGGGCATTTTTACTGGCACATGGGGCACTGGGGGCATTTTACTGGCACTGGGGCATTTTTACTGGCACATGGGGGCATTTTTACTGACACAATGGGGCACTGGGGGCATTTTTACTGGCACTGGGGGCATTTTTACGGGCACATGGGGGCATTTTTACTGGCACTGGGGGCATTTTTACTGGCACATGGGGCACTGGGGGCATTTTTACTGGCACTGGGGGCATTTTTACTGGCACATGGGGCACTGGGGGCATTTTTACTGGCACTGGGGGCATTTTTACTGGCACTCGGGCATTATTATAGGCACTGGGGCCATTTTTACTGGCTCATGGGGCACTGGGGGCATTTCTTACTGGCACTGGGGGCATTTATTTATGGCATGGGGGCACTGGGGGCATTTTTATTGGCACTGGGGGCATTTTTCTGGCACATGGGGGCACTGGGGGCATTTCTTACTGGCACATAATTTGGGGGGCATCTATGGGTGGGGAGCACTTCTTACTGGCACATTATTGGGGTGAAATTTTGGGGGCACTTCTTACTGGCACGTTGGAAGCATTATTACTTCTGGGGCACAGTGGGGACATTAGTACTGTTGGGGGCACTATTACTAACAAGTGCACTCTGGCAGAGAATTATTAGTTGGGACTTTGGGGAGCACTATTACTGTGGGGGGCACCCTGGCACAGCATCAGCGCAGTTATTTCTGGGGGACGTTATGTTCACACTATTACGGGACACTATTTGCTGGGCGCAGTTATTTTAGGACACTGTGCCAATAATCATTGAAGGGCACTATCTGTGTGGTACTAGTGGCACAGTACTGGGGGTGGTAGGATGATTTGTCCATAAGACGGGAGGATGATGGAAAAGTAGTAAACTAAGATTTTTTTTCTGTCAAACTGCAGAGATGAGAAATGGCTGAAAAATGGCATCTGGTCTGAAAGGAGAAGATGAGGAAAGAGAAGATCTACATCAGAGGAGACGTCACTGGATGTAAGAGGTATGAGAGGCTGTATTATACTGGATGTAAGAGGTATGGGGCGCTGTATTATACTGGATGTAAGAGGTATGGGGCGCTGTATTATACTGGATGTAAGAGGTATGGGGCGCTGTATTATACTGGATGTACGAGGTATGGGGCGCTGTATTATACTGGATGTACGAGGTATGGGGTGCTGTATTATACTGGATGTAAGAGGTATGGGGCTGTATTATACTGGATGTAAGAGGTATGGGGCGCTGTATTATACTGGATGTAAGAGGTATGGGGCGCTGTATTATACTGGATGTAAGAGGTATGGGGCGCTGTGTTATACTGGATGTAAGAGGTATGGGGTGCTGTATTATACTGGATGTAAGAGGTATGGGGCGCTATATTATACTGGATGTACGAGGTATGAGGCGCTGTATTATACTGGATGTAAGAGGTATGGGGTGCTGTATTATACTGGATGTAAGAGGTATGAGGCGCTGTATTATACTGGATGTAAGAGGTATGGGGCGCTGTATTATACTGGATGTAAGAGGTATGGGGGTGCTGTGTTATACTGGATGTAAGAGGTATGGGGCGCTGTATTATACTGGATGTAAGAGGTATGGGGCGCTGTGTTATACTGGATGTAAGAGGTATGGGGTGCTGTATTATACTGGATGTAAGAGGTATGAGGCGCTGTATTATACTGGATGTAAGAGGTATGGGGCGCTGTATTATACTGGATGTAAGAGGTATGAGGCGCTGTACTATACTGGATGTAAGAGGTATGAGGCGCTGTATTATACTGGATGTAAGAGGTATGGGGCGCTGTATTATACTGGATGTAAGAGGTATGGGGCGCTGTATTATACTGGATGTAAGAGGTATGGGGCGCTGTATTATACTGGATGTAAGAGGTATGGGGCGCTGTATTATACTGGATGTAAGAGGTATGGGGCGCTGTATTATACTGGATGTAAGAGGTATGGGGTGCTGTATTATACTGGATGTAAGAGGTATGAGGCGCTGTATTATACTGGATGTAAGAGGTATGGGGCGCTGTGTTATACTGGATGTAAGAGGTATGGGGTGCTGTATTATACTGGATGTAAGAGGTATGAGGCGCTGTACTATACTGGATGTAAGAGGTATGAGGCGCTGTATTATACTGGATGTAAGAGGTATGGGGCGCTGTATTAGGCTACATTCACACGAACATTGTGTTTTGCGGTCTGCAAATTGCGGATCCGCAAAAAAAGGATGATGTTCCGTATGGCATCCGTTTTTTTTGCAGATCCACTGTAACAATGCCTATCCTTGTCCGCAATATATGCAGATCGGAGGCCGCAAAAACAACTGTGGTGTGAATGTAGCCTTACCCTGTATGTTCTGTAGTGATATATGTAATGTTAGGAGGGAAAAGGTTAGTTTACACAGGGTGATGTGCGCCCGACAGACTGGATCTTTTGTACAAACCAAAAGATCCAATCAGCCGATGAACGAGCGTTTAACTCGTTTGTCGGCTGATTAGGGCCACTTTTACACAGGCCGATTATCGGCACTTCCGTTCCTAGGAGCGCTTTTTCGGCCGATAATCGGCCCGTGTAAAAGGACCTTTACACATCAATCTGTGTAATAGGGCCACTGATGAACTGAAAGACTTTTGACATTTCACAGAGACATATCAAAAGTTTTGATCAGTCCAGGTCTGAGTTCTAGACTCGTACCCTATCAGGAGATATAGCTTTTCCATCTCTCTCTGCAAGGGGCGGTTTATTTACCTTGTTTGGTGTGGTTTACGTTTATTAAATTATTATATTTTAATAATTTTTAGGGCCTCTAAAAGGGTTGGCTGTGACTTTAAAAAGTCGAGGCATGTGGGCCTCTTTGATTTCAAAATGCCAGGGCTGAATTTCAGTCCCAGTCTGGCCCTGTAACCAAGTTTACATAATATTCATATTTACGTCTAATGAACTAGTGTAGAATAAAGGGTCACATTTATTAGGATCAGCGTTTTAGACGCCAGTCTTAATAAGTCCCTGCACTGGTAATGGATCCTCTGGAGTTATGAAGAGGCACAGGCCTAGGTCAGTTCTAAATATAAGACTGCGTTTGTGAGGTCTTACATGTGGACCATTTTCTACACCTAAAACAGACGTAGAAAATATTGAATGAGATGTGTCTACTAGCCCATCCCCTTCCCTGCCCAAGCCCACAATTTTAGACCTGTAGTGAGTGGGGCAAAGTCTCATATTGCGACTGATAGTTACGTCGATATCTTGCCTGAAATACATCTAATTTAGGCGTATTTCAGTATAGTAAATGACCTCCAAAGTGTTTTATGTAAAAGCATTAAAAGTATCCATTGCCTGTAGTCTACAGATAAGTGATACAGTGGGAACCAGGGACAGAGAATGCCATACATTGTTAGGGCTGGTATAAATGTTGATCATAGATCCAAAGTCTCTTTGTTCAAAACGTCGTTTGCATGTTGTACGGAGACCCGTCTCTGTACAACATTCAAATATATGGGCTTTTCGGAGGTGAAATTTGTTATGTCCAAAATCTCACAGTACTTAGTTGAATAATTTCTATTCAAGTTCTATTCAGCTTGAAAACCATTTCAAAACTGGGATCCAAAGACAGCTTCGGTACCAAGGTACCAGCCAGTACCGAAGCCGACTTCCATTCCAAGTATTAAAATGGTTGAATAATCGGAGTCCAAAGTTATTCAACGATATCCCACAAGACTTCAGACATAACAAATTTCACCTACGCTAAGCCCATACTTCAAATGAAGTTTTAAACAAAGTGGTGGATAACTACACAATGTAGCACAACATGTAGAATCTTGCATTTGAACCTTGTATCCCATGTACTCAGAATTAAGTCTTTGTCCATATTTCTAGTTGTCTTGTAATCCTCTGAAAAGCAGTGTGGTGACCCAGAGGTACGCTACTAAAAGGGTTAATTTCATGCTAAAGAGTTAATTGTGTACCAAGAGTCAACTGTTGTAATTTGTTGTCAAAGCACTTATTTCTTCATGCACTATGCATACCTCATGGGAATGTATGGGCGACAAACAGTTAAAGGGGTTTTCCAAGATTTTACTACTGATAACCTATCCTCAGGATAGGTCATCAGTATCTGATCAGTGGGGGTCCGACACTCAGGACCCCCGCCTATCAGCCATTTGAGAAGGCACTGGCACTCCTGTGAGCGCCGCTGCCTTCTCGCAGCTTACCAAGCAGAGCACCGTACGTTGACTTGAATGGGGCTGAGCTGCTCCTAGGCCACGTGACCAATAAACGTGACATCACCGGCCTAGGAAAAGCTAAGAGAAGGCCTCAGCACTCACGGGAGAGCCGGTGCCTTCTCAAACAGCTGATCGACGGGGGTCCTGGGTGTTGGACCCCCACAGATCAGATACTGATAACCTATCCTGAGGATAGGTTGTTCCTGGAGGGCGCTACATTTGCACTGCAAGTAGGCAGGAAAAGTGGGTTGTATTCAGTCAGGGCTCACTGTGCGTGTGTGTTTTCCTGGCTACTGTGCTGATAGTGATTCATGGACATGTATGACTGATAGTGATTCATGGACATGTATAAAAAAATATACAGCTTTTTAAATTATCTACATTTTTTTTTTCAGATATATTTTTTTGAAAATGGAACTGATTCGTGGCAAAACCTTTATAAAAAGTTATGCCCAACACCCACCAGAAAAAGTACCAATTGTTGTATACAAAGGAAAAAAGAATGTAGAACTTGGGAAAAATTTTAATGATTGTGATATTCGTGGTAAGACCTTTATAAAAAGTTATACCCAAAACCCTCCAGAAAAAGTACCAACAGTCGTATGCAAAGAAAAAAAGAATGTAGAACCTCAGAAGAATGTAATTGAATGTGATAGCAAAAAGAATGCAGCACAGACACAAAGAATGTCTAATGGGATTTGTACAAAGGAAGCTGATATTGTCCGATGTCCAAGGTTTATAAGAAAAAGCAGAACATATGACTGTGTTATAAGCGATGACAAGCCAGAGAAAGTAACTGGTCAAATCACACAAGGACGGATACCAAACAGTGTCAGTTCCCCAGGCCTTGTGGAAGATCAGGGTGGAAAGCGAAATGACATAGAAGCCAACAAAGCACCATGTAAGCAAAACATGATAGACTATAGAAACTTTGTGCCTCAGATGCCTTTTGTACCATCAGTTGCAAAATCACTGCCAAGGAAAAGAATTTCTCTAAGAAAGTCCAAAAAAAGTTTTAAAAACATATTTAATTTAAAGAAGAATAAGCAGCAAGATGTCATATCAGAAGATGAGAGCCAGCCAATGATGTTTAAAATAAAAGAAACTAAAGCAGGTGAAAAACAGTATCAACTCAGTATTGGTGAAATGCCTTCTGATGAGTTCCTTCTTCATGATTGCTTGGACCGTGACATGTACATTGAGGCAGTTGATTCATTCAAAGCACTGTGTGAGGATGTGGCTTCTCTAAAAAGTTTTGACTCTCTTACCGGATGTGGGGAAATCTTTGCAGACGAAAGTGCCTCTTTTATAGACATAGAAAACAGCCGAGTCACATTTATATCAAAGCCAAGTTCCATAGCTGCTAGTTTTCAAGGAGGAGTGGAACGACTTGCCTCTCCAGCAAAATCTGAGTCTATTGACTTTTCTAGGCTACGTCATCACATGAACTCATCTGCAAAAAGCATATGTTCAAATGTACTTTCTGAAACCAATAGGCCACTAGATGGTCAAGACCTAAATAAAGTCGAAATGAATGGCAGCTTATCAATAGATCAAGTCTCCATCTTATCCTACAGTGATCTAATGTCTTCTAATGAGAATATTCATGATGTTGACTCCCCAATTTCCACAAGTGATGAGGGCTATTATGACTCATATTCTCCAACACTGGAAGAAGGCAAAAATGAGGTTGGCAATGTTAGACCATTTCCAAGGGATAGCTATAGTGGAGATGCCCTTTATGAGTTATTTTCTGACTCATGTGAAAAGAAGCTCTGGCCTGTTCAGGACTGTGACGTGTCCGCTCCTGGACATAATAATGACAATCCTACATCCATATATAGCTTTTGTGTGGGATCTGATGAAAATATGGCTTCTCAGCCTGCACCAGGACTTGTTGCAGAAGACAATCTCGAGAGTACATGGAAAGGAAGAGAATGTTTATTAAAACTATGTGATACAGAACTGTCTTTAACTATTGGAATGGTTAACTGGTTAAGAAAGACAGGAAAAATAACAGAAAATGATCAAAATGTCATTTGTAGCTCAGAGGAGCCACCAGAAACAAGGAATGACAGTAAAGTTGAAGAAATCACAGCAATGTCTGGAGATAGCAAGGGAGAGACCTTTTCACATTGCGAATCTGGCAAAATTGAATATACTGAGCATGTCAATAGCAGGAAAGGAAATATAGACAGTGTAGCCAACTCATATGCTGAAATACTAAAACCTACAACAGATTCAGACGACAGCAAATTTGAAAAAAACTCTTCATTTGTAACACATATGGTCGTATATGACCCACCTCCAAAGCAAAATAGTTTAGTTAACATTGCTGAATATAAGGAGCAACTAGAATTATCCACTCCATATGCCAATGCTTTAGCTCCTGTGGTTGCATCACAAGAGCCAAATCTCATGGATGTTCCTCTTCTTGTTAACCATCTAGATTGCTTGCAGCCAATGGACTTTCAATGTCTTACATATTGTATATATAAAAATAATAGATGGTTAGCTGACATTCTGGAGAAGTGCCCTGCCGATGTCCCACCACTGCAAATATTATTTGACCACCAGCGTATATTGGATTGTTTAGACAAAGTAATGCGGCCTTACGAAATTGCCCAAAATATCAAGAATTCTGTAGAAAGACTCGGTCCTTCTGAACAGACTTCACAATCCACAATTGATAATAGATTAAAGAAGAAAAATCTGATAACAGAGCCACAACAACCAAACAGCATATGTAGGAAAGAATTTGGCTGTAATTATACCAATAACCAACAATGTTTAGTAAGAACATCAAGACAACTTCCAAAGGAGACTAAAGCCTCCAAGGATGGGATTAGGCCAGGATTCCTACCTCTTTTTAAATCAACCTGTTCATCTGTGATCTCTCGTTGTTCTTCAGTTTTATACAGAGTTCGCAACTCCAAAGATGCAGTAATATATTTTGATACAAGAAATTACAACCTGTTGCCTGAAAGTAACGATAAGCTTACACAGGATTCGAGTACTAGATCGATAGATTACTCTAAATACACAGAGGATGGTTTTCTGTCTATTACTTCTACGACTTTTACTAAGGATAGTGGTAAGTATACTTTACATCATTGGTGGTCAAGCAGTTGATCATGATTTAATAGTTAGATCTCAAATAAGTCCTAGGTCCATAGGTCATTATGAGAAATATGAAGGTATGAATGAGGAATTACACTATTTCTGGACATTATATGACTTGTATCTGGCATTTTTTAGCAGTTTTTCCCTCTGCAATCTTTCTGTAATTGCCAGCTTTTTCTGAGTTGGTGGACATGTCTGGCCAGACACAGGACACTGAGAAATATGTGAGCAAGATGTGAGCAGTTTAGATGTGAATCCAGCAAATAAGGGGAATGTGAATTCAGAAAATGACCTATTGTTTTAATCACGTTTTAAAAGAAATATTTTTTTAGAAGTTTTAGTGAGTTTTTTTTTTATTTTTTCCATGATACTATCTTTATTACAATTTGTATATAATCCTGCATTTTTCACAATGGCCACTAAGCCTAAAATATATTAAGACTTCCCGTGTTTTGTGACCAGCTACATGGGCCATAGAAACAGTGGACAGGAGCTGATCTTATTGACTAATATAGGAGAGTTTTCTAGACATGCTCTGTGACCTGTGCAGAGGTCAGGAGGGAGCTCATAATCTGTGAATGGTGGATCCTGTGTTATCTATATAGAGGTATTACTTGTCATTGTAATTCTGTCTGCGGTTATAATGATAATGGCTATTGAAAAGTTACCTGTATAGACCAGAGAATCGTGACCTATTATTAGGCCTAGTGGCTATTGTGAAAATGACACATTTTTTACATATAGATAGTGACTTGGAAAACATTTTAAAAACTAAACAAAAATTCTAAAACAAAATGTTTACATAAAAACGTGATTTAAACAATAGGTGATAACTTTTAACTCAACTACTTATTTTTCTTACTTTTATCAAACTGACTGACACATCCTTCGCTCCAATAAATAAGTTCTTCTGTGATAAGATGTTAAAATGTCACTAATATTACATGTCTTTCATCCTTTTTTGGAATATATGTGTGGAAAAAATCTCATCATGTGAAAACTATTTGGGGCATTTATTAAAGAGTTTACCCAACAATTGTGGAGTAAAAAAGTCCCAAATTATGGCGCATGCAATATTTGCACCAATATTTGGGACTTTTTAAGCTTCAGAAAAGTGTCAATAAAGGAGGCGGAGGAAACTGGAGGAAGTTTCTGGCACACGGCATGTGCCTCTTAATAAATTAAGCACGTCTCAGGCCAGCACAGGAAGTTCAAGGCTGGTGTATGAGTATGCCAGTCTTGACAAATGTCTCTCAAATGTCTTTGCCAAAACCAAAATACTTTTTCAATGATGAATGACTTATAGTCTATGACCTAAACGTGGTTGCTTCTTTTCTGCATGAAAACAGGATGTTTATAATGTGATACAGTATATAGATTTATGGTAACTTCTATATTACCTCACCAAGGCTGCTTCAACTTAATATAGAGACTATAAGGTACCGTAATTACTGGATTAAACAAGGTTGCAGAGTATAAAGGATTATGCGTTCTTCACCCTTAACCCCCACATGGAGGTATGGATTTTCTCAGGTTACAGTTTCCTGTGTCCAATAGCAACAAGTGACAAGGACAGTAGACACAAGCTACAGAATCAGCGGACAGATTCCTAGCCAGATAAGCAAGAGATCTGGACAGGAAATGTCAAACACGGTCGCTAGGATAAGCTTGAAGCAGATAGATAGCAAAACAAGGTCAAGAGAGGTTGGGTTATTAATGAGTAGACTGGGCTTGAAACAAAATTACAGCTTAGCAACAAACAGAATTCAGAGAACCTATTCCTCAGGCTTTAGAGGAGGCACAAATTATCTATATCTGTTTTATTTACAACTCAAATTCCCAAAAAAGTTGTGACCCTGTGTAAAATGTAAAAAAAAGAATGCAATGATTTTCAAATCTGAGTGAGACATTTTACTATTTCATTAAAAAATAACTCATTTAGAACTTGATGGCAGCAACGCATCTCAAAAAAGTTGGGACAGGGGCAATAAAGGTTGGAAAAGTAAGGGCTTGTTCACATCACTGTTCAGCCCTTCCGTTCTCCTGCTCCGTCTAGGAGCAGGAGAACGGAAAGGACGGATTTGACACATAACTGAGCCGAACGGAGCCTAAGGACCCCATAGACTATAATGGGGTCTGTTAGGGTTCCGCTCAGAAGATGATTTTGGAGCGGAGACAAAAGTTGTGCATGAAGGACTTTTGTATCCGCTTCAAAAATCATCTTCTGAACGGAAACTTAATGGACCCCATTATAGTCTATGGGGTCCCTTAGGCTCCGTTCGGCTCAGTTAAGTGCCGAATCCGTCCTTTTCTCCGTTTAGGAGCAGGAGAATGAAAGTGCTGAACGGTGATGTGAACGAGCCCTAAGTCAGATAACAAGGTATAAAAGGAGTATGTTAGAGAGGCATAGTCTCTCTGAAGCAAAGATGGGCAGATATTTACCAATCTACAAAAAACTGCATGTAAAAATTGTGAAACAATTTCAGAAAAATGTTTTTCAACGTAAAATTGTGAAGACTTTGAATATCCCACCAACTACAGTACATAATATCATTAAAACATTGAGAGAATGTGAAGAAATTCATGTGCACAAGGGACAAGGCTGACGGCCAATATTGGATGCTCATGATCTACGGGTCCTCCCTCAGGCAGCACTGCATTAAAAATAAGCATGATTCTGTACTTAAAATATCTGCACGGGCTCAGGAACACTCCTAGACATCATTGTCTGTGAATATAGCATAGTAACATAGTAACATACTGTAGTTTATAAGGCCGAAAAAAGACATATGTCCATCCAGTTTGGCCTGTTTTCCTA
Organism: Rhinella marina; assembly: GCA_900303285.1. Taxonomy (NCBI): domain Eukaryota; kingdom Metazoa; phylum Chordata; class Amphibia; order Anura; family Bufonidae; genus Rhinella; species Rhinella marina. The sequence goes on along the minus strand of ONZH01023746.1, from coordinate 209,911 downwards.
CAAGTTGATCCAGAGGAAGGCAAAAAACCCCTGTGAGGTAGAAGCCAATTTTCTCCCTCTTTAGGCGAAAAAAATTCCTTCCTGACTCCAATCAGGCAATCAGAATAACTCCCTGGATCAACGACCCATCTCTAGTAACTATAACCTGTAATATTATTACACTCCAGAAATACATCCAGGCCCCTCTTGAACTCTTTTAGTGAACTTACCATCACCACCTCCTCAGGCAGAGAGTTCCATAGTCTCACTGCTCTTACCGTAAAGAATCCTCTTCTATGTTTGTGTATAAACCTTCTTTCCTCCAGACGCAGAGGATGTCCCCTCGTCACAGTCACAGTCCTCGGGATAAATAGATGATGGGAGAGATCTCTGTACTGACCCCTGATATATTTATACATAGTTATTAGATCTCCCCTCAGTCGCCTTTTTTCTAAAGTGAATAACCTTAATTTTGCTAATCTTTCTGGGCACTGTAGTCCACCAATTCCAGTTATTACTTTAGTTGCCCTCATATGAACCCTCTCCAGCTCTGCTATGTCTGCCTTGTTCACAGGAGCCCAGAACTATACGCAGTACTCCATGTGTGGTCTGACTAGTGATTTGTAAAGTGGCAGGACTATGTTCTCATCACGGGCATCTATGCCCCTTTTGATGCAACCCATTATCTTATTGGCCTTGGCAGCAGCTGTCTGACACTGGTTTCTGCAGCTTAGTTTGCTGTTCACTAAAATTCCTAGGTCCTTTTCCATGTCTGAGTTACCCAATGTTTTACCATTTAGTATGTACTGGTGACTTGCATTATCCCTTCCCATATGCATAACCTTACATTTGTCAGTGTTAAACCTCATCTGTCATTTCTCTGCCCAAGCCTCCAGTCTATCCAGATCCATCTGTAGCAGTGTACTGTCCTCTTCTGTGTTAATTACTTTACACAGCTTAGTGTCACCAGCAAAAATTGATATTTTACTGTGCAAGCCTTCTACAAGATCATTAATAAATATATTGAAGAGAATAGGGCCCAATACTAACCCCTGTGGTACCCCACTAGTTACAGTGACCCAATCTGAGTATGTGCCGTTAATACCCACCCTCTGTTTTCTATCACCGAGACAGTTGCTTACCCACATACAGACATTTTCTCCCAGTCCAAGCATTCTCATTTTATATACTAACCTTTTATGTGGTACCATGTCAAATGCTTTGGAGAAGTCCAGATATACGACATCCATTGATTTGTCGCAGTAAAGTCTAGAACTTACCTCCTCATAGAAACTGATTAAATTGGTTTGACATGACCGATCCCTCATGAAACCATGCTGATATGGAGTTATTTGCTTATTTTCATTGAGGTACTCCAAGATAGCATCTCTTAGAAAACCTTCAAACAGTTTACCCATGACAGATGTTAACCCTTTCAGTACCGGAGGTTTTTTCGGTCATGCATTTTCGTTTTGCGCTCCCTGCCTTCAAACAGCCATAACTCTTTTATTTTTCTGTTCACATAGCTGTATGAGGGCTTGTTTTTTGCGGGACAAGTTGTACTTTCCAACGCCACCATTTAATATTGCATATGGTGTAGTGGGAAGCGGGAAAAAAATTCCAAATCAGGTGAAATTGCAAAAAAAACGCTATTCCGCTACAGTTCTACGGGTTTCTTATTTACAACGTTCGATGTGCATTAAAACTGATCCGTTATTTTCATTCTACTGGTCAGTACGAATCCGGCAATACCTAAAATGTATAGTTTTTCCTGCGTTTTGATAGTGAAAAAAAAATTAGAAAGTTGCCCTTTTTTTTTTTTTTCCTTGTCATATCTTGACCCCTATAACTTTTTGGTATTTATGTGTACAGAGCTGTATGGGGGCTCATTTTTTGCGGGACAATCTGAAGATTTTATTAATACCATTCTGGGGTGCGTATGACTTTTTGATCACTTTTTATTTAATTTTTTTTCGAAAAAAAAAACCAAAACAAAAAACGGCAAATCGCAATTTGGACGCTTTTTTCCGCCACACAATTCGCCGTATTGGATTTTTTTTTTATATTTTAAAAGTACGGGCGTTTTCGGTCACGGTGATACCCATGATGTCTATATTTAGTGTTATTTAGGTATTTATTTTTTACTTATACGGAAAGGGGGGTGATTTGAACTTTTATATCTTTTTTATTTTTTATATATTTTTTAACATTTTTTTTTTATTTTTTTTTACTATTTGAATGCTCAAATATGAGCTTATATATTGTGGCTTTTTAATTTTCTTTATGAGCAATCATGGATTTACTAGAGGCAGTTAAATCCATGAATTGCTCATTTCTTATCCTGGCCTGCCATCTAGTGGCCAGAATAAGAATTGCACTTTGAAAACTGTAATCCTCACCAGCGAGGATTACAGTTTTCATATGGTGTACAGACACCCCGATTGGCCACACGGGGTGTCTGTACACCACCCGGAAGCGAACGCTTCCGGGTTTAGACGCAACTAGATGCCGTGATCACGTGTGATCACGGCATCTAGTCACCCCGGAAGACGCCGCCGACACAGTAGGTAGCGGCAAGTCTCTGCTGTTAGAAACAGCAGAGACTTGCCGGCCATGACGCCCGCCGCACCCGCGAGCGGGCGCCATGTGCCCGCATCGCCCCAGCGCCGTACATGTACGGCGCTGGTACTGTAAGGGTTAAACTTACTGGCTTATAGTTCCCGGGCTCTGTTTTTGGACCATTTTTTAATATTGGCACCACATTTGCTATGCACCAGTCCTGTGGAACACTCCCTGTCATTATAGAGTCCTTAAATATCAGAAATAAGTGTTTGGCGATGACATTACTTAATTTTCTTAGGATACGGGGGTGTATGCCATCCGGTCCTGGCGATTTGTCTATTTTAATCTTTTTAAGACGTCGCTGTACTTCTTCCTGGGTCAGACAGGGCACTTTTAATTGGGAATTTACTTTTATATTCGGCATTTCATCTGACAGTTTATTTTCCTCAGTGAATACAGTGGAGAAAAAAATATTTAGTAGCTTTGCTTTCTCCTCATCGCTCTCTGCAACTCCCCCCTCATTACTTTGTAAGGGGCCGACACCTTCAGGTTTATACTTTTTACCATTTATATAATTGAAGAACATATAATCCACAAATGCAAGTTAAAATTGTATCATGCAAAGAAGTAGCCATAAGTGAACATGATCCAGAATATCCAGCATCTTCTCTGAGCCAATGCTCATTTAAAGCACCAAGGTAAAATTAAAAGTCTTTTGTGGTCAGATGAATCAAAATTTGAAATACTTTTTGGAAACCGCAGTCGCTATGTTCTGCGGACTCAAAAAGAGAGGCACCATCCAGCTTGTTATCATCTCTGATAGTATTAGGCTGCATTAGTGTACAACAGTATGTAGAGGTTTTAGAACAAAATATCCTCCCATCGAGACATATTCTGACCTCTCCCTTTCGGGGAAGGCCTTGCATATTTCAGCAAGGCAATGCTAAATCACATACTGGATTCATCACAACAGCATGGCTGCACAGAAGAAGTGTCCTGATGCTGAACTCTCCTGCCTAAAATCCAGACCAATAGTAAATATTTGGCACATCATGAAACAAAAAAATTTAAAAAGACAAAAAGCAGACCCAGGGCTTTTAAGCAGGTAGAATCCTACATCAGACAATAATAGGACAATATTCCTCTGCCAAAACGCCAGCAATTGATCTCCTCACTTCCCAGACATTTAGATGGGAATAAGAGAAAATACTACACAATAGTAGACATGCTCCTGTCCCAACTTTTTTTGAGATGCGTTGCTGCCATCAGCTTCTAACTTAGTTAATTTTTTTCATGAAATGGTAAAATACCTCACTTTCAACATCTGATCTACTGTGAATAAAACATGGGTTTATAAGATTATTTCCATTTATTTCCATTTTACACGGCCTCATTTGTGGAATTGGGCTATATTATGAAACAACATGTATTCAGGTTTTCAAAGAATTGGTGGAGACCTTCCAGTTAAGACCCAAACAAGCATTGTAGTATACAGCCTAGTAACATGCCTGATTGCAGCAAATCTGCAATGCATTCCAAACGTCTTCAAGGCCCTTCTATTTTTAACACATTTTGTTATTTTACAGCCATACTCTAAAATGTATAATATTCTTAGGGCTAGTTACTCTTAGTGCTTTGAAATCATCTTAACAGGTGCCTCACCAGTCTCAAGTCTACTTGTATGTGAGTCTATTAGCTTGGCACACCTCATTCAAGTTGGTGAGCATCCATGACCAACTATTTCAGGAGGCTCTCTAGAAATGTTTGATTGGCTTCAAGTCTGGGCTCTATGTGGAACACTCAAGATTGTAACGAAGCTACTCCAGCATTGGAAGGGCTGTATTACACCTACAGATTGTCTGGCAGATTTTCTGACCAATTATTGGTCAGATGGCCATTTACAAACCAACTATTGGTCTTATTGGACAGAAATTGGACAGATAATCTGTTGGCATAATACAGCCTTTAGGCTCTCTGTTTTGGGTAGTTCTACTGTTGGAAGGCCAGTTTTCATGACAGTGGAAGGTCAAGAGCATTCTTGAGCATCCATTTATCTTTCCTCCATCACCATGCCTAAATGTGGATTAATATAGATTATTTAATGTTCTTTCTTCTCTTACAGGTTTGTTAATGACAAAAAATAAGAAGTGGAGTATATGAGAAGCCTTGAGCAGAGAAGCTGACTTCTGTGCAGTAAATACAAATATACCATGATGATGTTGAGCGATATTCTGGGGTAAAACTGAAAATGCCACTATTGCAGAGAGTAGAGGTTCCCATCTCAGCCCCAAAGTCCTAGCTATATGGTTCCCATATATGAGCACACACATTTTACTGTGAGGCACTCTCTACCAATTCTGGGTTGGGTTATGACAACCTCGGCTCAAGGCCTGAGCATACAGGCACCCTCAGGGAGTGGCTTACAAGAAACAACCAATGATCCCCTGATCAGTAGGGACCGTGTAATTAAGACTTTGTGGCTGGGATGGGCACCACTACTCCTGGCAATGGCTGTATTTTTGCAGAGTATCACTTTAATATTTCTCTTTTTAAATGACAAAATGCAGAGTATCTATTAAAATAACATAGGCAGAGTTTGGAACATTGTAAATATGTAACTGTGTTCCCATGCCTATAATGATTTGTATTCTTATATTTTTAGCATATTGTGAAGTGATGCCTTCAGCAACTCATCCGTTGTAATAGACCTTATAAGAACAGACCACAATTATTATCTGATGGACCTAAATACCTTTATGGAATTGATTTTATTTGACCACACAGCACACTGATTTTTTTCAATTTTTATATTACAATTCAATTTATTATGTTAACAGATATACCAGTGTTTGTAGATACAAGGGTGAACATCTACCCATTCTTCCTCTGATAAACCTTCCAATTTTATTCATACGTTTACATGCAAACATTTTGTAATCATTTCTAAAAATTTATATAAAACTCTGTAATAGAATTTATATTTTCCTCTGTTGCTGCAATAACTACATTCATTGGCCGCTTTATTAGATATATTTGTACCAAGAAGGTAATTCAAGTACAATGAAACCCCAAATTGTATTGAAAAGTAGTCAGCTTGAGGGATGGTCTGTTGGTCTTGCTGCTGGAAGCCCCACTGATTAGGGGTGATATGTTGGTCAACCTGTAGACAAATGTTAAATTCGCCTGCAGCCTGGAAAAGCATTACGCAGTGAAGAGGCAGTCCATGCAATGCAGGAGTGGGGCAAGAACTCCAAGGAGAAGTTGTTTATAATCACTAACTTCTATAGTGATTGAACTGAACTAGCAACCACTCCTACTAATTCAGACTTCTGTAAGGCCTATTCACATGGAGTCTTTTGATGCTGGAATATTACAGTGGAATTTTGGCGATTTAAAACCACAAGCAGATGACGTGCCAGCACATGTGATCTTGTCCGTCCACAAGCTTATAGAACAGGGACTAGAAGTTCATTGAAGGGAGCCATGGAGCTGAAAATGAGTGTGGGGAGCAGGGAAGAAAAGGGATGCAAATAAGCTCTTAACAAGCTCTGCCTCTGATGCCACCAGATGTAAGGCAGCTATCCTGTAAGTCAATGTTCAACCCTTTATATAGGCCTTGAGACATGACTCGGATATTAAATAAGCCAGCACCTCATCTGCAGACAGCTGTTTCGGGGTGATTGCCCCTCCTCAGTGCAGAGAGTACTGGCTTAACTGGGTGAGAGGTGAGAGGGTGAGAGCTCATTTGCATCCCTTTTCTTCCCAGAATTCCAGAGGAGCATGAATGGTCTATAAGTTTCCTCACGCTGATTAAGGTGCTCTCTCCCCAAGAAGAGATAGTACCCCTCTGTGGGGAACAGGTGAGTTAGATTTTTTTCAACAGGTACAACACACTGCTGTCCCAAAGCTGCACAACCCGTTTAAGCTGCTTCCACTAAAATGGCAATGAAGATGATGTACTTGAATGGCCTGCAGTCATCAATATATCAAACTGTATCTTCATAAAAACTTAGGCCCCATTCACACGTCCGTGTGAATGGGGCCGTATCTATTCCGCAATATTGCGAAATAGATGCGGCCCCATTCACCTCTATGGAGCGGGGAGCCGCCGCACGGAGCTAGCTCCGATGAAGCATGTCCTATACTTGTCCGCACGCACAGACAAGTATAGGCATTTTGAATGGGGCCGCCCGGCGTGTGTTCTGAGCGTGCGAAACACACGCCGAGCGGCCCCCGTATTATTGCAGGTCCACAGTAATGAGGACCCGCAATAATACGGCCGTCTGAATGGGACCTAATACTAAGGGCTCTCTTGCACATGACCATTGACTGTTTTACGGTCTGCAAATTGCGGATCCACAAAACACTGATGTGTGCATTCTATATTTTGTGGAATGGATCGTCCGGCCCAAAATACAACTGTCTTATCCTTGTCAGTAATACGGACAATAATAGGACATGTTCTATTTTTTGTGGAAAGGCCATGCAGGCATACGAAAACGGAATACACACTGACCCATTGAAGTGCATGGATCAACATGCGGGCCGCAAAAAAATGGCACAGAAATGGAAAAAAAAAATACATTCATGTGTATGAGGCCTAAAGGTGTCTATACAAGTTAAATTAATGTCGTTTGAACCCGCTGATTTTGTCAGGACCAGCTGGCAATTTTGTGTGTTTGATGATATGCAGGTGGCATACGTTGGGGGAAAGAAGGATTTGGCTGTTTGTTCTCAAGGGAGATAAGCCACTGCCAGAGATGCCTGGTAGAGATTTATTGCAGAGATCAGAAGGAATACTGAAAATCGCTTGGCCAACAGCTAACTAAGGCTACTTTCACACTTGCGTTATTATTTTCTGGTACTGAGATCCGGCATAGGATCTCTATACCGGAAAAAAATGTTTCTGTTTTAGTCCTCATTCATTCTGACTGGAAAGAGATCCGTTCAGGATGCATCAGGATGTCTTCCGTTCCAGCAGCATTGCGTTTTGTGACTATACAGAAAACCGCTGCAAACTGCGGTTTTGTGTCCGGTCTTAATAACGGAAAAAAACAGATCCAGCACTGAAAACAATGTAAGTCAATGGTGATGGATCTGTCACCCATTCACTTTCAATGTATTTAGTGACAGATCCGTTTTTTTCCGTTTTGATTTCACACAACATCATCCTAGTGGAACGGATGCATCCTGATGTGCAAAATCAAAACGGCTCCATTTAATTCCGGTATTGGGATCCTCTGCTGGATCTCTGTACCGGAATTAACAACGCAAGTGTGAAAGTGGCCAGAACTGTATGGCCTGATTTAAGAATGTTTTCATCACCTGCAGATTTCTGTTCTAGAAAGACATATCTAATAGAGAGGTCATAGAAGGTATACAAATCTAAAAAAATTATATAATACATTTTTTGAAATTCTCTATTGTACAGAATGGTAATATACAGATGAGTTTACCACTACCATACCTCAATAGCATATATAAACAATACATTATCAAATCTTTAGCACGCATATGTTTCAGCATCTTTTTACCTGCTTGCCACATGCTTGCTTTGTTACTCTGAGGTTTTGCATAAAATATAGTATGTGCATATGCATTTAGAATATATGGTTATGTTTTTTTGCAAAAAAGAAAATAATGATATTCTATGTAAACCTATATTTTCTACATTTAAAAAGTAACTAAACTTTTGTAAAACTTTATTTAAAATGTTCTTATGGTCCAAAAATTATTTTTCTAATATATTTTTATTAGTTGAATTCCTACTCAATTGGGCACCCAAAGTCCTGGGTGCCATTACACTTTACAATCAGCATTCTAGTACAGTGCTGCTGAGCACAGCAGGTCCCGCCTCCTGCCTGAGCCCACTCTGTTTGTCTTCTGTACTGATGTGTTATGGAGAGCGTTCAGCGGAGCGGACCAGGTTTAGGCAAGACCCTTCTCTGCTTAGCTAAATAAAGACATAACCCATCGGTACGGGGTACTGATGTGGTGTGCCAGAATTTAACCAAGCTTGAGGGGGGCACAATCACAAGCAGTGATATGTGTTCCGGCCTGAAGAGCATTCTCTGCAGCCCCAGTGAAAACCATACACCAGTACAGCGCAGTAGCTTCCAGGACTTTGGTGTCTATTTGAGTAGGACAAATGCATATTCAATTAATAAAGCATATTGGAAAAAATCTTTTTTGGACTACTTAAAACATTTTTTTGAGAAAGTTTTACAAAAGTTATTCTTTAATATATCATATAATTGAGATTTATACTGTGCTTAAAAGAATGCATTTTATAGTACTGTACATGAAATGATCTTTATTCAGTCGGTAGTGGTTAGAACTGAAAGTGAGTAATTTATCAAAGAGTATGAACTAAAAGCTCTTGGACATCATGTATCATCTTTTAAAACTTAGGCAGATAGGAATGCTCCTAGGCAGCATTGGACTGAAGTCACTTGTGCCCACCAGAGGAAATGATTCTGAGGGCCCACCCTCTGTGTATACAGGACCTGAAGGGCCTAAGTGTTTTATTAGGGGTCCATTACGGTCAGAGCTTGGGCCCACTGGAGGATCCTCTGGTGGGCCAGTCTGACCCTGCTCCCAGTTGTAGGGGTTTTTTGGTCCTATATACTTAGACGCATGTAGATATAAACTATGTATCTTACATAACTTTGTAAAAGTGCTGCTTTACTTAGGTTTTATTGATCCTGATTTGCAACCTGTATGACATTCCTTCCACAATCTATGATTTATTCCAAATTCTACTGCTTGCTGCTTAGGCTAGTTTCACATACATCAGTTTTGTCTGGCCAGGTATTGATATACAGTATGTGGATAGCCCTTCAGTGCACGGATCCAGTGTCTGTACACTGATAGCGCCGGACAGAAGAACTGAGCATGTAGCTTTTTTCTTACTGGCACTGTTTAACATCCAGCATCACAACCAATGATTTAGATGTATGGGAAAACTATGGGATCGGTTCTGGCTCAGTTCCCCTCAGGCATTTTCTGTTTCAGGCCGGAGGGGAACTGAGTCGGATAGCCAGACAAATATGTAGGGGGCCATAGAATTTGTCAGCCCTGTACAGGGTTGTAAAGATTAAACCTCCAAAAAGGTCGCTGAGTTTTTTTTTAAACTTTTGACATGTCATAGAGGCATATGAAAGTTATGATAGTTTTGATAAGTGTGGGTCTGAGTGCTGAGAAAGTCTATGGACCCATCTCAATTCCATCCCCTGCAGAAAGGAGACAGAGTGCGCTATGCACTCTCCTCGTTCCTGGGATCTCTCAACCCTCAGACCCCTATCAATCAAAACTTTTGACAAATTTCTAAGACACATAAGAAGTTTTACAAAACGTAGTGACCCTTTAAGGAGATGGAAAATGATGTGGTGGGCTTACATTCCCTATTTATTGTTGTGTCAAATGAATAAATTAAAATTCAGTGTGTGCCATAGTAGATCTCTAATTCAGTGAATGTATTCATGAATGGAATGTAACATTATAATATATTGAAGGGGTATCCCCAGCATGACAGCTTATTCTCTATCCACAAGATAGGTGATAGATATCTGACCAATGAGGACCCAAAATAGAGCGCAGTTGAGGATGCATTCAAACCAACCAGTCAACAGAACTGCCTTAGATAGCCGAGTGCTGTATTTTAGCAGTCCATTCTTGTGGGGGTCCTTGAGGTAGAACCAACACCGATCAAATATACATTGGATAAGTTGTCATTCTGTAAACATCCCTTTAAGCAACTAGATGTTTTATTTTTTTTTATATTTAATGTGATTTTAACTGAATGCTTATAAATCAATGTGCTTATTGTATGACCCACAACCAATAAAAGCTTTTACAATTTTTTTACATTTCTTTTTAAGTTACAAATGGCTGGCTAATATGGTTATAACATTTGACTTTTGCTATTCTGATATAAGCGTGTGACGATCATTTTGCGCACATAGCTAGTACTCAGTATAGACCATCAACATCTTCTTCATGAAATGACAAAAGTGTAAAAGTGTAGAACAGACTGACTTCAACTACACAGAATAACTGCATAGAGCTAGGAATTTCTTATAGCACCAGTAAACTGTCATATAACCACCTAATGGTGGCACTATGATACTGCACACAAAAACAATATTCGGTATAAATGTACTGTATGTTATTTTTATGTCCAGTGTGATAGTATTCTGATTTACTGATGTATTACTGAAAGTGTGCCCTAGGTGGCGCCATTGTGCCTACGATTGAAAATACACAATTGCTGCATTCATTATACGCAAATATATTAATCTCAGCTTATTTTAAAGGGATTTTCCAATAAGTCCAATAAAAAAAAACTCTCAAATAGCCCCTATACATGTGTTAACATAACAAGAAGCAATACTTTGAAACAGTTGCAAGAAAAGCAATGAACCAGCTCACCAAGCTGAAATGAAGTTATCCAGGTGCACGAACATGCCCAAAGATCAGCAGCAAATTTGGGAATCGAAATCCAGCACTCCAGTGACTTCAAGTAAAACTTCTTTATTGTAGAAAAATTAAAAACAGTCTGAACACTGATCCAAGAGTAGTACAACTTCTCTTATGGATTTTAGATAACTTAATGACTAAGGGTTTGTATATATGAAATGCCTAAGAAAAGTTATGCTACTATTGGATCAGTGTTCAAACTGTTTTTAATTTTTTTACAATAAAGAAGTTTTACTTGTAGTCACTGAAGTGCTGGTTTTGGTTTTCTGAAGAAGCAATACTTAGGCTACTTTCACACTTGTGTTTTATAATTCCGGTATTGAGTTCCGTCATAGGGGCTCAATACCGGAATAAAACGCTTCAGTTTTGTCCCCATTCATTGTCAATGGGGGCAAAACTGAACTGAAGACAACGGAATGCTCCTAAAAGCATTCCGTTTCGTCTTCAGACCGGAGAGCAAACCGCAGCATGCAGCAGTTTGCTCTCCGGTCCAGGCATCCGCATCAAGACGGATCTGTCATGACCCCCAATTAAAGTCAATGGGGACGGATCCGTTTGGTGTGACACAATGGTGAACGGATCCGTCCTCCATTGACTTTCAATGGAGTTCATGACGGATCCGTCACCTGCACACATAAATACATACACATATACAGACATACACATAAACATACACAGACATATACACATACATACTTACATGCTCCCGGCAGGTCTCCACAGCGCAGGAGGAGCAGGACGGCACACACATAGGATGATTCCACCCGGCGCCCAGCAGAGGGCACTATGGGGAATCGTCCTATGTGCGCGCCGTCCTGCTCCTGTACTGTGGGGATCTGCCGGGAGCATGTAAGTATGTATGTGTATTTGTATGTGTATATGTCTGTGTGTGTGTGTATGTACTGTGTGACATGTGTGGGGCCGGAGCGCGGTTCTGGCCCCACACATGTCCCTGCGGCAGCACGGATCCGGCGGCACCCTTCACCTGCTGGATCCGTGCTGCCGCTAATGTGAAAGAGGCCTTACCCATTTTTTTCCCTGCTCTACAGTTCTCTCTGCCATGTTAGTTTGTTTTGTTTTTTTTTGCAGTGATTGGCTGCATGGTGACTTGTGTGCACAAGATGTCATTGCTACAAGCAGGAAGATGACTTCAGCAATGGGGAGCACTGGAGTACAGCATAGGGGAGAAAAGGGGTAAGTATCTCTTCTTTTGTTATTTTAGCACCTGTACATGTCCAGTGGCTAGGTTTGGGGTGGACCCAATGCTACGCTGGGTCCCCCAGACACCGTCGAGGTGTCACCACGTGTTGCTGCTTCGAGAATATATGGTAAGGCATGGAGCACCCCAATTGGAAATAAGTCCAAAGAGTAAGGGTCTGCAGTAAACCAGTGTGCTTCTTTACTGAAGGACCTCAAGTGAAAAACAAAACAGGCAAGGCACTGGGATGGCTTCTCCAGTCTCTTCATGGGCAGATTAAGGATTTGATGCTGAGGGAAGACATGAGCTAGCTTTCCCTCTCTCTCTCTCTCTCTCTCTCTCTCTCTCTCAGAAGGCTGGTACTGTGGCCAAAAGCTGGAGGCCCACAGTCTGTGTCTCAGTAGTCCTGCATCCTCCATCCCCTAGACAATGAGCAGAGGAGGGTCTGAGCAGTGACGGCAATGAGTCGGCACTCAGGTGTATGAATATATTAGAGAGGGGGTCACGTGGCGCTGGCCATGTCACGTGACCCATCTATTAGGTCTATTTAAAAAGGCAACCTGCTGACCACAGGTTGCCTGTGATTGGTCCTATTACCTTCACCAGCGTTTGTATACTATTGCTACTTCTACTTTGACCTCGGCTTTGAACTTGACCTCGTCCTTGTATCTACCTTTGTACTACGTGACCTCTTGGCTCCTGACCTCAGCTAGTACTTGACCTAATCCTCCTGTTACCCCTTGTTCTGACATTACCTCTCGGCTTCTGACTTCGGCTGGTGTTTGACTCTGCTCCAGTGTTATCCCTTGGTATTGACGTGACCTCCTGGCTTTTGAACTCTGCTTGATAATATTCTCTTGTCCATGCATTCTATCTTTGTCTGTTGTTTTCTCCCGTACTTCCCCTCCCTGTAAGCCACAGCATGTATGTAAGCTAGGGACTGCCGTCCAGTTGCACACAGTCAGTTAGGACGGACTGTGCAAATAGGCAGGGACAGTGGTGTGGGTTTGAGCTCAGGGCTGCACTATTCCCTGAAACGTGACAGTTTCCTTTTAATTTGGTTAATTTATTTACCATTAGGGTATGTGAAGTAATAATAAAATATAGAATATACAAAGTTCACATTTCTATAATTTTTATGAGTAATGGGACAGAGATAAAGTCTCATATACATCAGAGTTAGCCGAGCTATAAGACAAGTTTATCACTTAGGTATTGATGACCAATCCTTAGGCTATCAGATCTGTGGGGATCTGACACCCAGCACTCCACCAATCAGCTGTTGGCAGCAGCTATTACATATAACAATAAAGTCCTGTGTGCATAGGGTCCTTCTGAGGATCAGCACATGTAGTGCCTGGCAAGCATGTAGCTATGTTTCGGGGATCCACTCCCTTGACAAAGAAAAACTGAAAAACTTACAAAAAATGGACACACTCCTCTGCTTTGTAACATAGTAACATAGTTTATAAGGCCGAAAAAAGACATCTGTCCATCCAGTTCGGCCTGTTTTCCTACAAGTTGTGATAAGGAGAAAGCTGCAGAAGAGAGAAAGATGTGGCAGAGGACACACATCCCAAGCTGCTAGCTTGTGTAACATCCTGGAGTGGTGTTACCATTTTTACACCCTGCTATTGTCTCTAATGGGCTAACATAAATGCCATCCTGTGTATTTCTTCCCAGGTCACTTACATTGTGCAGTGATATGATTGCTATGCCACTGTTATTACATGTAATATTCCTGGTTCACCAGCAGGTGGCAATGTAAATGGCAGAGCTATACTAAGGTAGAATGGGCAGAAGTGGACCAGTCATGCTTCCTACCAGAAGGTATGGGTTGTAGTTCTAGATGATTCCGGCTTAGACTCAATATTGGAGATGAGAAGACATGAAAGATATAGCAGCCAGAGGAAATTGTTCTTTGGCTGGAGCAGGAGCCACAAAACGGAAGTAGATTGTAGAGCACCCGGACTCCATGCTAATTTACTTTACTGAGTGTCAAGAGGGGGTCAACAGCCAAAGGCACCCCAATCTAAGGATACCAGAACAAACCAAAAGTTCAGTATCCAGACCCAAGCAGAGTTTAGCACAGCAGAGAGAAAGAAAGCAGAGTTATTAAGCAACTTTGTCAGCCTAGCAGAGTTATTCAAGTTATTCTTCATCCCCTAAGTCAACTATTCCCCTTTATTTGCTTCGCAGCCTAAGCCTGAAGTCCCACTCCCAGGTAGGAGCACCATGACACATAGAGACTATTAAGGGCCACTCCACACCATTCGGCATTCCAACTAAACCTGGGACGTGATAAGGCCCTGGGAAGCGGCAAGTTGCACTTGTTATAAATCTAGCAGAGTAATTGGAGCAATGAAGGGGAGATCTCTGGATTCACGTGAGGTACAGGGCTGGCTTTGGCTTTGTTAGAGATAGTCAAGTACCATATGATGTCTGATTTCAATTTTTAAAAATAATTAAGGGGTAACCCTTTTTAATCTGTCCCATTGTGCTTACATACAGTAGAGAGGCTTTATATAGGAAATCTGATTACAAGTAAGCTGATCAGGTATAATCCATGTCAAGCAGCAGCTGCAAAGCAAATATGATTTTGTGTGTATAAAAAGAGAGCAAAAAACCTGATACCAGTGTATTATTACCCCTTTATAAATCTCTCATGAAGTCATATCTTGAATATGGGATTCAGTGTTTGGCTCCACATTCTAAAAAGAATATAGGAGAGCTGCAGAGGATCTAAACACAGGTGAATATATTATTAAAAAGAATCAGTCACCAGTGTTATGGTCTCTTAAAGCGGGTTGTCCCACAAAAAATATTCTACCGTTTTCAAACCAGCAACTGGATCTGAATTCTTTTGTAATTGCATGTAATGAATAATTTAGCATAGCCACTGAGTTATTCAATAGAATGTATCCTTCAACTGCTTCCTGAGCTGTGATAGGGAGAGCTGGAACACACCCCTTGAGCTGTCAGCTTGATATACATCTAAAAGAAAACCAAAAAAGGGGAGGCTCAACCACATATAAGGCCAAACAAAATGTACAGAAGAATTCAAAGAATTGACATCCTACCATAAAAAGTATCATGACCAAATAAAACTCAAGTGGGCAAACAGCAATAGTAATTACCTACAGAAAATTTGCCAAACCACATACAGTTATATTAATTGTACACTTTATTGGCAACATCTTTAAATAATAAAAACAAATCCAGGGAAAATGGCAGCAACACTGGAGGAAGACACAATAGCGGCAATTCATAATAATCAAAGACAACAACCAAAGTGCAGGGACTATAGCAATGTTAAATGCCAAAATGTGGAGATCTCTGGATCCATGTGAGGTACACGGCTGGTTTAAAGGCAACATAAACTAGTGACAGATCCCCTGAGCAAAATGCTGGATCACTTTCTTTAATTGACCTAGCCGGTTTGCCAAAATCAGTGCATAATGATGAGTCCTGAATCTTTATGAGCTCCTGGCTATCCCAGCCCACCTGCTGATTCATATGGAAAAAACTCATCAGAGTCAATCAGAGTCAGGTGGCTGGAGAGAGCCATGAGCTCATGAATATAGGTAACTGGTAGGAGCCGTTTTGCGAATTAAAAGTGAAGGCAGCACAAAACTGGCAACAGCTTCCCTTTAAAACGGGATGGAAGGTATCTCTTAGGGCTCATGCACCCAGCCGTGCAGGGGTGCACCTAGCCTTTCTGCTGCCTGAAGCGAAAACTGAAACGCCCCCCCCCCCCCTTTCCAATTTCTTAACTTAACCCCTTTGCCACAATGAAAGCGCTCATTGCCCATGGTCCTTCCGCTGCCCCCCTCTTGCCCCTAGCTAGTGCTGCCTGAGGCGGTCGCCTCACCTGGCCTCATTGATGGTGCACCCCTGCAGCCGTGCCCGAATGACGGCCCGCAAACAGCAGGCCTACAATATGCGGGCACCAGCCGTATGCTCACAGCATCACTTGAATGGGTTCACAATCTGGAAGGTGTGGAGCAGAATGGAGGCACGGAACCCCATTTTTTTTTTTGGTACGGATGGATCACAGACCCATTCAAGCTGAATGGATCTGGATCCATCTGCGAACCCGCACGGATGGTGCCCATGCATTGGGGACTGCAAATTGTGGTCCCTAATGCACGGAACAGCCGAGCAACGGCCGTGTGCATGAGCCCTTATAATGAGAGGCTAGAAAAATCAGGCTTGTTCAGCTTGAAAAAAAGGCACCTTAGAGGTGATCACATTTAGGGCTCATCCACACGACCCTATGTATTTTGCGGTCTGCAAAAAATGGATCTGCAAAAAATGCGGATGACATCCGTGTGCATTCCGTATTTTGCGGAATGGAACCCCTAATAGAACAGTCCTATCCTTGTCCATAATGCGGACAATAATATGACATGTTCTATTTCTTTGCGGAAGGGAAATACGGACACACGGAAATGGAATGCACATGGAGTAACTTCCGTTTTTTTTACAGACCCATTGAAATGAATGGTTCTGCATAAAGTTCACAAAAAAACGTAACAGACATGGAAAGAAAATACGTTTGTGTGCATGAGCCCTTACATGTATAAATACAGGGTGATTCAGACATCGGTATAGGAAAGGATTCTTTACAGTCACAGTAGTCACACTATGGATTGTCCTGCCTCAAGAGGTAGTAATGGCACATACTGTCAGCAGGGCTAGACAATTAACTAATAGCAAACAGCATTAAGGGTAATAATTAAGCTGATTAATGTTATATAAATTGATCTGAGAAAGGCTAAACCTGACGGACCCATGTATTTTACAACCTATATACGGTCTTATTCACATATTGTTTGGTTAAGCTTTTTAGCAACATTTTTGTTTATTTTGGCTTAGTGTCCTATTAGAGATGAGCGAGCATACTCGTCCGAGCTTGATACTCGTTTGAGTATTAGGGTACTCGTAAGTGCTCGCTACTCGGACGAGCATCTCGCCATGCTCGAGGAAATGGCATCTCCCGCCTTTTGAATTTTTGCCGGCTAAAAACTCAGCCAATCACAAGCCAGGAGACTCTGCGGTACACCCAGCATCACGTTGGGTACTTACATATCGATAGCAGGGGTTGGCTGGCCTGATCAGGTGACCCTGGAATATACTAGTGACTGCCCGTGGTGCTCGGCTCAGTCGCTGCCTGGATGCCGTTAGGGACAGATCTGCAGTGTGATACAGGGAGAGTGTTAGGGTGTTCTACTAGATTTGTGTTAGGCAGGAGTGATTCTAAAAGAACCCAACAGCCCTTGTTAGGGCTACAAGACCCTTTTTTTTTATATCCTTGTGGCTGGCACTAGTAGTGCAGCTACCGCCATATTTGCAGCATTTTGCAGGGAGACTGGAAAAAGTTTATTTTTTGGCTCTCAGTGACACACATCCATTTCAAACAGATAAGTGGGACAATTTTTTTGTGTTTCATTGAAATAGGCACAGTCTGCAGAAGATTTTTTTCTGTCACGTCACGTAAAAAAAAAAAAAACTTTTTTTTTTTTTTTTTTTTTTAATCTCAGTGATACAAATCCATTTCATACAGCTGTGTGGAACCATTCTGTGTGTCACAGTTCAGCTGGCCAGTCACCACAAACTACAATCCGTATTTACTGTCCAGGCGACCCATACTGTACGTCACGTAATAAAATACGGTCTTTTGCTCTCACTGATACAGCTACATTAGAAAAATCTCTGTGCGACATTTGTCTGGGTTGCACTTAAGCAGACCAAGTCTGCCTAATCTTATAGTTTCAGTGTAATTGCTCCAAACTGCATGGTACGTAATAAAATACGTAAATTTGCTCTAACTTATCCACCTATATATTAACTTGTTCAGATTGAACAAGTTTGTGGGTTTCAGTACAGCAGGCCCATTTTTTTTTTTGGTATATATAATACACTTATATACAGAAAATGTTGAACCCCAGGGCTAAGGGTCGAGGACGAGGGCATGGGCGTGGGCATTCAATTACTGCAGGGGGCAGAGGCCATGGTCCTGGGCAGGGTGAGACAGTACCTGCTGATGAGGGAGCAGGGGAACGCCGCAGAGCTACACTCCCTAGCTTCATGTCTGAACTTACAGGGACACGTAGTAGAGCACTGTTGAAACCACAACAGTGCGAACAGGTGATGTCGTGGATTGCGGACAATGCTTCAAGTAATTTGTCCACCAGTCAGTCTTCCACGCAGTCCACCCACGTTACCCAAGGGAGCACTCCTCTGGCTCCTCCACCTCAACCTCCTTCCCCCCAGTCTGCCCCCTCCCAGGAAAATTTGGAATGCGATCCGGCATACTCTGAGGAACTGTTTTCTGGACCCTTCCCAGAGTCACAAACCACTTCTCAGGTTGCTGCTGACATCTTTCCCGATGCCCAAGTTTTCCTACTGTCGCAGTCTGTGGGTGATGACATTGTTGACTTAGTGGAAGAAGTGTGTAAAGAGGTGTCGGACGATGAGGAGACACGGTTGTCAGACAGTGGATAAGTTGTTGTCAGGGGAGGAAGTCCGAGGGGGGAGCAGACTGAGGAATCGGAGGATGACGAGGTGACTGACCCAAGCTGGGTTGATAAGCCGAGTGAAGACAGTGCTTCTGAGGCGGAGGCGAGTGCTGTACCAGAACAGGTTGGAAGAGGCAGTGGTGTGGCCAGAAGGAGAAGAAGGGCCAGAGCTGGTGCATCAGCAGCAACTGTTTCACGTAGTGAAGTTGAGGATGATCTGTGGTGTGCAACCTGTGCCACACCAGGATCAGCAGGGGTGCCACCACTACTAGCCTAACCACCACTAGCATGCGCAGGCATATGAGTGCTAAACACCCCACTCAATGGAACTTCTGCGGGTCCCACCACTGCTCCTTCCCCTGTGTCACTCGCTGCCTCTGCTAGTCAACCCCCTGCCCAGGACCCCGGTACGAGCGCCTCCTGCCGGAAAACCACACCTTCGCCTCCAAAGCGTCCACCAATGTGTCCCTGCGCAACGTTCAGCTGTCTTTACAGAAGACGCTGGAGCGCAAGAGGAAATACAGTTCCACCCACCCACATGCCCAAGACCTCAGCGTCCACATCTCCAAATTGCTGAGGCTGGAGATGCTGCCCTATAGGCTGGTAGAGACCGAGGCCTTTCGCAACCTCATGGCGGTGGCTGCCCCTCGGTATTCGATCCCCAGCTGCCACTATTTTTCCCGATGTGCCGTCCCAGCCCTACACCAGCACGTGTCACAGAACATCATCCGTGCCCTGACCAACGCTGTTTCTGAGAAGGTCCACCTAACCACGGACACGTGGACAAGTGCTGCCGGGCAGGGACACTATATATCACTGACGGCACATTGGGTTAACTTGGTGGAGGCTGGGACCGAGTCTGACCCTGGGGCCGCTCATGTACTGCCCACACCGAGGATTGCGGGCCTACCTCGGTCACGGTCTCTCAGACGTACTATGCCTCCTCCTCCGACCCCTCCTCCTCCTCCACCTCCTCCTCCGAATTACCATCCGTGGGCACGGCGCCTTCAGTCGGTAGCTCTAGGCGCAGCAGCAGTGCCGTGGCTAAGCGCCAGCAGGCGGTGCTCAAACTGCTGAGCTTAGGTGACAAAAGGCACACCGCCCAAGAACTATTACAGGGCATCACGGCGCAGACCGATCTGTGGCTGGCACCGCTGAACCTCAAGCCAGGCATGGTTGTGTGTGACAACAGGGCGTAACCTGGTGGCGGCTCTGCAACTCGGCAGACTCACACATGTGCCATGCCTGGCCCACGTGTTCAATCTCATAGTTCAGCGGTTCCTCAAGACATACCCCAATCTGTCTGATTTGCTCACCAAGGTGCGCCGCATCTGTGCGCATTTCCGCAAGTCGACCACAGATGCTGCCACTCTCAGGGCAGCGCAGCGCCGCCTACAACTGCCCGCTCACCGACTGTTGTGCGACGTGCCCACAAGATGGAATTCGACATTAAACATGTTATCCAGAGTTTACCAGCAGCGCAGAGCGATTGTAGACTGCCAGATGTCAACTTCCACCAGAACTGGTAGTCAGGTCAGTCAGCTTCCTCAAGTCTACAATGAGGAGTGGACGTGGATGTCTGATATCTGCCAGGTGTTGACCAACTTTGAGGAGTCAACACAGATGGTCAGCGGCGATGCCGCCATTATCAGCCTCACCATCCCGCTGCTTTGCCTGTTGAAAAATTCACTGCTCAGCATGAAGTCGGAAGCTTTGCGCTTGTCACAAGAGACAGTGGAGGAAGATACGTCGCTTGATAGCCAGAGCACCCTCCGGTCTGTTTCTCAGCGCGTATCGGAGGAGGGGGATGAGGATGAGGAGGAAGAGGAGGAGAATGTCGGCGAGACAGAAGAGGGTACCAGTGCTCAGTCCTTCTTAACTCTTGAGCGTGTATGGGCTGAAGAGGAGGACTGGAGGAGGAGGAGGAAATGGAGAGTCAGGCCAGTGAGGAGAGGGAATTCTTGCGTGTTGGGACTCTGGCGCACATGGCAGACTTCATGTTAGGCTGCCTATCCCGTGACCCTCGCGTTAGAAGAATTTTTTCAAACACCGATTACTGGGTGTTCACTCTCCTGGACCCACGGTACAAGCAGAACCTTTCCACTCTCATCCCTGTAGAGGAAAGGAGTATGAGAGTGAATCAATATCAACAGGCCCTGGTGCACAAGCTGAAACAATCCTTCCCATCTGACACCGCTAGCGGCAGAGGGCGTGCTTCTGTGGGCCAAGTAGCGGGGGAGAGTAGGCGAGCAGGCAGCTTGTCCAGCACTGGCAGGGGAACGCTCTCCAAGGCCTTTGCCAGTTTTATGTCACCCCAGCAAGACACTGTCACCTGTCCCCAGTCTCGGCAGAGTAGGGGTGAGCTTTACAGAAAGATGGTGAGGGAGTACCTAGCTGACCATACCAACGTCCGGACCGATCACTCTGCTCCATACAACTACTGGGTTTCAAAGCTGGACACGTGGCCTGAACTGGCGCTGTACGCCTTGGAGGTGCTGGCCTGCCCTGCCGCTAGCGTGTTGTCAGAGCGGGTATTCAGTGCAGCTGGTGGCATCATCACCGATAAGCGTACACGCCTGTCAACTGACAGCGCTGACAGGCTGACGCTTATTAAAATGAACAAAGCCTGGATTTCCACGGAATTCAAATCTCCTCCGGGGGAAAGCAGCTAAAGATTAACATTACTTATGTATCCGATTCCTCTTCTCTACTCCTCCTACTCCTCCTCCTCCTTGTCGTCTTTGCCTAACGCTGACCCAAAACGCAATTTTTTAGAGGGCCAACTGGCACTCTTTTACGACAATTTTTCCGGAGGGCCCCCTACAGGCCCTCTCTCCAAACAATTTTTCCAGAGGGCCACCTACAGGCCATCTCTCTAAACTATTTTTCCGGAGGGCCACCTACAGGCCCTCTCTCCAAACAATTTTTCCGCACTGTCAACTACAGACACTGTAAAACAATGTTTCAGGAGCGTCAAACAGACAGTCCAAAACAATTTTTCAGGAGGCGCAAGTACCGACATTTAAAAAAAATTTTTTTGCTGAGGGTCGACTTTATGTACTCTGAAAAGAAAAAAATTTTTGGAGGCTCAACAAGCGCCATTTCACTGCATCCTCAGTCGGACAAAATCATTGGTGGTGTAACCGCCATGCTGTGTCAGGCTAAATTTTTGGGTGCTTCACCAGCTACCACATACTAACTCAGTCACTCTGTTGTCACCGCCGCCATACAGGGCCACGAAAAATGTTTATGTGGTTCGCCTGCTCCCGCAGTGTCACTCTGCTCTGCTCATTCTGTTGTCACCACCATAGTGGTTTGCACTATAGCAGCCCAAGTCTGCACATTCCCCTTTTTATCTCCAAGTGATCTATACTGCACGTCACGTAAAAAAATACGTTCTTTTGCTCTCAGTGATACAAATCCATTTAATAAAATCCTTTCTTTCTCTTTAACTGATCTATACTGAACATCACTTTTAAAAATACGTCTTTTTTCTCTCCAAATAATTTTTCCGGAGGACCACATACAGGCCCTCTCTCCAATCAATTTTTCTGCAGGGCCACATAATGCGATAGACGGGAATTGAACCCGGGTCAACTGCTTGGGAAGCAGCTATGCTCACCATTTTACCACCAACAGCCACAGCAACTGATAAGAACAGATTTTCTTTTAAAAGCCCGAGGAGTGTGCTTTACTAAAACCAAGTGCAACAAAATTGTGCAGCGTGACCACACAAAAACGTGCCCAAGGTTACGGTCCATCGCAGGCCCTCTTCCAAAGAAGAAGGGCCCCCCAGAACCTTCCTCATCCCTCCGGGCCAGAAGGCACCTGCAAGGGACTCGGACAAAATGGTGACCCCCAGCCGAAGCCGGGTGTACACCCAAATGGGCAACCCTCAGCCGAAGCCGAGGGTACGCCCCGTCTGTGCTCCGGCTTTCTCACCCAGGCGCCACCCCGGGTGAGTCGGCACGGAGCTCAACAACAGGCTGGTCTCCCCCCGGAAGGGAAGACCATGGGGTTTGCAGGGGAGTGCGGAACCAAAATGGCCACACACACTCCCCCTAGACCTCAAGGGGGGTACCCGTTAGGGCGCCGTAACCCTCAAAATCCTTGTGACACACAACGTGGAAAGTGACACACAGTGACATAAAAAATAAATAAATAAAGTGAATGAGTGCCCAAATAAGGCCCGGTCATTCGGCCGGAATAAAAAATTCCTCTTTTGTTCGTTCCGGGCAAGCCAAACCGGGCAAAGAGAGGTGTGTGCTCAAAAGAATGAAAGGAAGTGCTGTGCAAATGTGCCATGAAGCTCAGTGGGATCCCACCCCCAGTGAGTTCAGGCACCCCAGGGTCACCACTCCTGGGGCACTTCTGCACCTCGGGCTTTCAAACTACCCGGCCCTCCGACATAAGATCCGTATGCCTCCTGGTCTCATAGCCCGGGGCCCGAAGGCGCCGGCCGTCCACCAAGGAGACTCCACGTGCCTCTCCATCCTACAGTCTGACAGCCCGGTACTAAACTGCCAGATCTGATAAGAACAGATACTAAACTTGATGTACGCCAACATTTCGACAATCGATAACCCGAAAAGGGGCCGCCGTCGAGCCCGGCGTTCAGCCACCCTGAGCATTTCTCAAGGAGACAGCCTCCAGGCCCCGGCCACAATTCAGGAGCACTCCTGCTGTATCTCTCTCGCCGACGACTGGAGAGACAGGCCGTCCCCACCATCATGCTCTTCTTCGGCCTACCTATCTGCATAGCTCCGCCAACTTCTGGACACACCCCTTTCCTCCCACATACGTGACGTCCTGGTGCCGAAGCGCGCCTGTCTGAAAGACACATAGGGAGGAGTGAGTGAAGCCATGATGACAGCTGATTTCTTCCTGTTTTCTCCTCTGGGCTCCCTCAGTGTCACTCGCTCATTTTTTTGTCACCGCCGCCATACAGGGCCATAATAAATTTTGATGTGCTTCGCCTGCTCCCGCAGTGTCACTCGCTCACTCTGTGGTCACCGCCATAGTGGTTTGCACTATAGCAGCCCAAGTCTGCACATTCCCCTTTTTCTCTCCAAGTGATCGATACTGCACGTCACGTAAAAAAATACGTTCTTTTGCTCTCAGTGATACAAATCCATTTCATAAAATCCTTTCTTTCTCTTTAACTGATCTATACTGAACGTCACTTTTAAAAATACGTCTTTTTCCTCTCTTTCTCTCTCTCAAACTATTTTTCCGGATAGGTGCCGTATACGGTATTAAACTGAGAAGAATGCATACAACACATGCCCCACTTGACAAATTTCAGAGTTGACAACCGTACTGGTTGATGCTAAATTTTTAAGTTGGGGTCCTGCGTCGTCATTCGAACTCCATCCGGCTGTTGTCACCACCACACACGCTAGCCAAGGGGGCACTCCTCTGGCTCTTCCAGCTCAACCTCCTTCCCCCCAGCCTGCCCCCCACCTACAGGCCCTCTCTCCAAACAATTTACCCGGATAGGGGACGTATTAGATTTTGAACTGATAAGAAGAACAGATTTTTTTTGGTTCTTCTTTTAATTGGCTCCTGACCTGTGATAGGCAGAGCATGGACACGTCCCCTTAGCTGCAGTAGAAAAGACACTCCCCTGGCCAGAGCAAGCTCTTTTTCCTTTTCCGTGTTCGAAAAAATCCATGAAATATATGGTCCCAAGATAGGGGACGTATACGATTTTAAACTGAGAAGAATCGATACCACACATGCCCCACTAGTTCAAGCTCAATGTTGACAGCCGTACCAGTTGATGCCAAATTTTTAAGTGGGGGTTCCACCACTACCAGCCTAACCACCACCAGCATGCGCAGGTATACGAGTGCTAAACACTATGGAACCAAGGCCGTCCGTTCCCCTCATGCGGGTCCCACCACTGCTCCTTCCCCTGTGTCACTCGCTGCCTCTGCGAGTCAACCCCCAGCCCAGGACCCCGGCACGAGCGCCTCCCGCCGGAAAACCACCCCTTCGCCTCCATGATCCTCCACACTGTCCACCAATGTGTCCCTGCGCAACGTTCAGCTGTCATTACAGCAGACGTTGGAGCGCAAGCAGAAAAAAGTTCAGCCCACCTACATGCACAAGCCCTCAACGTCCACATACAGGGCCACGCTAAATTTTTTATGTGCTCTACCTGCTACCGTCGTGTAGCTTGGTCACTCTGACCGAGTCTGACCCTGGGGCCGCTCATGTACTGCCCACTTGGAGGATTGCGGGGCCTACCTCGGTCACGGTTTCTCAGACTTACTATGCCTCTTCCTCCAACCCTCCTCCTCCTCCTTTGAATTACCATCCGTGCTTCACCTCCTGCTACCTCAGTCTAACTCGGTCACTCTGTTGTCACCGCCATGCTGCGTCAGGCTAAATTTTTGGGTGGCTCACCTGCTACCTCATCTAACTTGGTCACTTGTTGGTGTCACCGCCATGCTGTGTCAGGCTTATGCCTGCATCGTGTGGCTGGGGATAGGAGAGCAGTGCCAGCATGGGCATGGGTGATGGACCTTCGTTGCACCTAGTTGGGTGCTTCCCTAACATGTGATGGGCATGTGCCTCGCCTTTCTTGGTCTGGGTGAGCACAATTGCCATGAGGGTAACCACCAGGCTGTTGCAGGAGAATTTGGGGTAATGGTGGGATTAGGCAGCCTCAGAGGCATCCATGCATGCTGCCCCTGCTGTTTCCTGTCCATTTCCGTGGTGTTTCCATCATTTTCTGATGTTTCCAGGTTTTCACCCAGCCTTCCCTAGGCAGAGCCTTGGTCCCCTGCAAAAAATGCTCGAGTCTCCCATTGACTTCAATGGGGTTCGTTACTCGAAACGAGCACCCGAGCATCCGGAAAAGTTTGTCTCGAATAACGAGCACCCGAGCATTTTAGTGCTCGCTCATCTCTATGTCCTATATGACTGGATACAAATTGAAATGTTTTATCTACTTATTTCTTCATCCATTTAATCGGTGAAACTTGTTTCTATGGCACCTACATTATCCTGGAGTGTCCAATGGTACATATTCTAGAATGGAGGTAAAGCATGGAAATATTGTGGTCTATGGTTTCCTTTGCTGTCCGTTCATTATAAAAAAAATGTTTATATATGATTTTCAACAATCATTATAAGACTTTATGGAGTATAAATGAGCCTGGTAGTAGATTTGCACACAATGCGGATTCTCGTGTGAAAAAAAACGCAGCAGCAAAGTGTATGAGATTAGACAAATCTCACTTACACTTTGCTTTTTCCTTCTGAGTGGAAATTGACCTGCTGTGAGGATTTAAAAATCCACAGCATGTCAATGGTTTGTGTGATAATTGGTTTAGATTTTACCCTTTTCAATGGAAGAGTGAGAGCTGCAAAAAATGTGCATTAGATCCACAGCAAAAACGTAAGTAATGCATGCTGTTTTTGCTGCGGATCTGGTGCGGAAACACACTCTTTTGAAATGTGCACTCGTGCGCAGGTAACCTTGTAGTTAACAGGAAGAGCAGATGGATATATGTGTTTTTCTCTATGTACTCTCTACATACAGTCGTTGGACATTGATGCATTCAGTGAGGGTGAAGATAACGTACATTGAGAAATGATGCATTACCTGGGTTAAAAGGACACGCTTCATTTCAGCTGAACATGGGCTCCAGACGTTTATGTGGCTACAAAGCACAGGTATCAGCCAGCTTC
Organism: Rhinella marina; assembly: GCA_900303285.1. NCBI lineage: Eukaryota > Metazoa > Chordata > Amphibia > Anura > Bufonidae > Rhinella > Rhinella marina. The sequence goes on along the minus strand of ONZH01023746.1, from coordinate 183,472 downwards.
TTCTATATGTTTTCTTCTTATCATCATACATTAGGATAACAGGTGCAGTAGATATAATCAATAGTCCATGACCAGAAATGGCTAAAAGTTTAGTCAGGATTATGGCTGAGCATACACATCTTGTTCTATAGACTCTAAGTCATGTGCTTGCTCAGGCGGATATCCCATCTGTTGCTTCACTGTGGTGGTGGATGGAACAGACACAGACGAGAAGAGACAGGTAGACACAAGCTGCTGTGGGATTTCTACTTTTCTGGATATGGATTCAGCCATGGTAGACGTTTGCTGGATCTCTCTGCCAAGGATTTGGGTTTTTGGACATGATGACCTTTAAGCTAAATGACATTGTTCATCTGGAGGGCATCTGGATCTAAGAAGCTGACATGAACTCTTCAGTCTGTGAGGTGTCACTGATCTCACAAAGAGATGTGGACAACTTCTCCCTAAATGTGGCCAGCCTATCTGAGCCTTTGCAACTAGAATGGATAATACTTCCCTTTCACCTGGAGATGTGGATCTTTCTACTTCCTACCACCATTTGCTTTGTAGCTGCCATTTTAGTGACACCTCCAATTCTGTTCTCTATCTTTTCAAACTTCAGTCTCCGTCAAGAAACTCGGTTCCTGCTCCTCGGAAATGCTCTGACATCAGATTTAATATACCTGTTTTTGTACACTGTGAGCAGCATATGTAACGTGATCAGCATACATATCTCGGAACACGTGTGTGCACTGCTTCTGTTTTCACTGGCTGCAACCTACGGTGGTGGCGTCCTCACAGCAGGAGGAATGGTGGTGGACACATACTTGGCCATTCTGTGGCCTCTCCATTACTTGACCGTTCTACCTCCATCAAGAACTAAAAAGTTGATTGTCTTGCTGTGGTTCTCTTCCTGCCTCTTTGCTGGTGTCTTGTTTTTAGTCTTGTACTTTACTCAAAAACCTGCTCCATGCCAGTATGGTTTGTGTTCTCTACCAGTCATATTTCTTATGACGTTACACGGTGACCAGGCTATCAGGCTGTGTCATATTTTTTTTATCATTGGTTTCATATTATTCTTTTCATTGATTTTGTGCTGCTACATTTTCCTGTGCTACAAAACCAGAGAAAGCGGCTTGTGGAAGGGTGCTTCGTCCAGGGCGAGTGTCACGTTCCTGATGCATCACATCATCCTAGGGTCCTACTTCCTCCCTCTTCTTCTTCTGTTGGCAGAATCCTTACTGTACATTAATCAGGTTATAAGCCTGAAGACAGGAATGCTGATCACATTGATAATCTGCAATGTCCTAATAGTCTTGCCTAAGGGCGTGTCTCCATACCTATATGGGTTCAGATACAGGGAGATATATAGATCTCTCAGGTTATTCTGCAAATTTAAGCGGCGCAGTCTTGTAGCACCAGGTAACAGATACACTTAAAGGGGTTACTCCATGATTAATATAAAAGAATACATGACAATCTCTTTCTAACAAACTTAGATCCAGCCCTGTACCTCACATGGATCCAGAGATCTCTCCATTCATTGCTCCAATTGCTCTGATTTTTTTTTTCAAGCTGGCTGTTTAGGGGGCATGCAGTTTCTCAAGGGATGTGTCCTTTCTACTGCTGCTGGTGGCAGTTGAAGGTTGGAACTGAGCATGTGCTTCCATCTCAGTGATCAGGACAGAAAAATTAGAACAAGAGCAAACAGCAGGTGGCGCTATACAGATAGATTTCAGTGAATAACTCAGTAGCTATAATACATTTTAATTACATGTAATTATAAAAGTATTCAGGTGCTGGTTTTAAAAATGTTGAGTGTATTTTGTGGGACAAGTGAGATGCAGCTGCAAATCATGTGCTATTATTAGAGTATATTCACACGGGTGATAACATGCTGTTCTATTCTTCTGTACATGGAATAATCACTATAATCTATGGAGGGCGGCCACTGGCGAAAATAGCCGGCTATGTGCATGCGGTCTCCGTTTTAAAGACAGGTACAGGTCCCATCTCTGGCGATATGCCCCCAATGTCTGAGGTGAAAATAGATTCAGCCTTTTTAAGATATAACATGTTATAGTTATCACTGTAATATTTTATTAATGTACAATCTTCTTAGCTTGGTAATAGAGCAGGTTAAGATTACATGCAGGTAAGGGCAAATATGGATACTTGTATATATTATCATACTGTACGTCTTATTACATATGTAAAATCTGTGTGATAAATGCTGTATATGAGACATATATGTTCTGTTGTACAGTCAAATGTCTAAACTAATATCATGGTCAGAGTTGCCAGAGCATCAATATTCTATTGGATGACTTTAAATGGTTTCTGTCACCACAATTAGTCCTATTAAACAGGCTGACATTCATTATACATGTGCAAAAGTCAGCTAAATCTGTGTCTTTTTATTCCTTAGGTATGCCCCCGTTTTTGTGCAATTTAACGTTTTATTATATGCAAATTAGCCTCTAGGAGCAGGGAGGCATTGCTCCTACTTCTAGAGGCTCCGTCGTTCCCCCTCCCCCTCCTTGATCCTAAAGGCTAATTTGCATATAATGGCTTGCCAAGAAAACTTTCTCACAGAAGTCAATGAGGTCCCCTCCTGACCATTGTGGCCATGGCCTATGTGGCTGCTGTAAAGTGTATCTTTAAATGATGTTAAAGGGGTATTCCCATCTCGCAAATGTAGTTTGTATAGTTAGATATAGCCATACCAATATTATTACTAATAGAATGTATTTATATAAAATGTACCGTTTAGAAGATTTCCCTATTCGTATCTCCATTGTCCCACACACATCAGTCAGGCTGTTGCCCCTAGTTACGGCCACCGTGGCCATGTAGTAGTGGTGGTCAGCTTGCTCTTGTTCAAACCTGCTCTGAGGTAACTGCTGTATTGTGAATGCACATTGCATGAGCATGTGGAGACACATCTTAGGGTTGTAGCATTTTAGTCTGCGCTTCCAAAACGCAGAGAAACGGATCCTGTTCCAAGATCAAATCATCTCTATGGAGCCGGATCCGTTTATAAAGTCTGCGTTTTGGACGGATCCTGACCATTGCGTTTTGGACTGGTAACGTCCAAAACACAAATGTGAAAATACCCTAAGATGTGTCTGCGCATGCTCATGCAATGTGCGTTCACAATACAGAAGTTACCTCAGAGCAGGTTAGAACAAGAGCGAGCCGGCCACCACTACTACATGGCCACGGTGGCCGTAACTAGGGGCAACGGCCTGACTGATGTGTGTGGGACAATGGATATACAAATAGGAAAATCTTCTAAACGGTACATTTTATATAAATACATTCTATTAGTAATAATATTGGTATGGCTATATCTAACTATACAAACTACATTTGTGAGATGGGAATACCCCTTTAAGAACAGCTAAGGCAAGATGGCCGCCCCCTAAGTCATGTTCAGGAAATGGAATAAAGAAAATCTGCAGTCAGTAAATAAAAACAGGTTTGAGAAAAATATGAGGTTTTAAGTGTCAGAAAGAAAAAGAAATTGGTGACACATTCTCTTTGAGTTAATGCCTCAAGCACTCTAGTGTATTACGTCACTGTACAACCACCAAGTTGTATGGAGTCGTAATATGACACACATAGAAGTTGGTGGTGCTCTAATATACCCCTGACTTCATACAGAGTCATACATGGGTTTTTTGGCTGTTGGGTTTCATATGAATTTGAGATAAAACAAATCAGACAAGGTTTCACCCAAGGTCTTCTTGTGGAGACATCCTCCTGGAGAAGTGCTGCTTGAAGGGGAGAGTAACTCCATAATACAGTACCATATGATGGAACAGTGGTCCAGGGATTGTCTATGACCATGATGGGACCAGCTCACGGAGAACAGGTGAATCTCCTGGTCCCTGAGCCAAGGTGACCCCCTAATCCTCCACCCCCTGTACAAGCGGCACATGGCACTGTACCATGACTGCACTACATATAGACAGGCAGAGAGATTAAAAACTACACAGTTTATTGTTATATATGCACCTGGTGGCTGAGATGACTTATAAATACATAGTCAGGCCAGCTAGTATCCTCTTTCTCCAGGGCCTTCTTGAGGTCGCTGCAGGGGCCCACAACATGAATCATCTTGCAGTGTCTTACTGTTGCATGCCACTGTGTGAGCGTGTGTTCCTGGCTCAAATAGCTTAGAGGGTCCTAGCCATGGACAGACTGGGAACTTAAAGTGGCCCTGGGAAAAAATAAATAAAACCGACCCCCATGTATTCCGGTTCAAACTGACTGAAAGCAGACCAACACAAGGAAGCGAGGACAACAGAAGTAGGAGGGGCAACAATACCATAGTACAGCACAAGATACCTCCCCTGCAGAACCAAATATCACAACACAAAATGCTACCTCAGCAGAATCAAATATCACAGTGTAGCACATAATACTGCCGCCATCGCTGCAGAATTTAACTGTATCACCAACCTGAGGATAAAGATGAATTCAGGAGGGTACCTGGTTGCTGACCTGATGCTCCTTAACTAAGTTAATTAATGCTGAGGGCATCAAATTGTAATGTACCTGACTAGTGGCCATAAGGAGGGCTGGGGCGGCCCCCTAGGCATCGGCCCACAGGGAAATTTCTCTGTGTGGTCTATGGCCAGTCTGTCTCTAACCCAAAACAATTGGCAGGATACTGACAGGGGCCACAGAAAATGAACCGTCTGAAACACCATCTAGGCAGCAGGCTACTACTGAAAAAACACGTGTTGGCGCAGTTTACAAAGGGGATCATATAATATTTGCATTAGGCTGTATAGTTTGCCTCACAAATTAGTTTTAGTGGTTGGCCCTAGGCACCCAAGTCCAATACTGCCTATAACTTTATGGTATGGAGCTGCAGGAACATTGTAAGCCTTCATGCAGGGCAGGGGAGGACTAGATCCTACATGGAAATTTCCTGACCACGATGCCACTCAAGGCCTCCTCATGGCCTCCAGCCAGGTGCGTAAAGATCTGATGCTATCAGCATTAATTCATGAAGAAGCATCATTGAATTCAATTGATGCAGTTTCATAAGATGGGGTGGTCAGCAGTATTTCGTGCTGCTCTGTGGCATTTGGTTCTGCTGGGGCAGTATATTGTTCTGCACTGTGGCATTTGGTTCAGCTGGGGCAGTATATTGTTCTGCACTGTGGTATTTGGTTCTGCTGGGGCAGTATATTGTTCTGCACTGTGGTATTTGGTTCTGCTGGGGCAGTATATTGTTCTGCACTGTGGTATTTGGTTCTGCTCAGGCAGTATATTGTTCTGCACTGTGGTATTTGGCTGTACTGGGGCAGTATATTGTGCTGCACTGTGGTATTTGGTTCTGCTGGGACAGTATTTTGTTATGCACTGTGGTATTTGGTTCTGCTGGGGTAGTATATTGTGCTGCACTGTGGAATTTGGTTCTGCTGGGGCAGTATATTGTGCTGCACTGTGGCATTTGGTTCTGCTGGGACAGTATATTGTGCTGCACTGTGGTATTTGGTACTGCTGGGGTAGTATTTTGTACTGCACTGTGGTATTTAGTTCTAAAGCAGGAAGTATTTTGTGCTGCACTGTGGTATTTGGTTCTGCTGGGGCAGTATACTGTGCTGCACTGCGGTATCTAGTTCTGCTGGGGCAGTATATTGTGCTGCACTGTGGTATTTGGTTCCGCTGGGTCGGTATATTGTTCTGCACTGTGGTATTTGGTTCCGCTGGGTCGGTATATTGTTCTGCACTGTGGTATTTGGTTCTGCTGAGGCAGTATTTTGTGCTGCACTGAGGTATTTGGTTCTGCTGGGGCAGTATTTTGTGCTGCACTGTGGCATTTGGTCCGGCTGGGGCAGTATTTTGTTCTGCAGTCCCTGACTTCTGTCAGTTTGGACCCACCTACAACATAGAGACACTTGTAGGTTTTTTCCAGGTCCACTTTAGGTTCCCAGTCCACCCCCAATGCAGGGGCTGCACACTCAGCCTAGTAATGATGTCCCAAAACACACTTCCAGGATATTTCAAAGAGCTACACGGTTATCATATCGTTATACAAATTAAACAATATCTACATTGCTATTGTCTTGAGCTGATGCAAAACATAGTGTATAATTACTGTTTCTTAAGGTGTCATCTGTAATATATATCTCTTGTGAAATAAATGTTATGCTTGCATGCAGTCTGATGGTTTTCATTTTTCCATCCCTTGCATGTATCCATATTTTATATTGTTAGAGCTCAGCAAATTAATTCTACATAATTTGAATTTGTTACAAATTTCCCAAAAACTTTGGTGAGAAGATGAAGAAAAAGGATCGCATGACCCCATGCCAAAGGAATTGTCCAAAATCCCTTTCAGTCATCCTCAGCCAATAATGAGAGTCTACAGCTTTGACGTCGGTGGACCTGTCAGAGGAGCTCGATAACCTCATGGCAGAACAAACAATAGTCAGTGAGTAAATTTAATCAACTATGGTACTACCTACTACAGTACAATGCAAAGTGTCATGGCCCTGGACAACCACCCTCATAGAACTCCATAGAATAGGTATGATACGTGGAAATAATTAAACAAATCAAGTAGAAAGTATAACAATATTGCAACTCAAAAAAATTAAAAAAATCAGGTAAACTAATAAAGTGCATATTGCTAACAGAGATAGCAACAAGACAATATAACTAATAATATATATGGTATGTATCTATAAAATTGTTATTAATAAATATAACACTATAAGGGTAGTTATCCGGAGCCATGACACTTTGCACTGTAGTAGATAATACCAGTGTCAATTGAATTTACTTACACCAGTGAATTGTTTGCCAAGGCCTGTATTACACCAACAGATTACCCAACAGATTTTCTGACCAATCATTGGTCAGATGGCTATTTACACAACAACTATTGGTCTGATTGGACAGAAATTGGTCAGATAATCTGTTGGTATAATATAGGAATATACAATATATTGCGGTTATCTTGGTTTTCTTGACCCCTCAAGAAGCCACGTAGTGATATGTGTGCGGCTTCTGCCCTTACTACCTTCTGTCTGACCGATAGCTCTCTGCTACACTTGGGTGATATTGTTTCAGTATTAGTTCATGGATTTATTATTTGATATTTGTCTATTATTTATTTCTTTGCTACTTATTTCGTTTTTTTGGGGTTCTATCGATTTTTTGTGGTGGTCTGCTTATTTAACCCACATAAGCACACACTGTCACTTGCATTGTTTTTAACTTTTTCACACTGTTCGAACAAAGACATGTATGTATTTATTGCATGTTTTTTGTAATTTTTTGGAGTGCTGGATTTTTTATACATACTTCTACCTCTAAATTTATATATATATGTACTAATATAATATAATAATATAATATAATATATATATATATATATATATATAGCTGTTGCTGCATCATGCCACCAATGCCACTTGCCAACCATCACGTTCCCCCAATAAACTTTTTTATTTGTATATTTTATCACATAACTCTGTGTGTGTTTAAACCACATCCTCCCCTGATAAGGGACCATTTTTGGAACCTTTGGATTATGAAAAAGCATAAGACATGTGCCAGTGCGGTGTCTATTCAAACATGCTGTGGCACTGTTAAATGTGCGTTTACCCATAGCTATGTATGTCAATGTCACTCATACATCACAGTGCTCCAGATGGCGACCAAAATGGTCGCCAATGCGACTTAGAATTGCAAAATGGCGACAAGACTTTGTAGTCTTGTCGCCATTTGCGCCTAGACCCTCCACTGCTCTGTCTCTTTAAGAATAAAAGGCTTTGATCCAGCAGACGCACGCTGCAGACATCTGCTGAGTGAAGATCTGCCCCTCACACTACCCGGCATAGAGGGTGGGCGTGGCTTGGGTTCCTGCATCTTGTGCTCCCGGCTATGGGGCCTGTGGGGAAGGGGGCCCGGCTGTGGATGGAAGGCCCACCCCCTAATTATACAAAATAAAGCCTTCCCGAGTCCCTGCCTGGTCTTCAGGTTCCGTGCTTCCCCTGTGATCAAGTGGTAAGGCATGCGGACCCCTTTATCCTCCCTCCCTCACTCCGTGCCCTGCTTGCAGTCACAGCTGCAGCCCTCACTCAGCCTAGAGTGCCCTGTCTGCAGCGCACCCAGAAGGGAAACTTTAGCAGACGTGCCGCGGAACTGCTTTTGCTGCCGCCCGCCCCCCGCTGTTGCCTGACCTGACTGTGACTGGAGGACAGTCTCACCCCCCAGAAACCAGTCACCCTCACCTGTGCTGCAGAGAGAGGGGCTCAACCTCCGTGATCCATGTAAAGATCTGCCCTGGCCTGCCTGCTGCTCTGCCACACAGCAAGCTATAGTGGAGTGCACAGTAAGTGAGCGCAGCAGTGCACTGCAACTTTAAATTAAAACTGTATGGGTTGGGGGACTCTGTCTATTACCCAGAACATGCACCCCTATTGGAATGTGCATGAAGAGACCTTGAGCAATTTAATGAGGGTTGTATCCATTATAAGCAGCACACAGGCACAGTTCATAAGGGGGCCTGTTGGTACACAGAAGAGGAGGCACAGTTCATAAGGGGAGGGGGGCTATGGTGGCAATGGCACAATAGCATACCTCCCAAGCAGGGGAGCAGCCAGGAATTTTTTCTAGGGGGGGTCCGAAAAGGAAAAGGGGGTGTGGCATCTTGTGGGCAGGGCTATTTTTGTGACACGCCCATATATCAAACGTACTATTGGAAGAGTAAAGTGCCGCGGCGAAAATAGGCCCCACCCATTATTATAAGCCCCTCCCATATCTAATAGGCCACTCCCAACATACACTACAGCTGAAATATGGTTGAGGCCCAGTTCTATACATCATATGGAGAGGGGAGGACGTGTCCTGGCTGCACTGCCTGCTTCACATTATACAATATGCAACAGCAGGCTACACACAGCCAGGAAGATCCTCCACTCTCCTCCCTCCCCAGATCCTGCTCCAGGCCTGAGCGTCCCCCCCCCCCCCACCATCTGCCACCTGCCTGTGCCCTGCTGACCCCCTTTGGTCATCCTCACCCAGCTCTGAATCCTCCTTCTGTAAATGGCAGAGGGAGGAGCATCTCCTCTCCTACATAGCGCCCCATACCTCTTACATCCAGTGATGTCACCTTTGTTGTAGACGTTCTCTTTCCTCATCTTCTCCATTTGGACCAGACCGCCATGAAGATTTTTCAGCCATCTCTCGTCTCTGCAGAGATACAAACAGACATTAGTTTCCCACATTTCTATCATCTTTACATCTTCTGAACACCTCATCCTGCCACCCCCAATACTGTGCCCACTGTGCTCCCCCAATACTATACTGCAGAAACTGTTCCCTGAAAATACTACTACCACACAGATAGTGCCCCCTACAACAGTTATTGGCACACAGTGCTCTAAAAAATAACTGCACCTACACTAATGATATTATGCCAGGGTGCCCCCCAAAAGTAACAGTGCTCCCCAAAATCCCACCAATAGAAATAATTATCTGCCAGACCACACTTAGTAGTAATGATGTCCCCATAGTGCCCATACTAGACATCATGTTCCCCATAGCCCCCCAGTAGTAGTAAAGTTCACAGTGCCCGCAGTTGAGCTAATGTCCCCATAATGTATACCAGTATAAAATACCCCTATATAGTGCCCCAGTAAATGCCCTCATAGTGCTCCTCTCCCCCATAGTGTTCCCCATAATATGCCCCTTCTTACTGCCCTTCACATCCCTTATAGTGCTCCTCTCCCCCATAACGTGCCAGTAAAAATTGCCCACTTAGTGCCAGATGCCATAGTGCCCCCTATAATTTACCAGTAAATAATGCCCCTTTAGAGCCACCAGATGCCCCCATAGTGCCTGCAAATGATGCCCCTATAGTGCTGCTCTGCCCTATAGTACCTCCCATAATGTGACAGAAAAAAATTACCCCTTAGTGCCAGATGCCATAGTGCCCCCCCATAATGTGGCAGTAAAAAAGTGACTCTTTAGAGCCACCAGATGCCCCCAAATGAGGCCCCTATAGTGCCACCACATGCCCCATAGTGCCAATCTCCTCTATCGTGCCCCCTATAATGTGCCAGTAAACAAAATGCCCCTTTAGAGCCACCAGATGCCCCCATAGTGCCCCCAAATTATGCCAATATAGTGCCAAATGCCAGTAAAGAAATGGCACAGTACAGGGCAGGGGGCACGGTACAGGACAGGGAGGCAAAGTACAGGGCAGAAAGCATGGTACAGGGCAGGAGGCACAGTACAGGGCAGGGGGCACGGTAGAGGACAGGGAGGCACGGTACAGGCCAGGGGGGCACGGTGCAGGCCAGGGGGGCACGGTGCAGCCCAGGGGGGCACAGTACAGGCCAGGGGGGCACGGTACAGGGCAGGAGGGCACGGTACAGGGCAGGGGGCAAGGTACAGGGCAGAAAGCATGGTACCGGGCAGGGGGCAAGGTACAGGGCAGGAAGCACGGTACAGGGCAGGAGGCACGTTACAGGGAAGGAGGCACGTTACAGGGAAGGAGGCACGTTACAGGGCAGGGGGCACGGTACAGGGCAGGGGGCAAGGTACAGGCCAGGGGGGCACGGTACAGGGCAGGAGGCACGGTACAGGGCAGGGGGCACGGTACAGGCCAGGGGGCACGGTACAGGCCAGGGGGGCACGGTACAGGCCAGGGGGGCACAGTACAGGGCAGGAGGGCACGGTACAGGCCAGGGGGGCACGGTACAGGCCAGGGGGGGCACAATACAGGGCAGGGGGCACAATACAGGGCAGGGGGGGCACAATACAGGGCAGGGGGGGCACAATACAGGGCAGGGGGGGCACAATACAGGGCAGGGGGGGCACAATACAAGGCAGGGGGGGCACAATACAGGGCAGGGAGGGCACAATACAAGGCAGGGGGGGGGGCACAGACTGAGTGAGACTTACAATTTTTTCTTGCTCCAGCAGGAGGTCGGTTGGCCGGCTGGATGGCTGTGCTGGGCCGGCTGGAGCGAGGTGTGATGGCGGGACCGGCCGGGGGAACTCGGGGAAGGACTGGCAGAGTCACATGGGCTCTGCAGCCGGGCTCTCTGCTTGAAATCATTGGTGGAGAAGCAGCTTCCGCCCTCTGCTTCTCCACCAATGAGATAGAAGATTGTAGCAGCGCAGAGGAGAGGTAGGAGAAAAACCTCTCTCCCCTCTCCTCCATAGCGCTGCCGCCTGCCGCCGCCCGCAGTAAGGATCAGGGCCGCGATTGCGGTGCGGCCCTGAAGCATTAAAAAAAAAAAATTCTTTATCGTTCTAGGGGGGTCCAGACCCGCTGGACCCCCCCTGTGGGTGCGCCCCTGCTCCCAAGTGTCCCTCTTTTGGAGGGACAGTCCCTCTTTTTGACCAAGTCCCTCTGTCCCTCTTTGATCCTTAAGTGTCCCTCTTTTTGATCTGGGGAATTAATGCATAAATGTGCATTAATACATTTACTAAATTGCTCCTTATTGAAGTGTCTGTATGGTTTCTACCTGTATATTAGACCAGAACTTCATTATTTGGTGCAAGTTGTACCTTAAAATATCTATAATCTGATGATTTATGTGCTAATATTTATATGGACATTGAAACGCAAGAAAAAAATTGCTGCAGGGGCTCCAGTAATTATGCTTTGGGTGGACTTAGAGGCGTGGCCTAGTATGAAAAAAACGGCCATGATGAGCGCCGCACACATTGTCCCTCTTTGCAATTTTCAAAAGTTGGATGGTATGCAATAGTCCCCCCCCCCTTCCCCCCCATGAATTGGTCTGTGTGCTGCTTATTGTGGAAAGTGCCCTCATGAAAGTGCTTATTTTTCAGATTTGGCAAAAAATCCATCTGCATTTGATTAATAGCATATTTAACAGATCACAAGCACAATATCTCTGAATGTGCATTCCAACAGGTCTACATATCTTGGATAATAGTATGCCAGAGCCACCATACCGCCCCCATATGAACGGTGCATGCTGTCTGCTCTGTTGCTTATTGTATACTGTGAAACTATGTAATAAGCAGTACAGCATCAGCAGGCACAGTTCATGGGGGGGTACTTTATGTAAGTGACACACTGTATAAGGGCTCATTCACATTAGTGTAATGGTTCAGTGTCGATATTATGGACCGTAAATGGCTTTTGTGAAGCAGAGGCACGGAATGGAAGCGTGTTCGTGGGATATGGGGTCCGTGCCTCCGCATTGCAAAAAGATAGAACGTGTTCTATCTTTGGCCCTATGTTGCAGATCGCAGACCCTTTCAAGTCAATGGGTTTGCCTCTGCAAACCGAGTGCACACGGCCAGTGCCAGCGCATTGCAGACCGCTATTTGCAGTCCACAACAGTGGCGACTCTCTTAAAGGGGTATTCTCATCTTAGACAATGGGGGCATATCGCTAGGATATGCCCCCATTGTCTTATAGGTGCGGGTCCCACCGCTGGGACCCGCACCTATATCCAGAACGGAGCGGGGAGCACTGCGCCTGGAGGACCCCGGGTTTCAGGGTGTCCGGCCACCACCAGGCGCAGCTCCCCGCTGCGCTCATAGAAATGAATGGGAGCCGGGCCGTGCATGCGCGGTGCACTCCCATTGATTTCTATGGAGCCGACGGAAGTAGCCGAGCCAGCGCTCGGCTATTTTCGGCGGCCCCATAGAAATGAATGGAGGGCGGCTGCGCATGCGCAGTGCGCCCTCATTCAGTTCGGGGGCTCCGTTCTGGATATAGGTGCCACCGCTGGGACCCGCACCTATAAGACAATGGGGGCATATCCTAGCGATATGCCCCCATTGTCTAAAATGAGAATAACCCTTTAAGTGATTGGCCTTTTAAGGAATGCAGTAGGCATAATTTATTTTAACCCATTCTGTGTCACATATACAAGAATACTGTTTTGAAACCCCCTTAAAGGGTTTCTGTCATCAGGATTTACCATAGTAAACCGAGTGTCATTTGCAATGTGCAAATGACACCTGATGACAGATCTGTATTTTTTATACTGCTCAGTAAAGTAGTTTTTGTGAAAATTCCGTTTTTATAATATGTAAATTACCTCCCCTAGGTGCAGTAGGCGTGAACCCTGCACCTAGTAGCGGCCGTCATTCCTCCTCCGTAGCGTTGATTGACAGGGCCAGGCAGCCAGCTCTTTTGGCTCCCGGCCCTGTTCGAGTTCCAAATCCCACGCCTGCGCATTGTGATCAGCAATGCGGGCGTATTGAGGAAGCCGGGAGCCGGGCGGCCGGCGGCTCAACGCGCATGCGCGGATTGCTGATCGCAGTGCGCAGTATAAAAAATACAGATCTGTCATCAGGTGTCATTTGCACATTGCAAATGACACTCGGTTTACTATGGTAAATCCTGATGACAGAAACCCTTTAAAAAACTTAACTCCTTAAAGAGCTTGTATACGCTAATTTCTGAGACTGGCAGGACCTTTGTTGGTGATCATACTTACCTGATCCCCAGTGCGGGGTCCCGGTTTGTTTGCTCCCCAGCCGTTGCTTGTCTTGAGTCCCTTCATGAAAACTTCCTGTTTGACACCATTACAGCCAGTAACTGATCACTGCTTCCCTTGCATTATGTTAAATGGTCATGTGATGAAAGGGGAGCAGTGGCCAGTAATTGGCTGCAGCGGCATCAAGATAAAAGTTTCATGGAGTTTCATGGAGAGACCCAAGACAAGCAGCGGAGGCCTGGAAGCGAATGAGACAAGGCCCAGCACCTAGGGATCAAGGAACCATGATCACCAGGTTAGGAGCCAATGGCAACTTGATATTTTTTTTAGTCTGGAGCACTGCATCATTGGTGTTGGAGTGAAAAAAAAAATCATAAAAAATAACGAAAAACGATAACAGGTTTTCCTAAAAGAGTCCTAGGAGGGTAAAGGGGGTCCGAGCCAAACTTTTTTCAAAAATTCGTCGAACTGGACCCAGAACAAACTCTTGACTGGTTCGCTCATCTCTATTCTGCATCACAGTTACTGTACCTTGTACTAGACTCTTCCCATCTGAAGTTTGGTTTCTAAAAAAATATTTCAAAGTTCATTTAAAAATTCAGTTGATCACAGCCTAGTGTACCTAACGCCTTGGTCTGCCTCACAGTTGTATTACACTGGACTCTTTCCAACAATACTGTGTACTTTTATTGAATAGACTGTGTGACTGGTAAAAGACAGAGAGGCAATGGATGGGGTGTTGTGAAAGGAAGCACCAGTGCCACGTCATTCACTACTGAGAATGTGAGCAGCTGTAGCACAGGTAGCAGCACCAGCCATCCTTCCACCTCACCTCAGATTATCCCTCAGGACACATTTTTATTGTAGAGGAGGTAGCTGACATTATACACTTACATATCATGTAGGTCACAGCAGGATGATATTGATGTTATCTCTAAGTCTGTAGAGATCTGTCTTTGAGCCAGTGTTCAGTGTTCAGCACTTTCTTCTTTCTCCATAACAGTTTAGGCCCAACATTTCTTTTTCATCAGCCCTGCCTTCGATAACCCCTCCTACTGGGGCAAAGAGTTAAGGAAGATATTTCAGATAGTGTTCCCCTTGAAGAACAGTCAGCATTTGGACTGACATAAGAAGGAGATTCAGAGGAGGAGGAGAATGTGATGATTCATAGTTGGGTTGATGGTAGTAGTGGCACTTGTAGGTGTGGCAGTGGTGAAGAACACTGGTAGCTGTGGTGGTAGTGGCACTCGGAGCACATACTAATGCATCTCAATAAATTAGAATATCATCAAAAAAGTTAATTTATTTCTGTAAGTCAAAAAGTTAATTTCATATATTATATAGATTCATTACACAAGCCTTTATTTCTTTTAATGTTGATGATTATGCTTGCAGCTAATGAAAATTCAAAAGTCGGCATTGCAGAATATTGGGAAAAAGCTTAATATTGTAGACTCATGGTGTCACACTCTAATCAACTAATTAACACAAAATACCTGCAAAGGTTTCCTAAGCCTTTAAATGGTCTCACAGTCTGGTGCACTAGGCTACACAATCTTGTAGAAGACTACTGACTTTACAGTTTTTCAGAAGACATTGATGAGTTATTTATTCTCCATAAGGTCATTGCTAAAGAAGCTGGCTGTTCACAGAGTGTTGTATCCAAGCATATTAATGGAACGTTGAATGGATGGAATAGGTGTGGTAGAAAAAGGTGCACAAGGCCATTCAAGAATTTGGGGGAGACAAGGCTTCAAGAGCCTCCACAAATCCAGGACATGGTTTGCAACAGTCACATTCTTGGTGTCAAGCCACTCATGACCCAGAGACGTCTTCCATGAGCCAAGGAGAAAAAAGACAGTTGCTTAGTGGTTCAAAGTCCTGTTTTCAGTTGAAAGCAAATTTTGCATTTTATTTAGAAATCAAGGTCCCAGAGTCTGCAGCAAGAGTGGAGCGACACACAATCCAAGTCTCCTTGAGATCCAGTTTAAAGTTTTCACAGTCAGTGATAGTTTGGGGAGCCATGTCATCTGCTGGTGTTGGTCCAGTGTGTTATATCGAGTCCAAGGTCAGCATAGCAGTCTACTAGGAAATTTTAGAGCAATTCATGCTTCCCTCTGCTGACAAGCTTTAGGGAGATGCTGATTTCATATTCCAGCAGGACTTGGCATCTGCCCATACTGCCAAAAGTACCAATCACTGGTTAAATAACCACGTTGTCATTGGGCTTGATTGGCCAGAAAACTCACCTAACCTAAACCCCATAGCGAATCAAAGAGACACCAGACCCAACAATGCAGACGAGCTGAAGGCCGTTATCAAAGCAACCTGGGCTTCCATAACACCTCTGCAGTGCCACAAGCTGATCCCCTCCATGCCATGCCGTATTGATGCAGTCATTCATGCAAAAGGAGCCCCAACCAAGTATTGAGTGCATTTACTGGACATACTTTTCATTTGGCCAACATTTCTGTATTAAAATCATTTATTTGATTGCTCTTGTATAATATTCTAATTTTCTGAGATAATGACTTTTGGGTTTTCCTTGGCTGTAAGCCATAATCATCATCATTAACAGAAATAAACACTTGAAATATATCCCTCTGTGTGTGATGAATCTATAGAATATATGTGTTTCACTTTTTCAGTTGAATTACTGAAATAAATTAAGTTTTAATGATTTCATTAAAGTGACTAGTCAGTAGCTCCAAAATTTTAAGTAAGTCAGTACCTTCAGGGGATAATTACCTGTTATACAGTACAGACCAAAAGTTTGGACACACCTTCTCATTCAAAGAGTTTTCTTTATTTTCATGACTATGAAAATTGTAGATTCACACTGAATGCATCAAAACTATGAATTAACACATGTGGAATTATATACTTAACAAAAAAGTGTGAAACAACTGAAAATATGTCTTATATTCTAGGTTCTTCAAAGTAGCCACCTTTTGCTTTGATTACTGCTTTGCACACTCTTGGCATTCTCTTGATGAACTTCAAGAGGTAGTCACCTGAAATGGTATTCCAACAGTCTTGAAGGAGTTCCCAGAGATGCTTAGCACTTGTTGGCCCTTTTGCCTTCACTCTGCGGTCCAGCTCACCCCAAACCATCTCGATTGGGTTCAGGTCTGGTGACTGTGGAGGCCAGGTCATCTGACGTAGCACCCCATCACTCTCCTTCTTGGTCAAATAGCCCTTACACAGCCTGGAGGTGTGTTTGGGGTCATTGTCCTGTTGATAAATAAATGATGGTCCAACTAAACGCAAACCGGATGGAATAGCATGCCGCTGCAAGATGCTCTGGTAGCCATGCTGGTTCAGTATGCCTTCAATTTTGAATAAATCCCCAACAGTGTCACCAGCAAAGCACCCCCACACCATCACACCTCCTCCTCCATGCTTCACGTTGGGAACCAGGCACGTAGAGTCCATCCGTTCAACTTTTCTGCTTCGCACAAAGACACGGTGGTTGGAACCAAAGATCTCAAATTTGGACTCTTCAGACCAAAGCACAGATTTCCACAGATGTCCATTCCATTCTTTAGCCCAAACAAGTCCCTTCTGCTTGTTGCCTCTCCTTAGCGGTGGTTTCCTAGCAGCTATTTTACCATGAAGGTCTGCTGCACACAGTCTCCTCTTAACAGTTGTTGTAGAGATGTGTCTGCTGCTAGAACTCTGTGTGGCATTGACCTGGTCTCTAATCTGAGCTGCTGTTAACCTGCGATTTCTGAGGCTGGTGACTCGGATGAACTTATCCTCCGCAGCAGAGGTGACTCTTGGTCTTCCTTTCCTGGGGGCGGTCCTCATGTGAGCCAGGTTCTTTGTAGCGCTTGATGGTTTTTGCGACTGCACTTGGGGACACTTTCAAAGTTTTCCCAATTTTTCAGACAGACTGACCTTCATTTCTTAAAGTTATGATGGCCACTCGTTTTTCTTTACTTAGCTGCTTTTTTCTTGCCATAATACAAATTCTAACAGTCTATTCAGTAGGACTATCAGCTGTGTATCCACCTGACTTCTGCCCAACACAACTCATGGTCCCAACCCCATTTATAAGGCAAGAAATTCCACTTATTAAACCTGACAGGGCACACCTGTGAAGTGAAAACCATTTCAGGTGACTACCTCTTGAAGCTCATCAAGAGAATGCCAAGAGTGTGCAAAGCAGTAATCAAAGCAAAAGATGGCTACTTTGAAGAACCTAGAATATGAGACATATTTACAGTTGTTTCACACTTTTTTGTTAAGTATATAATTCCACATGTGTTAATTCATAGTTTTGATGCCTTCAGTGTGAATCTGCAATTTTCATAGTCATGAAGATACAGAAAACTCTTTGAATGAGAAGGTGTGTCCAAACTTTTGGTCTGTACTGTATATTTTCCGCAGATAATGCTCCTTTTGCTGCTTATTAGCTCAGCTCCATTAAGACAGAGCTGTGTTCAACGACTACAGTTAAGGTTGAGCGAATCTGCAATCCGAACCCGATTCTTTTAAAAACTTTGTTAAGAATATTGGCTCTGTTCTACTGTAAAATGTATCGCTTCTGTGGAGGTCTTTCCAAAGGTTCAGCAAATATGGCAAGACTTACTGTATTTTGTTTCACCTCTGTCACGTGTCTCTTCATTTATTTGCATAAATCACGTTATCAAAATATGAAGCTGAACTCAGTTTTGCTAATCCAAGTTCGGCCTAGTATTTTGATAGGGTAATTTATGCTAATAAAAGAAGTGACACGTGACAGAGGCGAGAAACTTCGGAAAGACCTCAGAGGAGGACATACATTTTACAAAATGACGGAGCTAATATTCTTAACGATGGTTTTAAAAGAATATGGTTCGGATACAGCAATGTGAACCCCATTCGCTCAACCCTAACTAAAGTTTAACTACAGGACTCTCCACAGGGAGCCTGAGGTAGTCTGAGGCCTTCTGTGAATTTTTGCCTTCTCATGATTGTTTCAGACAGCTGCTCTTTACTTCCTCCATTCATCTCTGCCTCATAAGATTGGCTGCCATGTACATACACAGTGACAGGCTTACCAGGGAGTCAGTGATCGATGCTAGAGAAGGTATACTCAAAGGAATAGCACTCTCTCAGTGCAAATGCCTTTCCTGGTCAGACGTTTTTAGTGATAAAACAAACACAAAACCTCATGAACATCAATTATGTGGGCGTGTCCCTTCACTGAAACCCAAACCTACAAAAATTGCTCATAGGGAGCACATAGACACAATGCCCAAAAGAGTATAATAAATATATCCTCTGTTGAATGAATAATCAAAAATACATAATTAAAAACATAAAACTATAGGACTATAATAAATAAAAGTTTCTGCACTATTAGGCCCCTTTCACACGAGCGTGTCCGGATGCGTTCAGGAAAATCCGCACGCATCCGCACCAAATCCGCACGCAATTGCAGTCAGTTTTGACTGCGATTGCGTATGTTCTTTCAGTTTTTTCCGCGCGGGTGCGAAGCGTTTTGATGCGTTTATCACGCGCGTGCGAAAAAACTGAATGTTTATAAACATCTCTTAGCAACCATGCGTTAAAACCGCATTGCACCCGCACTTGTGTGCGGATGGAATGCGATTTTCACGCAGACCCATTCACTTCAATGAGGCCAGTTCTGCGTGAAAAACGCAGAATATAGAACATGCTGCGTTTTTCACGCAACGCAGAAGTGATGCGTGAAAAAAAACGCTCATGTGAAAAGCCACATTAAAATGAATGGGTCAGGATTCAGTGCGGGTGCAATGCGTTCGCCTTAAACTTTTATTTATTATAGTCCTCCATATCAAGCACCATCTACTACTTAAATCCACCTGCTGGCACCCATGGAGATTTCCGGTACGAACTGGAGGACAGAGGCCGTTGAGATTGTGCCCAATTTCCACTCGGCGTCTGGGGACACGCGGCACGTACGCACCAGACAGCTGCTGACGTGAAATATCAGTAACAAGTTACAGCAGCCTGCACCAACTGACGGAGCGACGCCGAGAAGAAGAGGGATTACTCCCTCCCGTGGAGCCAACTTCTGTAAAACGAACCTTGCTATAACGGCTGAATAATTGCTGCTACAATAATGGGAGTCTGATAGGGTATAGTTTCGTGTACTTGCAGTTGCTATTACAATGAAAAAAGTGGAAAAAATCCAAGTGACTTCAACAACGGCGACGCAAAATATACGCATATTTGAGAATCTACACTAATGCGTACGCTAATGCGAACATTCCCGCACAAATAACGAACATACAGTCTAGCGTTGTCAAAGGTACGCTACTTAACTGAATATGTACACATTAGCGTACGCATACACTGCGTCTGCGAACATTCCTACTCAAGTAACGAACATACAGTCTAGCGTTGTCAAAGGTACGCTACTTAACTGAATATGTACGCATTAGCGTACGCATACACTGCGCCTGTGAACATTCCTACTCAAGTAACAAACATACAGTCTAGCGTTGTCAAAGGTACGCTACTTAACTGAATATGTACGCATTAGCGTACGCATACACTGCGCCTGTGAACATTCCTACTCAAGTAACAAACATACAGTCTAGCGTTGTCAAAGGTAAGCTACTTAATAATGTACACTAATGCGTACGCTAATGCGTATGAATTCATAAAATGCGTGTACACATTAGTGAACATTCTCAAATATGCGTATATTTAGGGTATGGCATATGGCATATTCCATACCCTAAATATACGCATATTTGAGAATGTTCGCTAATGTGTACGCATTTCATGAATTCAAACGCATTAGCGTACGCATTAGCGTACATTCTCAAATATGCGTATATTTAGCGTCGCCGTTATTTTAACCAGATTCGTTACGAACTTTCTCAAAATTCGTTCGGTGACGAACCGAACTTTTGGGAAAGTTCGTAACGAATCTGGTTCGTTACAGTTCGGTTCGCTCATCCCTAGTGAGAAGCCCACAGTGCTTATAACATCTATATTTAACATTGAAGTTTCTAAATACAGAGTGGTGGTGGTGCTACTGTGACATTTTTCATTGAGGAGGAAAACGGAGGAAAACTGCTACACGTTATAACTGATATATGGCTATCACAGTTCTATATTGAAAACGATTGAATTTATATATAACTGCAGTTACTCCATTGGATATTTATACATAAACTGCACATAAGGACATAGTATATTAGGTTTGCTGCGAGAGCTCCGCAGCTTAAACCAATTAAGGGGACTGGAGTCAGCTAACTCACATGTTTTAACTATATGTATATGGTCTATTTTATATTTTTTTATTTTTCAAATATAATTTATATGTCATATGAGGCATCTAATCAATAAATACTCAATGTGCTAACAGCCGACCTTTTTTGGATTTTAATTTGATTTTATACCAATTGGTTTGTTGGTGGTCAGGCTAAGCTTGAGTGAGCACTCCTCTATAGCTATTTATGTTTTTAATTATGCATTTTTGATTATTTATTCAATGAATTGAGGATATATTTATTATACTCCTTTGGGCATTGTGTCTATGTGCTCCCTGTAAGCAATTTTTGTTGTAGGTTTGGTTCTTTGGTGACAAAGTATGAAAAATTGCACTGATATGAGAAGTCACTATATCTCTTCCGTGGGCTCAGACTGTACACGGAACTAATGCAGCGAACAGAAATATGAAAAAAAAAATTAAAAACAACATCCCAGCATGAAACCTTTCCAAAAAACTGACAATGAAAAAGAATCTTTGGAAAAGTATATTTAATACATTTATTACCATATAAAAAATACAAGTGCAATTAAAAAGTTGCATGCAATGGCGTACATAGAGAAGTAAGGGCCCCATATCAAGGATCAAATCAGGCCCCCCACACAGGACATAAAAGGTTTCTGCCTTTTCAATGACCCTTGGGCCATTTTTCAACTGCCTGATTTGCTAAAAGTTGTTCCTTGAGAGGGTAGAGTCTTGACCAAGATTTCACCCCTAGTAGAAGAGGAGATAATCCCAACTAAGACTGGGCCCCCTCTTGCCCTGGGCCGCATGGCAGTCGCATGGTCTGCTGCTATGGTAGTTATGCCCCTAGTTGAATGAGTTATTATGGCTGATGTCATCTAAATGAATCTGAGCTCACTTTGTTGCGAGAAAACCAGTGTTTTAAAGTAGCAGATATCTCTCTGTAACGAAGTCCATAAAGCAGAGGTGACAAGGTTCGTGGCATCATCATCATTAGTCCATTATTACAAGCTGATATCCACATTCTTGTATCTATGCCAATTACACTGTTTTTGAACAACATTACTTCAGCTGTCAGGATAAAGGCTGGGACAATATACAAACATAGCAGGATGGAGTGCGTCAGTAGAGTGATTCGAGCTCTGGAGAAGCGGCTTACCCAGATTCCTGACTTCCGGGTTATTGCGTATAGCTTTATGTAAAAATAGGTGATCATAACAGAGCAAAACAACAAGAAGCAAATTGTAACAGCACAGACTACAGTCACTAAAATATTTTTCCTCTCATCAGAGCCATAGTAGAGAAAAAGGCAGACATTTTGTGTTTCGAGAGGGTCGTAATCAGATGTTTCAGACGCTAGCAATACTATCAAGGGGAACAGTGCTGAAAAAATCCAAATGGCCAATAATATCTTTCTTGTCCGTTTCATTGAAAGGAGAGAATGGTAATGGAGGGGGAAGCAGATAGCTACATAGGTATCAACCACCATGACGGTAAAAGTCAAGACACAACTGGAGTAGGCTGCGACCGTGAAGGCAATCAGTGAAAAACAGAGAACCCTGTGCATATACCATCGGATTCCATTACACATCGAGATGATTGAGTTAAACAAAAGAAAGATCAGGTCTGAAACCATCACGTTGGCCAGAAGAATGTACCTGGTCTCATGCCGTAGTGTGTCCTTCATCATAATGCTAACAAGTATCATTGGGTTGGCCAGTAAGGTGACAATGCTGAAGATGGCTGCTGGAATTAAAAATGTCCACAATAGAGAAGCAGATTGAGGAATACCTTGTGAATCTTCCGTGATGTTACTGTTAAAGGAACCATTGGTGGTCAATGACGATGGGTTGGAGAAATATGGTGTGTATTTCATATAATCTATAAGCATCTTTGCCTCATTATTCAATAGAGTTCATCATCCATGAAGATAAGAGCTTCTTCAAATGCCCATAGTCTTCATGATAAGAATACAACCTTTAAAAAAATAAGAGGGAAGTGGTAAAATGCCATATACATTGGGGTTTGGTTTTACTATACTTTACACCAGTGTGTTCAGTGTTTAGTGTTTTTAGGTAGCTCCTCGCTGGTTTCTTCTATTTGAGTACTGTCTTCTTTTCAATGCTCTGTTGTTCACAATAGCATTTATTATAGCATTTATTATGTAGAGAAAGTTTATACAAGGAACGTACTAATGTGTGGTGATTGTCCATATTGCTTCCTTTGCCGTCTGGATTCATTTTTCCATCAAATTATACACTGCTCGTTTCCATGGTTATGACCACCCTGAAATTCGTCAGTGGTGGTTGTGCTTGTACACTATAGGAAAAAGCACCATCCTTTCTGGTGGCTGGAACCGTGGGAGCGCAGATAGGCTATTGCTTTTCACTATAGTGTGCAAGCACGACCACCACTGATGGATTGTAGGGTGGTCGTAAACATGGAAAAGAGCAGTGTATAATGTGATGGAAAAATTAATCCAGCCAGCAAAAAAAAGCAATATGGACTATCACAATACATTACTAAGTGCCTTGTATAATAAATTCTATTTGCTGAAGTGAGACAACTTCTTAAAAACATTGTTTTTCTCAGCAATGCGGACACATATAAACATGGGACCAACACAGATGCCTTCAGCTGGAAAACACACATGCAACAGGTCGGCCAGTATCATCAGTACAAATCTGCTGACAGATTCACTTTAATAGACGTTATTGAAAGGGTACCAATTTAAGTACAAAACCTTTCTCTATTTTCAACCATATATTGGAAAGACTGTCTGTACAAAACCATCAGTGACAAAAGAATATCTCACATCACATACAGTATATTGAAGCTAAAGAGATTGCAATAAGGCTTAGGACTCTTACAAACCCTACACATCTATGTAAAAGATCACGACAGATCACCTCTACCTGACAGACCTGTCCTTTGATGATCTCTGACTGCTGAGCCGGCGGTCTGTGCCCTCCACCTTCTCCTTCTTGAGCATGAAGCCAAAGCAGTAACCTTGTTACCTTCTCTGCTTTCCCAGCGGCCTGTGCTCGCCACGTTCTTCTCCTCCTTCCTGGTGGGCAGGGTCTCTGGGTTAACACTGCTCCTTCCTTCCCATGCAGACCAATCCGCGTACTTTAACCTTCCCCAGCCTATTGCTGACCACCTTATGGTATTAAAGGCATCCTCCCCTCTTCCCCTGTTGGGGGGTGCCTGAGAAATAGGTTCTAGTGCTCCAGTGTCCTGCAAGGCTGTGCCATTATCTTGTTTGTTTACCTGTGTACTGACCTTCACCTGTTTCCAGTTTTCCTGATCTCCAACTGGTGTCTCTTGACCCCCGTGGGTCAGCATCCACTGAACAGAGACTTCCCTAAGAGGTAGTGACCTGGTGCTTCCCCTGCAGCGGAGTCCAGATCACTGTACAGGGGTTAAAGGGTGAAGACCAGAGAACCACTTAGATACCCAATGAAAGGAGCATAAAAAGAATCACAATCAGTACTGTCCTCCGTACTAATGAGGAGTAAAAACTCTGAAACAGTTGATTGACTACAGATTGTTGTCTCTGATTTGGCTGATATCCCTAGTCATTTTTCACGATACTTTTTCTCACAGATACTCAAAGCACAGAGGTAGTTGTGTTGCAACTCCCTTGGAGGCCAGTGACTGAGCTCAATCCCAACACACACTAGGGTCAATTTTATAGGAAGCCAATTTGTGGAAGGAAACCAGAGTAAGGCCAGCGGAAACCCACACAAACACAGGGAGAACTCCATGCAGTTGTTGTCCCTGATAGGCAGTGGCGTAACTAGAAATGACTGGGCCCCACAGCAAATTTTTCAATGGGCCCTCCTTCACCAGCAGCTTCTTCTCAACCTTCTCTACTGTGAGTAGTCAAACGAGGCCCAGCAGCCGCTCCATACGTTATCTACAGTGTCACTGTATATAATGTTGTTGTATAATGCTGTTGAGGGGGCCCTGACAATAAAATCTTTTAGTCCTTCTCCTGGATGGGCCCCTTTTGAGTTGGGCCCCAAAGCAGCCGCTTCCCCTGCTTCCCCTACAGCTACGCCCCTGCTGATGATGCTGAGCCACCGTGCTGGTCAGATATTGACTTTCTAGGTAGCTACCTATAGATGGCACTAGAGAGACAGTATTCTTTCTTCTGAAGGAGAGATAATTTGACCACTTTTCCCATGCAGCATAAGACTTCCTATATCAGCTGGATCTATACAAGGAAAACCAGTAACTCAGTGGAAAAATCTGCATGATACAGTATTAGTGAAGAGGAAGTAGATAATTGTGATGCTTCACATGTCTATAGTCCATCATTTCATGACTGCAAAGTCCAAACATCCGCAGAAAGATATATTTATAGACTCATGTTGTCATTTCCTCATCTATTAAAGAGTTTCTCAATCCAAAGATGAAATGTGATATTATCCCCTCCCCCACCGGTTACATATGTAATGATACTTTTTGTTACTGTTTTTGTAGTGATAGGTTCCATAGGTTACGAGGCTACATTTCCACAACAGTCAAAAAAAGCCATTAAAAGCGGTCAGCTTTTCACTGACATTTTTTCATGTATGCCTTTCTGAAAAAAAAAACCCATTTGTATGAGGAGTGTCAGGCTGTGAAAACGAGCAAAATAGGACACGTACTATTTTCTGAAGGTCGCTATTCATGGTCAGTTAAAAAAACAGACGTGTGAATATACCTAGACTGTCATTGTTGTATGACATACGTTAAAAAAACAGCCATTTTTCATTGTCATGCGAATAGAGCTTAGACCCTGTCTGTACTACATTGATTTTTAGGGAACATTAACACAACCATATGAATTTTACTATTTGCAAAATGTGGTTCCGCAAAATATGGATGACGTCCATGTGACATTTATTTTTTTGTAGACTCATTGACTTCAATATATATTTTTTTGATATTTCATTGACTTCAATGGGTCTGTGCATCGTATTTTGCAGCCAAGTATAGGACACGTTCTGTGTTTTGCGGAATGGACATACAGATGCAGAAAGCACATGGAAAACATCCGTATGTCTGTTCCACAAAAGTTAGAACACTCTTGGCCGCAAATACAAACCAGCAAAGAAAAAAGATGATACAATATGGTCATGTGAGTATGTTAGTATACAACTCCACATCCAGGAGAGAGGACCAAATGTGAATTGTAACAAGTACAACAACAGTTTGAAGATCTATACTTTGGACATAGATACATAAGATAATGATGGGAAAAGATTAAGATATGAGGAACTACAAGCCTTCTGATTTCCGCCAATCATAAATTTCATGGAAGAATTTCACACTAAGGGGGTCATTTACCAAACCAGATACGTCAAGTTTTTGGTCTAAAAATGTTGCACAACATGTCAAGTGTGACTTTTTTGGAGAAATGACACTTTTCAATGTGGTCTATGTTTAAGGCATAAAAATGAGATTAGACCTGGATTATGGCACATTTACTGTCTGCGACACATTTGCAAAAAAAGTCGCATCCTATGCCAGACAGCCCTCTGGTGTATTTTTTAGGACTAGGTCATACAACACAATGCAGTTGCAGCAAATGTATGAAAACTGTGCACCACTTCATAAATTTGGTCCAACCACACAATGCAAAACCAGACTTCGAAGTGACATAAAAACAAGCTCAAATGATAAATGACCCCTTAAATGTTCATTGGGCTATAGGGGGTCCCTACCCTGAAAATTCCACTTATTCTCTATACGTCTGGTGCTTGACTGGTTCAGCAGATGCTGCTTCTATTTGCTACATTGACGTTTAGTTATTAGAACCTGTTAGTAACTAAAGCTTTTGGTGTAGGATGTTCCTAGGACACCAAGTCCAAAGACCATCTCTCATTATTGAAGTAGATCAGAAGTACATTGAGACTGGATTAAGTTTAAGACCAGATAAGATAAAAAAGATCAGTGCCACATTAACTCTTATTGACTGAAATAGCGATTGAATGGGATTCTTGACCTCATACGTCCGTTCTAGGATTTAAATTTTTTCCCCATATCCTCTAAGTCATTATCTCAGGTAACTAAAATTTAACTTGCGGCTCTGATAAAAACGTGACATGTTCAACATGTAAAATGAGATATGTTCCATCTACAAGTATACTGTATAAGTAATATAGTACACACCTAAGGTCACTTAGGCATACTATATAGTCATTATAGTTTACATGCAGGAGAACTGCATACTACGAATATACAGTGCTACACATGAAAAAGATACTTTACGCTACTTTACACTTACCTAGGTTTTTATACCTTTATATCCTTGGTAAATCTTAAATAACAGAATAAGGAACGCTCACTTACAATTCCTTACAACCAGAGAAGCCATTAATGATAGCATTCCTCCTTACAGAGCATAGCACTCACCTGCCGCACAGCATAGGAAATCATTTTCCCTCCTACCTTTCAATATGTAATGAATTGGTTATCAGCAGATAACACTTTGTTGACTCATTTAGCTGACTAATGTAGTAATTGCTGAGATCTATGTCGCACCATGGGGACATTGTCCCTGGTTACTTGCTATTCATTACCTGTGTGCAAGTGGTCCCTATGTTAATACAGGCTGAGACCAAATGCTGCCTTCTAATTAATCTCAGTGAATAGCAATATGGAAATGGAAGGTTGTATAATCTGAACCATGATTTCTAAGGCCTCATGCATATGGTTGCATGTGTTTTGCGATACGCAAACCACAGATCCACAAAACACGGATGCAGGCCGTGTGCAAGCTGGCATCTTTTCTCCCTTCTGCAGAAATGTTGTACACTAGCAGGCTAGCAACCTATTGCTCAGGCACCTTCCCAAAGGGAAAGGTGCTGTATGTAACCCAATGTGGCCAGCCATTTGCTGGTTCAGGTTACCGTATGGGTGCAATAGCCCTTTAAGAGACAAGGAGAGCACGCACACCCTATGGGAAGGGTAAGAGAAGAGGCTTTGCTGGTAAAGAAGCTGACCACAGTCTCTTTGGAGTGACAGAGCATCTCCAGCAGCCTGACTTGCCAGGGAAGAGCGGGAGAACAAGAGGTGGGTCCGTGTTGCCAGGACACAGACCGGGGCAGGTGAGCAGAGCAGTGGCAGTCCATGGTCGCTGCTATAACAAGCACAATGAAGTGGCTTCAAATACATAATAAAAAAATCTTCATATGCAAACTTTCTTCAAGTGCAGAAGCAAACTGTAATAATAAATTAGCACAAATACGAAAGAAAATAATGAAAGAAAAAATCCAATGAGAAGAAAATTAGGTCAAGAATTTAGATGTGATATAATCTTCATTTTTGTCTATGCTGTTTACTATAGCTATGTTTTATAGAGAAAGAGGATAGTCTAAACAAGTGTTCTCCAAACTCCAGCTTTTGCACAACCCTATCAGTGCAAGGTAGAAATTTCAGCATTCACAGATAAAAACATAGGGGGTGATTTATTAAGCTGAAATATACCTATAGATAGTTGGGCCACAATCTGCGACCTCTTCCTGCTCACGCCAGGTCTATAAAAGTGGGAGTGGGTAGGGACGGGACGGCAGGCCCTTCTCATTTGCCATTTTCTACGCCTGTTTCAGGCTTAGAAAAAGGTCTAAATGTAAGACAGCAAGGAAGTTGTCTAACATTTAGAACTGGTGGAGGATCCGCCAAAGTTATGAAGAGGCTGGCGTAAGAGGCATCCTTACTCATGGCATAAGGTTACATTTGCAAATTGCCAAACTGAATACACGTTACTTCCTAAGAGTCAAGCTAAAAACATGAGCCCTATCAATGGCAATGCACGCTCATCCTTCATCTTATTCTAATCAGTATAACATCAAAAATATAAACATAAATTGTTGCAAGTCCATGTGTGTGTGTGTGGGGGGGGGTCGGTAACGACATTACTAGCTTCATCAGGTTAAAAGACCAAACAGTTCCTGACCAGGCCTAATTTTGCGAACCTGACATGGTATGGTAATAACTTTGTGGTAATAACTTTGGAATGCTTTTCCTTATCCAAGCCATCATGAGACTGCTTTCTTGTGACATACTGTATTTCATGTTAGTGGTAAATTTTTGTTGATATATTTAACCTTTATTTATTCAAAAAAATACAAAATTTAGTAAAAATTTGGAAAATTCACTATTTTCTAAATTTGAATCTCTCTGCTTTTAAGACATATAGTAATACCTCATAAAATAGTTATTAATTAACATTCACCATATGTCTACTTTATGTTGGCATCATTTTGGTAATGTCATGTTGGTTTTGTTAGGATGTTAGAAGGCTTAGAATTTTAGAAGAAATTTTTAACATTTTCAAGAAAATTTCCAAAATCAGCTTTTTTAAGGATCAATTCAGTTTTGAACTTTGAAAAGCTTACATAATCAAAACCTATACCCCTCAATTTATTCAAAAAAGCAGATTTTGCTGGGATGGTCTTTGGGCGCCACATTGCATTTGAAGAGACCCTGACGTACCCCTACAGTGGAAACCCCCTAGAAGTGACCACGTTTTGGAAACTACACCACCTAAGGAATTTTTAAGAGATGTAGTGAGCACTTTGACCCAACAGGCGTTACATAAATTTAACAGATAGCTATAAAGATAAAAAACTAAATTTTTTGTACAAAAATATGGTGCTTTAGGCCCAAATTTTCTTTTTCACAAGGGATAACAAGAGAATATGACCCCACAATTTGTTATCAATTTTCTCCTGAATAGAGTAACACCTCATTTGTTATTGTTAAATGCTGTTTCGGGATACGCCAGAGCTCAGAAGGGAAGATGGGGCATCTGGATTATCTAACATAGAATTTATGGTTTTTAAGAGCCATACCTTTTTTATTTCTTTGTTGACTGTGCTGTATGAGGGCTAATTTTTTGCAGGAAAAGCTATAGTTTTTATCATCACCATTTTTTTATAGGGTTCATCATGTGGTCAGTGGTGCAACTAAAGTTCCATGGGCCCCAGGACAAATTTTGGCTCACCCCCCTGACAGACTCGGTCGCGGTCACACCCTTTGTGACCGAGATCGTTACACCCCTGGTCTCTGGTAATAATAACATTCCCCCACTACCCCTAGTAATACCCTTATAGTTCTCACAATAATGTCCCTACACTGCCCCCAGTAATGTCCCCCACTTCCCCCAGTAATGTCCTTCCACTGCCCCAGTAATGTCCCCCACTGCCCCCCACAATATCCTTCAACAGCCCCCAGTAATATTCATCCCCCCACTGCACTATAGGGAGTAATCCCCCTATAGTGCCCTCAGTAATTTTCCCCCAGTCTTCACTCACATGTAACAGGGCCCGGCACTGCTACTGTACTTCATGCCGGGCCTCGTCAGAGTGCTCATCACAGCAGCATCACATGCGGTATCTATCACAGTCCGGTATCTATCAAACCCCAGCACTGCCCTACTAGTAGTATTCACGCATGACTCGGGTGGGCGGAGCCTGACCAATAATAGTAATGCTCCGCCCACCCGCTTAGTTTGTGAATAGTACTAGAAGGGCAACGCTGGTACCTGACAGATGCCGGACCAACCGCATGTGATGGTGCTGACAGTACCCCGGCATGAAAAACAGTGCCAGTGCTGGGCTTTGTTACATGTTAGTGCAGCGAGACCACTCCCCACGCCAGACACGGCCGTGATCACACCCTCTGCGACCGCAATAATTACGCCCTTGCATGTGGTATATATGATACAATAACTGTATTGTACAGGTTGATACAATTATGGAGATACCAAATGTATATTGTTTTTTTCATGTTCTACTACTTTTGCATCAAAAAATCACTTTATATTCAAATCAGTTATATTTGGCATCACCATATACTAACATCCATAACATTTTTATTTTTCTGCCACAGTAGATGTCTGAGCGCTTGCCTTTTGCAGGACAGATTGTACTTATTATCGGCGAGGTGACAAAAAAAGCTGTTCTGCTATAGTTTTTATTTATTTTTTATGGTGAACACCTGATGGGGTAGATCATTTTAGAGAGCTGGTAGTTATGAATGCGGCAATACCAAATATGTCTTTTTTTTTAATTTTACACATTTTTTAAAAAAAAATCATGCTTTGTGTTGCCATTTTCTTAGAGCCATATTTTTTATATTTGGTGATGATCTTACCATTTTGAGGTACATCGATTTTTTTAATCGTTTGATATTACCGTATTTTTAGCCCCAAAAGTGGGGGAAAAATGCCCCTGCGTCTTATGGGGTGAATGCTAATGAGCACTTCCATTATAGAAGCGCTCATTAGCACCGGAGGACGGGAAAGTGGTGAAGGCTCTGTACTCACCGCTTCCTGGTCCTCGGCTGTCGGCTGTGCTGTGCTGCACGGGCAGAGAGGAGCGGCGGCGGCCGGGAACAGGAGAAGTAAGTGGCTTTCTTATTTTATTAAATATGAGGTACTGAAGGCTGACCTGAGGCTGGGGGGCTGACCTGAGGCAAAGGGGCTGCTGGGGGCTGACCTGAAGCAAGGGGGCTGATCAGAGGCAAAGGGACACCAGGGGGATAATATGAGAAGCAATAGGGGCTACTAGGGGCTGATATGAGACAATGGGGCCTGCTGGGGGCTAATATGAGGCACTTGGGGCTTCTGGGGCTAATATGAGGCAATGGGGGTTGCTGGGGGCTACTATGAGAGGCAATGGGGGCTGATATTAGGCAACGGGGACTGATGAGAGGCATATGGGGGCTGATGAGAGGCATATTGGGGCTGATGAGAGGCATAGGGCTCTTATGTGAGGTCTGATTGGGGGTCATTCACATTGGGGTTCTGATCTGAGGTCTTGTTGGGGTCTTATTAACATTGGGAGTCTGATTGGGGCTGTCAGCTAAGGTCTGATTAACATTGGGGGGTCTGATTAGCGATCTGACCTGAGGTCTAATGAAAAATATTTTTTTCTTATTGTTCTCCTCTAAAACCTAGGTGCGTCTTATGGGACGGTGAGTCTTATAGGGCGAAAAATACGGTATGTTTTTTTGGAGGGGAAGTGACTAAAAAATAACTCTTTTGGCATTTTTTTTTTTTTTTTACGAAGTTCACCTGATGGGGTAGATAATGTGATATTTTCATAGTGCCAGTCGTTATGGATGTGGAGATACCAAATATGTCTTTTTTTTTTTTTTTTCTTTTTTTTTTAAACCTGAAACTTTTTTTCTAAAATACTTTTTTAATTATTTTATTTTATTTTACACCTTGTGTCTCCCATAAGGTCATACAAGGCATCTGAGGGACATTTAAGATTACATTTTTTTCTCCTGTAACTGTGGCTGACATAGTAGCCCCAGTTATAGGGGGAATACAGCCCCAAGAGAGGCTGTACAATGCTATGCCATGCTGTACAGCCTCACTGTAGAGCTGATCGAGATCTAGGAAGACCTGGCAGCTCCTGCAATCTCCTGGCCCTGGCAGTCACATGATCACTGGGGCTGGAACAGGCAGCAAATGGCTCGTTCAGCACTGTGTATACAGCAATTTAGAAGGCAGGACCACTGAGGAACCATACCTGCTTACTCTATGGCAGTGGTTCTCAACTCCAGTCCTCGGGACCCACCTGCCAGTCAGGATTTAGGAATATCCCACAGAATGAATACCTGTGGTAAGTCCTGATGGATGGACGCTAATTATATCAGCTGGTCTAAACTAAGGAAATCCTGAAAACCTGACTGGCAGGTGGGTCCCGAGGACTGGAGTTGAGAACCACTGCTCTATGGGGTCCCCTGCTGCTGTCACTAACAACATGCGCCCACTCAACAGCTGCACAATTAGCATACATTTGTGATCTTAGAGTTCAGTCCTGACCGTCCGTTTATAGTCGATTTATATAGATGACCACAGCACACGTCAATTGGTAAGAATACGAGTTTCTTCCGGGTGCTCGTCACTTTAAATGCCTCTTCCCACCTCCAAGGGTATAGGTAAGTAATTCACAAAGTTAGAGACAGCACACCAATTTCTGCTTATAAGAAGGTGTTTTTATTTACATTTTTCACACCAGTGGTACATTAAATAGCAACGTTTCGGGCCATATGAGTCGGACCCTTCATCAGGCTGACGCTTGTGGGCGCACGGAGGTCAAGGCATCCATGTCCGTTTATAGTCAATGGGCAGTCAGGAACTGGTT
Organism: Rhinella marina; assembly: GCA_900303285.1. Classification (NCBI taxonomy): domain Eukaryota; kingdom Metazoa; phylum Chordata; class Amphibia; order Anura; family Bufonidae; genus Rhinella; species Rhinella marina. Next base: position 150,662 of record ONZH01023746.1, on the reverse strand, counting down.
AACGGAAGGGTACCAACAATTTAGTGTAGCCAAGCAAGCCTGGAGTAACATAGTAACATAGTTTATAAGGCCGAAAAAAGGCATCTGTCCATCCAGTTAGGCCTGTTATCCTGCAAGCTGATCCAGAGGAAGGCAAAAAATCCCTGTGAGGTAGAAGTCAATTTTCCCCACTTTAGGGGAAAAAAATTCCTTCCCGACTTCAATCAGGCAATCAGAATAACTCCCTGGATCAACGACCCATCTCTAGTAACTATAGCCTATAATATTATTACACTCCAGAAATACATCCAGGCCCCTCTTGAACTCTTTTAGTGAACTTACCATCACCACCTCCTCAGGCAGAGTTCCATAGTCTGACTGCTCTTACCGTAAAGAATCCTCTTCTATGTTTGTGTACAAACCTTCTTTACTCCAGATGCAGAGGATGTCCCCTCGTCACAGTCACAGTCCTGGGGATAAATAGATCATAGGAGAGATCTCTGTGCTGACCCCTGATATATTTATACATAGTTATTAGATCTCCCCTCAGTTGTCTTTTTTCTAAAGTGAATAACCCTAATTTTGATAATCTTTCTGGGTACTGTAGTCCACCCATATCAGTTATTACTTTAGTTGCCCTCCTCTGAACCCTCTCTAGCTCTGCTATGTCTGCCTTGTTCACAGGAGCCCAGAACTGTACACAGTACTCCATGTGTGGTCTGACTAGTGATTTGTAAAGTGGCAGGACTAAGTTCTCATCACAGGCATCTATGCCTCTTTTGATGCAACCCATTATCTTATTGGCCTTGGCAGCAGCTGTCTGACACTGGTTTCTGCAGCTTAGTTTGCTGTTCACTAAAATTCCTAGGTCCTTTTCCATGTCAGAGTTACCCAATATTTTACCATTTAGTATGTACTGGTGACTTGCATTATTCCTTCCCATATGCATAACTTTACATTTGTCAGTGTTAAACCTCATCTGCCACTTCTCTGCCCAAGCCTCCAGTCTATCCAGATCCATCTGTAGCAGTGTACTGTCCTCTTCTGTGTTAATTACTTCACACAGTTTAGTGTCATCTGCAAAAATTGATATTTTACTGTGCAAGCCTTCTACAAGATTATTAATAAATATATTGAAGAGAATAGGGCCCAGTACTGACCCCTGTGGTACCCCACTAGTGACAGTGACCCAATCTGAGTATGTACCATTAATAACCACCCTCTGTTTTCTATCACTGAGCCAGTTACTTACCCACATACAGACATTTTCTCCCATGCCAAGCATTCTCATTTTATATACTAACCTTTTATGTGGTACAGTGTCAAATGCTTTGGAGAAGTCCAGATATACGACATCCATTGATTCGCTGCGGTCCAGTCTAGAACTTACCTCCTCATAGAAACTGATTAAATTGGTTTGACATGACCGATCCCTCATGAAGCCATGCTGATATGGAGTAATTTGCTTATTTTCATTGAGGTACTCCAAGATAGCATCTCTTAGAAAACCCTCAAACAGTTTACCCACGACAGATGTTAAACTTACTGGCCTATAGTTCCCGGGCTCTGTTTTTGGACCCTTTTTGAATATATGTGCATAACCTTACATTTGTCAGTGTTAAACCTCATCTGCCACTTCTCTGCCCAAGCCTCCAGTCTATCCAGATCCATCTGTAGCAGTGTACTGTCCTCTTCTGTGTTAATTACTTTACACAATTTAGTGTCATCTGCAAAAATTGATATTTTACTATGCAAGCCTTCTACAAGATCATTAATAAGTATATTGAACAGAATAGGGCCCAATACTGACCCCCGTGGTCAGGAGCGGACTGGGAATTTAAAGTGGCCCTGGAAAAAATACTAAAAGTGGCCCCGTTTTGTAGTTGGGTCCAAATTGATGGAAGGCAGGACCAGCAATAGCATATTTTGGCACATTATACCACCCCAACAGAGCCAAATACCACAGTCCATCACAAAATACATCCCCAAAAACTTCCACTGGGCGGCCATGAGGAGGGCTCAGGCGGCCCCTTGGGCATCGGCCCACCGGGAAATTTCCCTGTAAGGTCTATGGCCAATCCGCCCCTGCCTGTGGTACCCCACTAGTGACACTGACCAAATCTGAGTGTTTACCGTTAATAACCACCCTCTGTTTTCTAATACTGAGTCAGTTACTTAATCACATACAGACATTTTCTCCCATGCCAAGCATTCTCATTTTATATACTAACCTTTTCTGCGGTACCGTGTCAAATGCTTTGGAGAAGTCCAGATATACGACATCCATTGATTTGCTGCGGTCAAGTGTAGAACTTACCTCCTCAAAGAAACTAATTAAATTAGTTTGACATGACCGATCCCTCATGAAGCCATGCTGATATGGAGTTATTTGCTTATTTTCATTGAGGTACTCCAAGATAGCATCTCTTAGAAAACCTTCTAACAGTTTACCCACGACAGATGTTAAACTTACCGGCCTATAGTTTCCGGGCTCTGTTTTTGGACCCTTTTTGAATATTGGCACCACGTCTGCTATGCGCCAATCCTGTGGAACACTCCCCTTCAGTATGGAGTCCTTAAATATCAGAAATAAGGGTCTGGCGATGACATTACTTAATTCTCTTAGGATACGGGGGTGTATGCCATCCGGTCCTGGCGCCTCTGTACTTCTTCCTGGGTCAGACAGGGCACTTTTAATGGGGAATTTACTTTTATATTCTGTATTTCATCTGACAGTTTATTTTCCTCAGTGAATACAGTGGAGAAAAAAATATTTAATAGCTTTGCTTTCACCTCATCACTCTCTGCAACTCCTTCCTCATTACTCTGTAAAGGGCCGACACCTTCAGATTTATACTTTTTACCATTTATATAATTGAATAACATTTTAAAAAACAACTGAGAGACAAAACAGCAGAGTGATCAGCAAAAGACAACTTTACAGACATTGCTGCAAAATGAGGGACAACAACTCAGACACCACCACCTACCTAAGCCATCACCTAATGGACACCTAATCCACAAGTGCAGGCTAGTGCCAACCTATTGCCATCCAATCAGCCAACAAAACGGAACTACGGATGCGGAGAGTACACCGTGTGCTGTCCACATCTTTTGCGGCCCCATTGAAATTGTGAAACAGATGCAGACCCATTCATACGGTGTGTAAATGTAGCCTTAGAGATATGCTTTACAGCACAAGCATAGACCATAGGAAGCTTTGTGCAAATGTAAAAAACTAATTTGAAATACATGCCTTAACCCCTTAGTGACCATGCACATTTTTTTTTTAAATCGCATTCCAAGAGCTATAACTTTTTTGTTTTTTCATCAATGTACTTATATGAGGTCTTATTTTTTGCAGGACAAGTTATAGTTTGTATTGCACCATTTGGGTACATGTAATGATTGATTAAAGCCAGCTGTTTAGCAAAATCCCCTTTGTTTACTTTAGAAAAAAGGCTTATTAGTGGACACTAAGGGGTTAATGGTGTTATATTTCTATTTTACTGACACAGAGCTCCAAATCCTCTTTTAAATTATAAAAATTATGGCTGCTTGGAGCTGCTACTAGAAGTTTAAAGGGGTTGTCCAGCTTTTATGCTCCCTATAGGGTTTATTTCCATGAAATTTCCTAGAGTTCAGCTTTCTCAGCAGTGACAAGTCTGCAATTCTGTCAACTCTGATTTTCTTACCTCATGAATATGAACAATAATGAGCCCACAGGATTAGAAGATCTACAACGGGACCAATTATTTACCATCGTATGCTTTACTGCTTGTCCGAGGTGACATACCAGTAAATGGTGGCTATACTGGTTGTGAGCTCACCTGAACATTTTCTACGGCTGTACATTTTCCTCTCTCCTTCTATTTTTCTAGTGTACAGTATGTGACAGCGTATTTATTCATGGTAATGGTGATTTTACTAAGTAGAAAAGGCAGACCTACTACTGAGAATTATTGACAAGACACAACTGGCATCATCCATATTTCACCCATACCTTGTATTACGCTATCAGAGAAACTAAAGAACTTTCCCTATTAAAACATGCATTTAATATGTTATTCTAAAAAAAATGGAAAAATCCACTCTAAAACAAGTATACATTCCTTTGATGCACACATTAGCCATATATTGGAGCTGCTATAGTAACAATATTGCGTTGCGTCTTCCACATGGTTATTCTGTTATACAAGGTGGGATCCAGGATGAGATGTACTGTCCCTGTGGTTTCCCTTGCACGATAAATGCCTACAAGTGGCGTAAGCTGCCCTGATAAGAGCACCCCTACTTCTCAGTGGCTACACTTGTGCTGTCCACTAAGTGTGCCTGAAAAGAAACAATGTGAACTTATCACTCCATTGTGTCTACACACATTTCCACAAACAATAGCTGGTTCATTCTGGGGCAAAAAACAGGAAAGTGACACCATTATGGGGGGTATGCATTCCATCAGAGTTCATTCCTAAATACACCCAGAACATGTAAGGTATTGCTTGGTGACATCATCAGGACTCCCGATTCAGTGGGGGACGCATAGTTATCTTGTAAGGGCATGTTCATGAGGAGATTTTGAAGCAGATTCCACACCCAAAAATGTATTTATTTTATGCACTTATATAGCGCTGACATATTCTGCAGCGCTTTACAGACATCAGCATCACACTGTCCCTAATGGGGCTCACAATCTAAGTTCCTGATCAGTATGTCTTTGGAGTGAAAAATACACCAAAAACGCTTGCAAATCACTTCCATTAATCTCAGTGGGAAAAACACTTGTTAGTTTACAGACAGCAGTTTTTTCCATGTGCAGTCTTAAAAAACACAGCATGGTAAAAATAAAAATCAAATCCACATCTAAACTTTTCATTGTAATGGGCAGGATGAAAAGCCATCTAAAAAACACATAAAAAATGTGAAACGGCATCAGACTAAAAACCTTTGTTAAAAAAAAACACGTGGAATCCAAAGCAGAATATGCAGCCTTTTTGTAAAGGGCATCTGTCAGCAGATTTGTACCTATGAAACTGGCTGACCTGTTACATGTGCGATGGGCAACTGAAGAAGATAAACAATCTTCCCAGATCCCCCCTTACTAGCTTACCAACAACCTCAAAAACATAGGAATATTCTGATCAGATCAAGTTCAAGGCCATATACCACAGAAAAAGGAACCCATCCCTGTAATATAAGAAGATTAGAGATGAGCGAGCATGCTCGTCCAAGCTTGGTGCTCGTTCGAGCATTAGGGTACTCGTAAGTGCTCGCTGCTCGGACGAGTATCTCGCCATGCTCGAGGAAATGGCAACTTTCGCATCGTGCTTTTTTGGCACCTAAAAACACAGCCAATCACAAGCCAGGAGACTCTGCGTACCACCCAGCATCACGTGGGGCCCTTACATGTCGATAGCAGGGGTTGGCTGGCCGGATCAGGTGACCCTGGAATATACTACCGACTGGCCGCGGTGCTCGGCTCAGATGCCGTCTGGATGTCGTTAGGGATAGAGCTGCTGCCTTTCAGGGACAGTGTTAGGGCCTGCATTTAGTTGTCTGTTAGGCAGGGATCACCCACAAAGAACCCAACAGCCCTTCTAAGGGCTAGAAGACATTTTATTTTTTATTTTTTTGTCATTTGGCTGGCTGGCACTAGTAGTGCAGCTATCGCCATATCTAACCCTGTTTTTTTATTGTTCTATCTCAGTGATACAAATCCATTGCACACAGCACTGTGGAACCATTCTGTGTGTCACAGTTCAGCACTGACTCACTCCAATCCATATATACTGTCCAGTTGTTTTAGCTCAGTGATACAAATCCATTTTACTCAGCTGCGTGTAACCTTTCTGTGTGTCACAGTTCAGTACACTAGCTCCCATCCGTATATACTGTCCAGGTGACACTTTCTGTACGTCACAGAATACAACCAAGTCATTTGCTACCAATATCATCTACCGCTTGATCCAGAAAATTCTTTGTGCGACATTTGTCTGGGTCGCAGAATAAATAGCCACCGTTAACAGGGTGTCAGTGAGTTCTACCATAGTTCTTGCACGTCACGTTCCCAAAAAAACAAAATATAAAAAAAAATATATATTTTTTCAGTTGTTTTAGCTCAGTGATACAAATCCATTTTACTCAGCTGTGTGTAACCTTTCTGTGTGTCACAGTTCAGCACATTCGCTCCCATCCGTATATACTGTCCAGGTGACACTTTCTGTACGTCACAGAATACAACCAAGTCATTTGCTACCAATATCATCTACCGCTTGATCCAGAAAATTCTCTGTGTGACATTTGTCTGGGTCGCAGACTAAATAGCTACCGTTAACAGGGTGTCAGTCAGTTCCACTATAGTTCTTGCACGTCACGTTCCCAAAAAAAACAAAATAAAAAATTTTTTTTATTTTTTCAGTTGTTTTAGCTCAGTGATACAAATCCATTTTACTCAGCACCTTTCTGTGTGTCAGCACACTCTCTCCCATCCGTATATACTGTCCAGGTGACACTTTCTGTACGTCACTTAATTCTACCAGACTGAACAAGTTTGTGGGTTTCAGTACACCAGGCCCGTTTAATTTTTTTTTTATATCATACACTTATATACAAACAATGTTGAACCCCAGGGCTAAGGGTCGAGGACGAGGGCGTGGGCGTGGGCATTCAATTACTGCAGGGGGCAGAGGCCGTGGTCCTGGGCAGGGTGAGACAGTATCTGCTGATGAGGGAGCTGTGGAACGCCGCAGAGTTACACTCCCTAGCTTCATGTCTCAACTTACAGGGACACGTGGTAGAGGACTGTTGAAACCACAACAGTGCGAACAGCTGATCTCGTGGATTGCGGACAATGCTTCAAGTAATTTGTCCACCAGTCAGTCTTCCACGCAGTCCACCCACGTTACCCAAGGGAGCACTCCTCTGGCTCCTCCACCTCAACCTCCTTCCCCCCAGTCTGCCCCCTCCCAGGAAAATTTGGAATGTGATCCGGCATACTCTCAGGAACTGTTTTCTGGACCCTTCCCAGAGTCACAAACCACTTCTCACCTGCTGACCTCGTTCCCGATGCCCAAGTTTTCCAACTGTCGCAGTCTGTGAGTGATGATGATGACAATGTTGAGTTAGTGGAAGAAGTTTGTAAAGAAGTGTCAGACGATGAGGAGACACGGTTGTCAGACAGTGGTGAAGTTGTTGTTAGGGGAGGAATTCCGAGGGGGGAGCAGACTGAGGAATCGGAGGATGATGAGGTGACTGACCCAAGCTGGGTTGATATGCCGAGTGAAGACAGTGCTTCTGAGGCGGAGGCGAGTGCTGCACCAGAACAGGTTGTAAGAGGCAGTGGTGTGGCCAGAGGGAGAAGCAGGGCCAGAGCTGGTGCATCAGAAGCAACTGTTTCACGTAGTGAAGCTCCCGTGGCGAGGCCTAGATGTTCGCAAGTCTGGAGGTTCTTTAAAGAAAGTGAGGATGACCGACGGACTGTGGTGTGCAACCTGTGCCACACCAGGATCAGCAGGGGTGCCACCACTACTAGCCTAACCACCACCAGCATGCGCAGGCATATGAGTGCTAAACACCCCACTCAATGGAACCAAGGCCGTTCACCACCTCCTGTGGGTCACACCACTGCTCCTTCCCGTGTGTCACTCGCTGCCTCTGCTAGTCAACCCCCTGCGTCACTCGCTGCCTCTGCTAGTCAACCCCCTGCCCAGGACCCCGGCACGAGCGCCTCCCACCGGAAAACCACACCTTCGCCTCAACGATCCTCCACAGTGTCCACCAACGTGTCCCAGCGCAGCGTTCAGCTGTCTTTACAGCAGACGCTGGAGTGCAAGAGGAAATACAGTTCCACCCACCCACATGCCCAAGCCCTCAACGTCCACATCTCCAAATTGCTTAGCCTGGAGATGCTGCCCTATAGGCTGGTAGAGACCGAGGCCTTTCGCAATCTCATGGCGGTGGCTGCCCCTCGGTATTCCGTCCCCAGCCGCCACTATTTTTCCCGATGTGCCGTCCCAGCCCTACACCAGCACGTGTCGGAGAACATCATCCGTGCCCTGACCAACGCTGTTTCTGAGAAGGTCCACCTAACCACGGACACGTGGACAAGTGCTGCCGGGCAGGGACACTATATCTCACTGACGGCACATTGGGTTAACTTGGTGGAGGCTGGGACCGAGAATGACCCTGGGGCCGCTCATGTACTTCCCACACCAAGGATTGCGGGCCTACCTCGGTCACGGTCTCTCAGACCTACTATGCCTCCTCCTCCTCCGACCCCTCCTCCTCCACCGAATTACCATCCGTGGGCACGGCGCCTTCAGTCGGTAGCTCTAGGCTCAGCAGCAGTGCCGTGGGTAAGCGCCAGCAGGCGGTGCTCAAACTGCTGAGCTTAGGTGACAAAAGGCACACCGCCCAAGAGCTGTTACAGGGCATCACGGCGCAGACCGATCTGTGGCTGGCACCGCTGAACCTTAAGCCAGGCATGGTTGTGTGTGACAACGGTCGTAACCTGGTGGCGGCTCTGCAACTCGGCAGACTGACACATATGCCATGCCTGGCCCACGTGTTCAATCTAATAGTTCAGCGGTTCCTCAAGACATACCCCAATCTGTCTGATTTGCTCACCAAGGTGCGCCGCATCTGTGCGCATTTCCGCAAGTCGACCACAGATGCTGCCACTCTAAGGGCAGCCCAGCCCCGCCTACAACTGCCCGCTCACCGACTGTTGTGCGACATGCCCACGTGATGGAATTCCGCATTAAACATGTTATCCAGAGTTTACCAGCAGCGCAGAGCGATTGTAGACTGCCAGATGTCATCTTCCACCAGAACTGGTAGTCAGGTCAGTCAGATTCCTCAAGTCTACAATGAGGAGTGGACGTGGATGTCTGATATCTGCCAGGTGTTGAGCAACTTTGAGGAGTCAACACTGATGGTCAGCGGTGATGCCGCCATTATCAGCCTCACCATCCCGCTGCTTTGCCTGTTGAAAAACTCACTGCTCAGCATCAAGTCGGATGCTTTGCGCTTGTCACAAGAGACGGTGGAGGAAGATACGTTGCTTGATAGCCAGAGCACCTTCCGTTCTGTTTCTCAGCACGTATCGGAGGAGGGAGATGAGGATGAGGAGGAAGAGGAGGAGAATGTCGGCGAGACAGTAGAGGGTACCAGTGCTCAGTCCTTAACTCTTGAGCGTGTATGGGCTGAAGAGGAGGACTTGGAGGAGGAGGAGGAGGAAATGGAGAGTCAGGCCAGTGAGGAGAGGGAATTCTTACGTGTTGGGACTCTGGCGCACATGGCAGACTTCATGTTAGGCTGCCTATCCCGTGACCCTCGCGTTAGAAGAATTTTTTCAAACACCGATTACTGGGTGTTCACTCTCCTGGATCCACGGTACAAGCAGAACCTTTCCACTCTCATCCCTGCAGAGGAAAGGAGTATGAGAGTGAATAGATATCAACAGGCCCTGGTGCACAAGCTGAAACAATTCTTCCCATCTGACGCCGCTAGCGGCAGAGGGCATGGTTCTGTGAGCCAAGTAGCGGGGGAGAGGAGGCGAGCAGGCAGCTTGACCAGCACTGGCAGGGGAACGCTCTCCAAGGCCTTTGCCACTTTAATGTCACCCCAGCAAGATACTGTTACCGGTCCTCAGTCTAGGCAGAGTAGGGGGGAGCTGTACAGAAAGATGGTGAGGGAGTACCTAGCTGACCATACCAACGTCCGGACCGATCACTCTGCTCCATACAACTACTGGGTTTCAAAGCTGGACACGTGGCCTGAACTGGCGCTGTATGCCTTGGAGGTGCTGGCCTGCCCTGCTGCTAGCGTGCTGTCAGAGCGGGTATTCAGTGCAGCTGGTGGCGTCATCACCGATAAGCGTACACGCCTGTCAACTGACAGCGCTGACAGGCTGACGCTTATTAAAATGAACAAAGCCTGGATTTCACCGGAATTCAAATCTCCTCCGGGGGAAAGCAGCTAAAGATTTAAATAACTTATGTATCCGATTCCTCTTCTCTACTCCTCCTCCTACTCCTCCTCCTCCTCCTACATATCGTCTTTGCCTAACGCTGACCAAAAAAACGCCATTTTTTAGAGGTCCAACTGGCACTCTTTTAGCACAATTTTTCAGGAGGGCCCCCTTCAGGCCCTTTATTCAAACAATTTTTCCAGAGGTCCACCTACAGGCCCTCTCTCCAAAAAATTTTTCCGGAGGTCCACCTACAGGCCCTCTCTCCAAACAATTTTTCCGGAGGTCCACCTACAGGCCCTCTCTCCAAACAATTTTCCCGGAGGTCCACCTACAGGCCCTCTCTCCAAACAATTTTTCCGGAGGTCCACCTACAGGCCCTCTCTCCAAACAATTTTTCCGGAGGTCCACCTACAGGCCCTCTCTCCAAACAATTTTTCCGGAGGTCCACCTACAGGCCCTCTCTCCAATTCCAGTTTCCAGTTTTATTTGTGCAAACTGCATACATTTTTATTTTTGGGATAGGTGTGAAAAATAATATTACTTGCAAATCTATATTGCCCAACATTGGATACGGTAGCAAGTAGAAGACCAAACACATGCTGCCCACAGGGTTCCGCAAATTCCTGGTCCACCCGCAAATTCCTTGTCCACAATGTCAAGGAGGTCGTGGTTCTGTTGATGAGCAACAAGTCCTTCTGTACTGAAATCGCCGACAAAGTCTCCATCTAAGAACCTACAGACCATTGTGGAGAGAGCGGCACAGCTCGCCATCAAAGTGACGAACCCCTAAGCCAGACTGCGCAGAGAAGATAACGAATAAATATCTCTGTGGTTATTTTTGCTAAATAAAAGTTAAATAAACCCCCCCAAAATTCATCTGTTCCTGTGCCTGATCCACCCAAGTTGAATCTATCCCATCCTGAGAAATTCCCCCCCAAGGAGTCCCCACTGTAACTTGCTTCCCATACAACTACCTCACCCCCCCGACACCTGTGTCTCGCCATTGTCCACCACCTCCTCAGACAACACTGGTAAATCCCCACTGTCAGCACACGGAAACAGCAAAAGGTCTTGCGAATTGGGGCAGAGAATGTTCTGGGCTAGCACATCAGGGAAGGGGTGACTATGGGGTTCCAGGGAGTACGTGACCACATGCAATATCCATTTAAAAGTCATGCCACACTTGATGTAGCTCATAATTGACAATTGTACCGGTTGATGCTAAATTTTTAAGTTGGGGTCCTGCGTCGTCATTCTAAGTACACCCGGCTGTTGTCACCACCACACACGCTAGCCCAGGGGGCACTCCTCTGGCTCTTCCAGCGAAAGCTCCTTCCCCCCAGCCTGCCCCACACCTACAGGCCCTCTCTACAAACAATTTATTTCTTTGTCCTATCTTTCTCTCTCTCTCTACAAACTATTTTTCCGGATAGCTGCCATTTACGGTATTAAACTGAGTAGTATACATAGAAGACATACCACACTTGATCAATCTCATAATTTACGACTGTACCGGTTGATGCTAAATTTTTAAGTTGGGGTCCTGCGTCGTCATTCTAAGTACACCCGGCTGTTATCACCACCACACACGCTAGCCCAGGGGGCACTCCTTTGGCTCTTCCAGCGAAACCTCCTTCCCCCCAGCCTACCACCCCACCTACAGGCCTTCCATCCAAACAATTTACTTCTTTGTCTTATCTTTCTCTCTCTCTCTCTACAAACTATTTTTCCGGATAGCTGCCATATACGGTATTAAACTGAGTAGTATACATAGAAGACATACCACACTTGATCAAGCTCATAATTTACGACTGTACCGGTTGATGCTAAATTTTTAAGTTGGGGTCCTGCGTCGTCATTCTAACTACACCCGGCTGTTGTCACCACCACACACGCTAGCCCAGGGGGCACTCCTCTGGCTCTTCCAGCGAAACCTCCTTGCCCCAGCCTGCCCCCCACCTACAGGCCCACTCTACAAACAATTTACCCGGATAGGGGACATATTAGATGTTGTACTGATGTTTTTTTTTGTTCTTCTTTTAATTGCCTCCTGACCTGTGATAGGCAGAGCATGGACACGTCCCCTTAGCTGCAGTGGGAAAGACACTCCCCTGGCCAGAGCAAGCTCTTTTTCCATTTTCCGTGTTCGAAAAATCCATTAAATATAGGGTCCCAAGATAGGGGACGTATACGGTATTAAACTGAGAAGAATTGATACCATACGGGTTAAAGCAACAGTTTTCCCAAATCCATCTGGCTGTTGTCACCACCACACACGCTAGCCCAGGGGGCACTCCTCTGGCTCTTCCAACGAAACCTCCTTCCCCCCCACCTACATGCCCTCTCTCCAAACAATTTTCCCGGGTAGGGGGACGTATTACATATTGTACTGATTCTGAATTGCCTCCTGCAATAGACGGGAATCAAACCCAGATCAACTGCTTGGGAAGTAGCTATGCTCACCACTATACCACCAGCAGGCACAGCAACTGATAAGAACAGATACTAAACTTGATGTCAGCTGCAGTGCCAGCATGAGCAGTGGTGTCACCTGCAGGCGGTGATGGACCTTCGTTGCACCTAGTTGGCTGCTTCCCTAACATGTGATGGGTATTTGCCTCGCCTTTCTTGGTCTGGGTGAGCACAATTGCCATGAGGGTAACCACCAGGCTGTTGCCTGAGGATTTGGGGTAATGGTGGGATTAAGCAGCCTCAGAGGCATCCATGCATGCTGCCCCTGCTGTTTCCTGTCCATTTCCGTGGTGTTTCCATCATTTTCTGAGGTTTCCAGGTTTTCACCCAGCCTTCCCTAGGCAGAGCCTTGGTCCCCCGCAAAAATGCTCGAGTCTCCCATTGACTTCAATGGGGTTTGTTATTCGAAACGAGCACTCGAGCATCGGGAAATGTTCGACTCGAATAACGAGCACCCGAGCATTTTAGTGCTCGCTCATCTCTAAAGAAGATGTAAAACCTGTTTCCATATAATGACAACAGACACAATCCGGATCTCCAACACACAGCAGGGCTATAACATCCTTGGGACATTCACATGTTCTACATCTAATGTTGTGTATCTCATTATCTGCACTAAATGTCCCGTTGGGAGCCTCTACGTTGGAGAAACAGGACAGAAACTCCATGCAAGGATGAGGTCCCACCGCCACACAAATAAAAAGAAGCTACACTTTCCTGTGGCTAAGCATTTCTGTAGCCCAGCACACACGGAAGAACACATAAACGTTCACACATTAAACGGTAACTTCAAATACCAAAGAGCCAGAAGAATTTGGGAATACAAATTTATAACACTGCTTGACACTTTGAATACTGGACTGAATTTGTTCCTACAAGATCTAAAGAGTCCTCTATAGGCATAGTGGGGGCACCAGGTCTCTGAGATAACATCAATTTAGAGACCATACAACTTTCACACATCTTATCTGTAAGATAATTAAGGACTCATTCTCAAGATCTTTGATATTCTGTTCTTCATATATTCATGTAGTATGCCTGATGAAGGGACTGGTGATGTCTTGAAAGCTCGCTATGTAACATCATTACTTCTATTTTTGTTAGCCATTAAAAGGTATGAAACCTGCAATACTCTTATTTTGTTTCTCTTAATGAGGGCACTAAACTACTTGGCAGCTAAAGGCATCTGTGTTGGTCCCATGTTCATATGTGCCTGCATTACTGAGAAAAATTATGTTTTAATATATGCAAATGAACCTCTACAGGAGCAACGGGGGCATTGTCATTACTCCTAGAGGCTCTGCTGTCTCTGCAACTGCTGCGTCCTCAGCACTTTCATTGACAGGGCCAGGCAGTAATAACGTGTACTTGTTCTTCCATCCACATTTTCTATCTTATTTACTTAATTTTTCTGAATTCTGCAAACTTTGAGCAATCCAGGTAAAGTATGGGAATTGTGCATTTTAATTTATCGACACTTGAAGTACATTCTTTAGTATGCACTGATGTGTAACCACCCCCCACCCCCCTCGGCGCCAGTGACCACAGACATTGTACACATATAGAAGGAACCAAGTTTAAACAGCGTTGTCAGGCAACATGGTATAACAGGGAGATATGAGCTATATGCTGCAGGAAGCCCAGCCCGACCTCCAGATAACAGGCATTTCATTAAAACCTATATTTACTAGGCAGATAGAACTGGCTGTGCGGTCACATTAATGAGTTATAAGATTTTTGGCTGATGTTTTTGGCACACTGGGTAATCACACGATAAGACGTTATTATAATAATGAAATTTAATAATATGAGTCTAATAATCGATGCACTGGTACATTCTCCTGTCTGCTGTCTATCAAGGATAGAAGGAATACTTGAGCTGCCTCCATATGGTGTCATCTATAAACGTAGTGCAGCTAGTCACAGCAATGGAATATGCCTGATTTCGTTCTATTGGCAACTGTATGTAGGCTAGTCACGTACGAAATCACAGATTTACATTACATGGTTTGGAAGAAGAATGAGAAATGCTGCTGTTCCTTGTTGAAACCGATCAGAAGATTAATGTCATTTTTGTGTGGCTGTCATGTTACATTATTAGGTCCCCCACACGACCGTATCCATTTTACTGTCCACATATCGTAGATACGTAAAACAGGGATATTGTCCGCGTGCTTCCTGCCCTATATTAAATACACCTATTCTTCCCGCAAAAGGGACAAGAATAGGACGTGTTCTATCTTTTTTGCAGTACAGTGGAAAGGACATACGAATGCAGACAGTGCCCAGTGTGCTGTCTACATTTTTGCAGCCCCATTGAAATGAATGGGCCTGCCCCCAATCCTCAAAAAATGCAGATACGGACCAAAATACGGTTGTGTGCATGAGGCCTTATCTATATTGCTTCTTAGAAACAGAGTCCATCTAATTCCCAAACTATTCTACTGCAAAGATCCAAAAAGGCAAACCAAAAAGGCAAACTTTACCAAACTAAATAACCCAAATCTTTCTGGGTACAGCAATCTGACCATTCCAATTATTGCCCACTTTTGACTTTGCTGTGGCTGTTCTATGTCTTTTTTATACACTGGTGCCCAAAACTGTAAAACTCACCATAGTTTTATAGGTTTCATCCCTATGTGGTAAAACTGACCTGTTACAGTACTTCCATTCTCCAGGTCAGTACAATTACAGCGATAGAACATTTATACAGTATATCTGTTCTTATGTTATAATACTTAAAAAAATATATATAATTTAGGAAAAAACATTTTTTTTTTGTGTCAACCTTACTGTATTTTGAACTCCTTAACTTTTTATAGTTCCGTCTATAGAGCTGAGTGAAGACTCATTATTTGCAGGGTAATGTTTAGTTTTTATTGGTACCATTTTGGAGTGCATATGGCTTTACAACCACTTTTTATTTATTTTGTTTGGTAGGTGAAGTAACCAAAAAAAGCTGTGAATTGGCCATTTTTACCTGTTATGTGTCACAATGGCCAACATAAAACTCCCTGAATTTTATGGTGGCCATTATGGCACATAACAGGTAGTAATTAGTGTTAGGAACCCGTCTTAAAGAGATCGCCTTGGCGTTTGGCAGACGGGATCAAATAATGTTGTACAAAATATATTTGCCAAGAATCTCAAATTTACTAAATAAGCGTAGCATTAGCACCAGAATATTTTCTATTATTATGGCATTTTTGTACTTTATTTGGTTTGCAAAGTGATGTTGCATTGTATTTATTTTTTGCCTTTGTGTATCTAGCCATGGCAGCGTGCACCTGCACACTGGGATGTGCTGACTGACCCCCCCCCCCTTTTTTCTTTGCAGTGTTCACCATACTGTGCATATCTGCACAGGATAAATCCATTCATAAGTATAATGATCTTTATTTTTTTATTATTTATTTTTATTGTTATTATAGGGAAGGGAGGTAATTAAAATATTTATATATTGTTTATTTTTTTACATTTTAAAAAATATTTTTTACGCATATCTTAAGCCCCATTGGAGGACTTTAAAGGGGTTCTCCGGGAATTAAGAAAATGAAAATACTTAAATATTACTTTATTATAAATATATTCCCAAATACCTTTTGTTAGTTATAATGGCTCATTTTCTCTAGGGAGCAATCATTAGGTTAAATAAAATGGCCGCCATCCTACTAGTACACACAAAACCTGTCCTAATCACACAGCAGGACAAGTTACTTCACAACACTGAACTATAGAGCTGTCTCATCCTCCTCTCCTACTTCTAAGGAATCCTTTGTGGGAATGGAGTTCATGAGAAGACATGAAGTACAGAGAGGACGGACAGGACAGACTGTGATAATGGAGACTGCATACAAGTGCTGCAGCTCATTACTCACATCTCCACCATCCTCTCTGTACTTCATGTCTCCTCAGAAACTCCATTCTTACATAGATGCAGCTGAAGATCTTATCAGCTGTATTCAGGAGCATAATCCTTGACAAGCAGAGCATAGAGGAGGATGAGGCAGCTCTTTACCTCAGTGTTCTGAAGTAACTTGTCCTTCTGTATGATTAGGACAGGTTTTGTATTAATAGGACGGTGGCCATTTTGTGTCTCCTAATGATTGCTCCCCAGACAAAAGCCATTTGGGATTATATTTATAATAAAATAATTTTTAAGTATTTTCATTTTCTTAATTCCCGGAGAACCCCTTTAACAAGCGATGGTTAGGTCACGTGTCCCTTAGACTGTAATGAATTACCATTGCAGCTAGAGATGATACGAATCTACGCAATTTTCCACTCCGAAGCAAATCCGGATTTTTTCAGACTCAGTCCGTTCGATTCGAAAATGTTCTTAAAGCTTTGTACGCATATGCTATGTACTTGTCCGATGAATTGTACGCTAATGCTATGTATCAGTTACTTTACACTCTGATGCGTACGAATTCAGTTAATTAGGTAACTTTTACTGTAAGTTCGTTATTCGTGCGGAAATAGGCGGCAAAAAGCCAGGGAAGAAAGCGGTCACCTGACCTAGTGGGAAGGGCTTGCTCTGATTGGCTCATAGGCTCGGTAAGCCTGTGACATCAGTTGTGCTGCGACTGCTGAGATGAGCAGAAGAACTGTGAAGTTCTGAAGTTTCTGAACTGAATTGTGATGTAATTGTTCTGGGCATCCATAATTCATATCAGGGCCAGTGCAGGGCAAGTGCAGGGCTAGTAATTAATCAGGCAGGGAGAGATATAGGGAGAGAGACAGGGAGAGAGACAAAGACCTGCAGGGCCACAGTCAAGTGAAAAATGTCTGGAATGGATAAGCAAAAAGGGTCCAGTTCCAGCCAGACCTCGAGCTCCAAAAAAAAGGAGAAGGTGGCACAGGGCAGCAGTGGCAAAGGACCTGTAGCCAGAGCTTCTACTTGTAGAATTCACAATAGTTGGCCACTGTTCCACCAAGCTAACCCACCAAGGCACAAAATTGTAGTGGAGGAGAAAGTGGATGAGGTAGTGGAGTGGATGGCACGCTCATCTCAATCGCAGCCGGATGATCTGCTTTCATCTGCTGATACAGTATCATGTAGCCAGGGGTCAGATTCAGAGCGTTCCTCCTGCTCCACCATTTCGCTCCAGCAAAGCCTAGCGTTGTGCGTGCCTGCGTATTACGCAATCGCTAGACAATAGTACGCTGAGGATTTGTACGCAATTTGTACGCTCATGCGTACGTGTTCACATAAGTAGCGTACCTTTAACAATTGTATGTTCGTTATTAGTGCGTGAATGTTCGCAGAACACCACATAATAACGTATGATTTGTACGCAGCCTCGGCCGAATAGATTCGTATGAAGTATGAATCTTTTGAAAAATTCTACGAACATTCGGCGAAGCGAATTTTGGATGATTCGCTGATCTCTAAGTGCAGCCTACGGGAATTACGCCACCGGCAGTCCTCCATAGCAACTACTGCTGTAGTAGCCTCGGATCATTCAGAGGAACCAAGGTTTCTAGAAAGAATGAGCAGCTCCCCTGATCGCTAAGTGGGAGAACTGTTCGGGTCTGGGGGGAGCGATCTCAGATGTCGTGGTCACAACTGCCTTCGGCATCCGATGGATTAAAGTGAACCTGTCACCACGAAAATGCTAAATAATCTGCTGGCAACATGTTATAGAGCAGGAGGAGCTGAGGAGATTGATATAAGGTTTTATGGGAAAAAATTCAGTATTTCATTTGTTTATATTCATGCTTATTCTGGGCTTTGAAGTCCGGGAGGTGGTCTTATCAGTGATTGACAGCTATCTCTGTGTACACAGTCATAGAGGGAAGGCTGTCAATCACTCATAGGACCGCCTCCTGGACTTCGAAGAACCAGCCCTGTACCTCACGTGGATCCAGAGATCTCCACATTCATTGCTCCAATTGCTCTGCTAGATTTATTGCAAGCTAGCTGCTTAGGGGGTGTGTACATTTTGCTGCAGCTCTCCTTATTACAGCTCAGGGAGTGTGTCTTTTCTCAGGGGGCATGCGGTTTCTGCTGCATCTCTCTCCCTGTAACTATTACATCTTCTAACAGAAGATATGGATGGTGGCAGTTGAAGGATGGAACTGAGCATGTGTGACCATTTCAGTGATGTTACTGAGATGGATGGAGAAATATATAGAAGAAATAGCAGGTGATGTTATACAAATATACTTTAGTTAATAACTCAGCAGCTATAATACATTTTTAATTACATTCATTTGCAAAAGAATTCACACCTAGATGTTGGACTGAAAAATATGGAATACATTTAATGGGACAAGCCCTTTAAGAGTCATCAACTGTCAAGCACAACTTCCATTCATCCAAGTAGCATAGTTGCCAACAATCCTACATTTTCTGGGTTTTCCCAAATTTTCAGAGGTTCACAGAAGGGCAATTACCTAAATCAATGTTCCTCAATTCCATTCCTCAGGGTCCACCTGCCACCAGTAGTAAGTCTGAAGCACTGATACTAACTACCTGCTCAATACTAAGGAAACCATGAACATATGACCTTCAGGTGGGCCTGAGGACTGGAGTTGAGGAACACTTACCTAAATCCGACTTACCAAGGTTTGTGTTGTTAAATCCAGGGCAGGACTTAAATGCTCTGAATTTAAAAACACAATTGGTAAGTAGGATTTAATTAATTGATCTTCTGTGAGGTACAAACAATTGACCCACTGGGCTCTCTATTTGAAATTCTGAATTACTTAATGGAAAAGGAAAAGTTCCGGGTCATCTGGCGGGTACTGCTCCTGTAGGGAAGTTGGTTTGGGAGAATCTCTACCTGTTTAAAAAAATATTTTCATTTTATGTTTTTAAAAATAATAATAGAACACACTTAACATCGTTTGTGCCCTAAATTCTGCTTTTTCTCAGGTTGGTTTTGATGTTCTTTATAATTAGACCACAAAGACCAGAAAATACTGGTCTTTGTGGTCTAAAAATATATGTGTGCTTGGGTTTGTAGAGTGCTAAGAAGCCTAAATTACCATGGTGTCTTGTTATGTACTTGGGAACTTCTATAAATGTCATGTAAAAACAATATTTTAGATGAACTGTTCTGTACTTGACCATCAAATGTTGTCCTGAGTTGTACACTGCCATAATAGCACATTTATAGAAGTCTGTAGGTCTCTACTGTACCTCATCACGCTTCAACTTTTTATTACTACACGGTAGCGGCATTATACTGTATCTAAGCCCAATAAAGTTGCAGATGGGTGAAAGCTGCTGGTTTCTCAACTTTGTAAGGCTCAACAAGGTTCTTTAGTGGAGATGAAACCTCATTCGTATGTCACAGTGCTGTTCACTGTGACACTTGCTGCCGTGCAGGCTGGATGCAGGTGCTCTCATATTCTGGCTGCGGGTTGTTACCCATGTAGGCTGGTTGCCTGAGTGCTGCGTGCAGGTTGCAGCCTTCTGTGTGTGAACGTTGGCCAGTGAATGTGTTCATATCACTGTGTAGTTCCTGACACTTGTGCCATACAGGCTGGCTGCATGTACTCTGTGTACTGGCTGTGGGCAGTTCCCCATACATGCTGGTTTCTGTGATACGTTCTGGCTGCGGCCTTAGGGGTGTGAACATGGGACTGTGTATATGGGCGTCTTGGGCGTGCTGGCTGCAGTGTTTTCTGACTTTGTGTGAACTGACTCCTGTGATTTCTTTGTGTTATATTACTTGTTTGTTGTTGGTTCACATGGTCCCTGGTCTAGGTGTTGTTTACCAGGTGGTCAGGTGCTCTATTTTCCCAGCTACTTATACCTGTGAGCTGTGGGCCTGAGGAGTCGATCTCCAGCTTTGCTGGGTGCAGGATCTTTGTTCCTGACCTGGGGTTTTGCCATCTTCCCTTTCTGTGTAGTCACCTGGTAAAACATCAATGTCACCCTGTATTGATACACCTTGTAGCTATGATAGCCTGTATCGATGTTACTTTGTTCTTTTACCTTGGCCTTGTTATGTTTGTGCTTTGCCGCTCTGTCTATGTCCTGGTTGTTCAGTATCCTTGTCTTGGTCTTGTCTATATGTGCAGCTCTGTCTGAGACCACCATGCATCCGTTCCGCATGGGATCCAGGCATCTGCCTGTCTCAGGTCTATGCAGTTCTGTCTGATCGCCATGCATCTGTTCTGCATGTGGTCCAGGCATATGCCTGTCTTCTGTCTTTACAGCTCTGTCTGTGACCGCCATGCATGTGTTTCGCATGGGTTTTAGGCATCTGCTTATTCCATGTCTGTGCTTCCTGTGTTTGGGTTATGTCTGGTCTGAACTGTTCCTAGTATGTTTGAGTTCCAGTTTGTTTGCTATTCCAGTCCTTGTTTGTGTTTGCCTGGAACACTGGTGCTAGCACCAGCATTTGTCCATTGAAGATAAGTGCCCAAGTGCACTGGGACCATCCAGGAAGTGTGACCTGGTGAGCCCTCGGTAAAGTCTATCCCCACCACCAGGGGTATTGTGAAAAATGGGGCTCACTTAGACGCCATCCTTTTGGTTTGGCCCCAAGTTAAACAGGTGAACTTGGTCAAGTGGTGTTTCGTCTGCCAAGGTACCCTTGCTTGTAAGTCCAGGTCTTACTGTCCTGTTTGGCCATGTTCTGTTTAATAAAGTATTCTGTTTTGTCTCTGGCCTGTTGTCCGTCTCAGTTTGCCTGCAAGATGTTCTGTGTTCCATATGACCCCTGGAACATGACACTGCACATATTTCAAAATCAATTTTTATGGAGTTTACCGTGTTGACTGCTGTAGTTGCCATTTTTTATTTTATTAAATTCAATAAAAAATTTCTGAATAAAAAAGACATTACAAAAAACAAAAGTGAACATCTGAGAAACAACAGCTTCTTGGTCTATGACACAATTAAACAATTTCATATACATTTTAATTACACAAAATACATATTTGTGTACGAGACAATTAAAATATTATGGACGTGATTGGATGTATTCGAACATGACATTTACATGTGTTCATGATTGTCCTAACCATACTAGGGACAGGAAGTTAAGACTGCACTCTCCTCTCTCCATGTCAGTGAATTTATGATTTATCTGTATTTTACTTCTACAGGCAGGTTTGGTGGCTGAGATGGCTTCTAGGTACAGAGACAGACCAACCAGTATCCTCTTCATATCCCCCTTCAGGGGGATCCTCTTTTCAAAGTCGCTGCAGGGACCCTTCTCTGCTTCTGTGTGAGCAGGCAATATCTGTATATTAGGCCCTCAAAATAAATTTTACTGGTGGGCCCTAGACACCCCAGTCCAACACTATCTATAGGTATGTCTCAGTAGCTTTTGAGTCTATTTGGATTAGTACACCAGGTTACCAGAGGCTCTTCTATGCAGTGGTGTATCTAGGGAGTGGTAATCGGGGCATTTACCACAATTTCTGGATGCCAAGCAGGGTCCCAGCAACCACATCTGCCTTGGCCAGGCGATTTAGAAACAGAACTAGGGCAGCAAAATGATCTTCTGTCCCATGTAAAAGTAATAATAATAGACCCAAAGATCCTAACTAAACACAGTCCCATTTGGAGTCAATTACTTATCATTATAGCCTCTTATGAGCCAGTTAACAAATATTGGTTCTGTATAACATAGGGTGGGCTCACAGAATAATTTCCTGATCCTAAGAGCTTTCTCCTACACTTAGGATTTCTACTGAATCCAAAAAAATCTAGAAAAAAATGCTGCAAAATATGGAAAGACATGCAATTTCTAAACAGAAAACATAATGGGGCAGATTTACAAGGACTAGCATTACATATGCCTAACTTAGTAAAAACTCCAGGGCAGATCTGAGTAAATTTGTGGCATCTTTGGGATGTCTGTGCACTAGACACTGAACACCATCTGGAATTTGGCGCTGTTTCCCAGGGTAAATTTAAGAAGTTGGTGATTGGCACAATAAAATAAGAAGTCGCACATTTTTGCAAAAAAGGATTGTACCAAAAAAAATGTTTTGAATTTTCGATGCTAGAAAACTGGTGCATGTGACTTGGTAAGTTCCTCCCATTGTTTTGATCAAATAACTGGAAATGTATCCAAAAAAACATATATAGTCATCATGAGCCATGTTTATGGCTAAGCCTTCAAATGCCTTCATCCAAATAAAAAGTTACCCATCATTCCTCCCAATGTTATTTTACAAATGATAGCAATAAATTAGAAATAATTTAAAGACGAGCCAATGGCCCCTTGGAGATCAGACAGAAACAGCTCCAGCGACGATCCTACGGATGTGAGTGTATGATTTTCTTATAGTGACGCTGCTATGATGGGAAACACCACGAGGGAGGACACATTCCTCAGTCAGTTTTCCTGTCTCAACGTTCCAGCACATAACAGTAGCAATCACCTCGTTCCTCTCGTCTCGGCCGCCCGTGATGAATATTTTATTACAACATGCTGCAATCCCGCAGCTTGCTCGTTCATGGTTAAACTTTGTTACTAAACTCCAGGAGTCGTCTAGAGGGCTGTATGAATATAAGGCCTTCATTGCTCCACCTGTAAGGAAAAAAACAAGTCACATAGGCATGTTGTACGGAAAAGGATCTGCTTTTTTAATGGCCTGTTTCAGAAATTGCAGTGAATGTGGATGAGCTACAGTGCTAGAAAATGCCAACTGACCAGGGTGATGTCATTTTTTGAAAAAAAAAAAGTTTTTCTAATCTCATAAAACCCCTTTAATGTATGGTCCTTCAACTATTGTCAAAGGGTTTTCCAGGCTTACGTGCAAAATCTGCATTATTATAATTAAAGGGACAGCATTTTTTTTAACAAAGAAAAAACAGGTGGATGGTTTTATATTTTTTTTTTACTTCACTCCATGTATTCTACTTCCAGTTTTGGTTCTTTAACTTCCTCTTTGGACATTTTGCACACCAAACAGTCTCTCAGTCAGACTCAATTAGAGCATCACACATTACACTGATAAGTACAATGCTCTTATGTGGACATCTTTATCTAGTCCTGCCAGGAGAATAATACAGCTCTCATACTGTTATCCTAATTCTACGTATCTACTAATTTACCAACAAATAACATTTTTCCCTTACAGCAGTAGTAAACTAAATAATGTGTTACATATATATATATATATATATATATATATATATATATATATATAGTATACAGGGTTACCTACCTATATATGAGTATTTAAAGAGGATCTTTCATCAGTTTGTACTTTCTAAAATCAATACCTCAAGTTGTAGGCCAATATTAGAAGATGTAATTGTGCTATTTATTTTTACTGATACACTGCTCTGTTGCCCCGCTCTGCCCCCTGTTCTGTTTTGTCACCCTGTATGCTAATCAATATGAGAAAGAAAAATAGCCAATTCTTAAAAAAATAGTTTTCTATTAATATTGAGTTTAAAAAATACCCCTTTCTGATGGCAGTGCCTTATTAAAAAATTAAAGAAGCACTAGGGTAAAATACCGTCGTTTTTTTTATACATTGTACACTTACTATGCTAATACGTTAATCGGTACTATTATTACCTTTTTGGACTTTTTATTTTGAAAATCATGGTTTATATCTGATCCTGTGGCTCACGCGAGTCAATAATGACCCTACCTGGGATTTACTGGTGTCTCTGTGTTCAGAAGAGGGTCACCATCACCTGGCATACCCACTTCCAACTGGCTACAAGCCTTTATTATTGAGCACCACCTTCCACACTGAAAGCCTCCACCTCTGTTCTGGCATCTCATTTCAGCACAGGGCAAAAGAGAGAGCGTTTCCTCTTGTAGCAGGAAAGGAAAAAGATGCTCAAAAGCAGGGGCGTAACTATAGGGGGTGCAAAGGTAGCATTCACTAGCCTGAACTCTTGTACCAGGGCCCATAAGCCTTTAGCTAGGCCCCTGATCAAAGGTCTTCTGAAAAATATGCGACAAGTGATCTGATTAGTGGTGGTCACAAGCCATCTGCAATGTCCCCTTATACAGGGACAGACAATGCTCTGCTGTGTACCAGAGCAGGTTGCCTAGAAAATCCCAAAGTAAGGTGACTTGCCTGACACGCTGCTTTGCTTTTCAGAAATACAAGATGATCTGTCTTAGAAACCATGCTATAAAATTACAAAACAACTTACCAACAACATAGATGTGATCGTGGAAGCTCACAGCATTAATACATTTTGCTTCGATTGGCATGGGTGACTTTAAACTCCACTTGTTGGTAGAAGGGTCATAGCACTGAGTTTTATCCGTGGCCAGTTTTCCATTGGGTCCTCCCCCAATAACATAAAGCTTGTTTTTGTGACTTGCTGCAGCAAATGAACTCACACTGATTATTAATGGAGCCACCTGTATGAACACCATAAGAGTCGAGAGAAATTTCAGTGGATTATAAAATGCTCTTCTGCCATGGTTTTGACACGAGAGCTATATTGTTTATGCAGATTTTTATCTAAATGAATTCTATGTCAATACCACAACATGAATAAAAATCAAATGCAATGGAATAAGGCTAAGAAAATGTACGGTATCATACTATAGCTGTAAAAGATATAACCACAGTGTGTAAGATTCAATAGAAATCAAGATGTTCTACTTGGTATAGCGGTATAGTTCTTTGACCATTAGCTGAAATAACTTCATTACTGACTCTTCCATGGCCCCCATTGCTACTCGCTCTAAACTCCTGGCTTAGGCTAGTTGCACGCTAGCGGCAGAGATATGGTAGGATGTTCTCTGCCAGACCTCAGCACACTCCGGCATTGCCAGAGGTTTGTAAGGCTCTGTCCATCCCACTCACTATAATGGGGACCGGCGGAGATCCGGCTGCATTCCAGCAAATATGCCACAAATTGGGCGGAAGAAAAACGCTGTACGCTAGTCTGAAATTAGCCTTATCTGGCTAGTTTTCCACCCTTTGCTCTGGTGCCATATTTGTTCACATTGGATTGTTTAATTATGCTGGTGCTTGTACTGGTTTCCCAAGTCTGGCGCCTGTAATGAATTGGATGAACTTAAAGCCTGGCCAAAGCTGATACTTCATGAACAAGCTTCGCATAATTCAGCAGCACTGATTGGATAGTGTCAGACTGTTCAGGGACACCCCCTTCCCCAACTGGTAACATAGGTATCAATATGCCCGAAAACACATACACATATTTATCCCATACGGTAAACACTGCAATAGAAAAAAAAATAAAAACAAGAGTCGCCATTTTTTCATCACTTCCCCTCCCCAAAAAATTTGAATAGAGAGTTAACAAAAAGTCAAACGCACTCCAAAATGGTATACTTTAAAAACTAGAGACCACACCACAAAAAAATGAGCCCTGAGACAACTCTGTAGACATAACTATAAAAAATTTTATGGGGGTCAGAATATGGCAATGCAAAGAAAAAAATCAGTTTTTTCAAAAGTTTTATTTTTTATGTATTAAACATAAAACTATATAAATGGTATTTGTACAAATTGTAACGACCCGGAGAATAAAGGTAACAGGTCAGTTTTACCACATAGAGATTTTTTTCCCCCTAGCTCCCCATTACATCATATGCAATATTAAAAGGTGACATTAGAAAGCAAGCCCTCACAAGTCTATGTGCCTTTGGGAAGACAGAGAGTGAAAAACAAAAACGGAAAATCGCAAGGTCCTGGAGAGGTTAAGTGACTTTCAAGTTGTGTGCTGGTTGCACCTGTCACACCATTATTTGGTAGAGAATTGCAGATTGCATCACGCGGAAGGGCAGCACGGTGGCTCAGTGGTTAGGATTGGTGCCTTCCAGTGGTGAAATCAACCAAGGACAAAATCTGCATGAAATTTGTATGTTCTCTCTGTGTTTTTGTGGGTTTCCTCCCACACTCCTAAGACATACTGATAGGGAACTTAGATTGTGAGCCTCATTCGGGACAGCTCAGTGCCAATGTCTGTCAAACGCTGCAGAATATAGTAGCGCTATATAAATATGTAAAATAAGTTGCGTTAGTGTCGTTGACGTCATCCCCCTGCAGCATTACACAAGGCTAGCTTTTGGGATAATTTCGATAAATTCTACACAATACCTTTAACAACAGGCAGTGGTGCCAGCCACCAATCACATGTACGTGTAGGATGTAATACCGCCATAAGAGTAGTCGCCCAGCCTTTTTAAATGTTAATAACCCCATCACATCAGCATGACACAGTAAGATCTTGGCGTCTGTTTGCTGTACCCAGCAGTGACAGATATGCAGAGGTCTTCAGATGACTGTAATCCTGTATACTCACGCCACTCATGCATGAACAGCAAACATCAGCACAGATAATAATAGGCACTATAAAACCAATGAACACACGGACATAATTACACAGAATTCTTTTGTCCGAAGCACCAGTGCCTATATTTTATCACTGCCACTTTTACTATGTCTTCACCAGTCTCCTTTGGACAGAACAAACTTATTGGATTTTGATTTCCATTGTTTAACCCCTTCCTGAGGTAGTGATTTTCCATTTTTGTTTTTTCTTCCATACCTTCCCAGGGCCCTCTTTTTTCCTCTTTTTATTTTTCCATTTAGATCTGCCATGTGAGGGCTTGTTGTACTGTCTAATGGCATCATTTAATATTGCATACAATGTAGTAGGGAGCTGGAAAAAAATTCCAAATGGCGTGGAATTCGGAAAAAAATTAAATTTTTTGTAGGGCAATCGTTATTTTTCATTGACACTATGTTGGGCTGTGTATGACTTTTTAATCACTTTTTATTCATTTTGGGGGCCATCTGATTTTTTTCCCATTATGCCGTTCACTGTATTGGATAAATACTTTAATATTTTAATAGCTTAGTCATTTTGGGACGCCGCAATGCCTAGGATCTTTATATTTTTATTTATTTTTTTTTAAATGGGGAAAAGGGAGCAATGAATTTTTAGATCTCTTAAATTTTCTTTGTATACTAAAAACTTTTTTTTACACTTATTTCTTGTCCACCTAGGTGACGTTAACATGTGATCATCTGATCGCTTCTAAAGTGGACTGCAAAGATTTACCACTGTAGTCTATGGGAGATTCAGTATATTCTTATCAAGGTATAGGAACTTTGCTATGACAGGTCTTGAATCCTTCAGAAGGCCCATGGCTGCCACAACAACCAAATGGCTCTAACAATTTCTCAGACTGTTCAGATGCTGTGGTCGTAATTAACCGTGGCATCTGAGGGGTTAAAAGTCTGTTATCGGCATTATCGCCGATCATGGACTCTGTCACTGGATGTCAGCAGGCAGCTGGCAACTATGGCATTCACTCAGCTCCCGAGCAGGTGCCAACTTTAAAGGGGTTGGCCCATCTCACACATTGGTGGCATATATCGCTAGGATATGCCACCAATGTCAGATAGGTGCAGGTCTCACCTCTGGGACCCGTACCTATCTCTTGATTGGAGCCAATAAAGTGAAGGACAGCGCATTGTGCATGCACAGCGTGTGTTTCTTTCACTCCTGTGGGAGTTCAAAACAGAGCCGAGTGGGCACTGTGACCTAGATGACAGTCAAACCACATTTCACTAGTACCCAAGGCAGAAATCCAGGCAGTTCCAAAGGGTTCACTTAGTTTTTCTTGCAACTGTATTATAGTAGACACATAAAAAACTATGGGGGCTATTTATAAATAGATATATGCCAATTTCTGGCGTATATCTGTTGCAAAAGGTATTTGCGGTCAAATCTGTGACTTCTTCCCCATCCATGCCACGTACGCCAGTTCTAAAAAAAGGAGGGCGTTGTGTGGGCGGAGAAGGGCGCCGGCCCATCTCATTTATCATTTTCTGCGCCTGTTTTAGGCGTAGACAATTATCTAAATCTACTCCAGCAAGGGATCTGGCGTAGATTTAGGCCGGAAGTGGATAAGCCTAAGTTATGTAGAGGCCGGAGCCCCTACGTAACTTAGGCGCATCAATCACCAGCACAGTTTTACTAAAACTGGTGTCTAAAACGCAGGTCTTAATAAATGACCCCATATATCTTTCATGGGGTCACAGTTCTCATATTTGACGGACATTTCACTTGGAGGTTGTAGCGTTATGTGCAAAAGTAATAATCTCTTTATATTTCATTATGAACCTGAACATCACAGGAAAACTGTGTGAAAGTGATAAAAGTCTACGACAGGAAACAATAATGACGCACCTCTGTCCAGCAATTGTGGAACGGCTCATACGCTTCTACACTGTAAATCCTTTGGCTGCCATCAAAACCACCAATTGCATATACCTTGCCACATAATGCTGCCATTTTATGTCTCCATCTGCCCACATTTAAATATTCGATCTGTATCCACTTGTTAATAGAGGAGTTATATTTCCACACTTCATGCTGTGTTTCTTTTCCACCTATAAAAATATATTTTTTAGTGTTTTTTCATAAGTTACGCATATTAGCCCAGATTCACTAATTGCAAAGATGGCGTAACCTTAGACCAGCTGTATAGACCTGCGACAGATTTATCATAGTAGCTCAGGGTAGACTCTATACCACCTATGGGTTGGCTTTCGTTGAGAATTTTATGCCAGTATTGCCCTGAAATTTTGGCCCAAAATGGTACATTTTAGGCCCACCACCCTAGATGCGCCAAATTGCACCATTTCCAACAAATATTTTAGACAGATTTTTGGCACAGATACATTAGTAAATTTGGGCCATTGTTCCTACAGGTTATAGCAAGACCTTAAAAACATGTGGTCTCATAAATTTGACGGTTGCTACAATGAACCAGTTGTGTGCTTAATACTGTACCAAAATATAATTAAAAAGTCTGATACTAAAATAAAAATTCTAGACTGAAATTTCTTGTAGGATTACATTTCTAGGACACCAAAATTTTATGATTCAACTCTTGTGAACCAAAGGAATTTTATAGTACAAGTAGATGATATATAACACATACATTCAAAACCATGTCAGAAATAATCTAATCAGGTTTAGAAATAGTCAAGTGAACAGATAGGGATCTGCTATTAAGGCCGGTTTCACACGAACGTTGTGTTTTGCGGTCCGCAAATCGCGGATCCGCAAAAAAAATGGATGCCGTCCGTGTGGCATCCGTTTTTTTTGTGGATCCATTGTAACAATGCCTATCCTTGTCCGTTTTGCGGACAAGAATAGGACAGGTTCCATCTTTTTTGCAGGGCTACGGAACGGGCATACGGGTGCGGACAGCACACCGTATGCTCTCAGTATTTTTTGCGGACCCATAGAAATGAATGGGTCCGCATTTTTCATGTGAAAAATGCGGATCGGAGTCCGCAAAAAATACTGTCGTGTGAAAGGGGCCTAAAGTGTAGCTGCCATTTATTTATATGAGAATGCTTGGACTGGGAGAAAACGTCTGTATGTGGGTAAGTAACTGGCTCAGTGATAGAAAACAGAGGGTGGTTATTAACGGCACATATTCAGATTGGGTCACTGTCACTAGTGGGGTACCACAGGGGTCAGTATTGGGCCCTATTCTCTTCAATATATTTATTAATGATCTTGTAGAAGGCTTGCACAGTAAAATATCAATTTTTGCAGATGACAATAAACTGTGTAAAGTAATTAACACAGAAGAGGACAGTACACTGCTACAGATGGATCTGGATAGACTGGAGGCTTGGGCAGAGAAGTGGCAGATGATGTTTAACACTGACAAATGTAAGGTTATGCATATGGGAAGGAATAATGCAAGTCACCAGTACATACTAAATGGTAAAATATTGGGTAACTCTGACATGGAAAAGGACCTAGGAATTTTAGTGAACAGCAAACTAAGCTGTAGAAACCAGTGTCAGACAGCTGCTGCAAAGGCCAATAAGATAATGGGTTGCATCAAAAGGGGCATAGATGCCCGTGATGAGAACATAGTCCTGCCACTTTACAAATCACTAGTCAGACCACACATGGAGTACTGTGTACAGTTCTGGGCTCCTGTGAACAAGGTAGACATAGCAGAGCTGGAGAGGGTTCAGAGGAGGGCAACTAAAATAATAACTGGAATGGGTGGACTACAGTACCCAGAAAGATTATCAAAATTAGGGTTATTCACTTTAGAAAAAAGACGACTGAGGGGAGATCTAATAACTATGTATAAATATATCAGAGGTCAGTACAGAGATCTCTCCCATGATCTATT
Organism: Rhinella marina; assembly: GCA_900303285.1. NCBI lineage: Eukaryota > Metazoa > Chordata > Amphibia > Anura > Bufonidae > Rhinella > Rhinella marina. The sequence goes on along the minus strand of ONZH01023746.1, from coordinate 120,140 downwards.
TATCCCCAGGACTGTGATGAGGGGACATCCTCTGCGTCTGGAGGAAAGGAGGTTTCTACACAAACATAGAAGAGGATTCTTTACGGTAAGAGCAGTGAGACTATGGAACTCTCTGCCTGAGGAGGTGGTGATGGTAAGTTCACAAAAAGAGTTCAAGAGGGGCCTGGATGTATTTCTGGAGTGTAATAATATTACAGGCTATAGTTACTAGAGATGGGTCGTTGATCCAGGGAATTATTCAGATAGCCTGATTGGAGAATGGCTACGATGAGTTTCTCATTATGGAGGACCTGGCATGTCTATGAACTACATTCACATCCTATTTATTTCATTAGTGACCATGCAGTTCTTCTTTTCCACAATGGTGGGGCTTTGAACACTTGTTGTCTTATTCCTCAAGATTGTGTCTGATCATCGGAGGTACAATCAATAGCTCTGTATGAGGACAAGTGATCTCTAGTTCCCATACAGTGGGGTGGTGTTCTCACCTCCTCTAACAAGCAGGTAGGGTTCAGGAATTAATGGTTTGTTCCCAATATTTGCCTGCTCAGTAAGCCTGTGTAAATGGATCTTTAGACCTTTATTGCATATTCCATGATTGTCTGATAGGTAAGGGTCCAGAGATGGTCTCTCAACCCTCATTCCCCACACAAGGCATCAGCATCCAGGCGGAGAATTATTGAAAATGCGGTGACCATGGAAGTACTGTATTGTCGCCCTCTCCATTCAAGTCTAGTGGAGTTATGGGGAAAAAAAAGTCATTTCAGACAATTATTACCCCTTTAACAAAAAAATGTGACCTCAAATAGACTTCATAGTTAACTATCATTGCACATACCTGATATGTAGACCTCATTTTTAAAGGTTATACATGCAAACTCCACCCATTTCTTAAGTTCTCCTTCACCTTCTTGCTCACACATTGGCAGTTTTGCCACTTCTAGGCGACTTCTTCTTAAAGGATCAAGACAAGTAACCTCTGTGACAAACTTCTCATCTTTAGTGCAACCTCCGATTATCATAAACACTTCCGACTGAAATTCATGAATCCGCGGTTTTGTTCTCTCTGAAATTATCTACAAAAAAGTGAATCTTAGTGTTATAAAGGTACTCAGAGAGAAGTCTGGGTCATTACAAGAAATACTGACAGACTCAGAGTACATTTTCGTTACATTTGGCAATGAGTTCTGCACTGTATCCTTAAAGGGAGTCTGTCACCTCCATATGCCCCTATAAAGCACTGACATAGCCCCACAGCACACCTAATCACAAATCTAATGGTACCTGTGGCGCTTTCTTGTGACTTGTAGAAGCTGCAAAAACGTAGTTTAAACCATATGTAAATTAGCTGTTGGAAGTGCCCAGAGGCAGCGTCCACTGCCGTGGAGCTCGGGCTCCTGTGCTTTTTTTTCATGCATTCCCCGCCCCAGCCATTGCCTCCGCCCGCCCTCCTCTTCACTTGCGTCCTCCGTCTGTTTCGGCGAGATCCCGCCCCTGTGCAGTTTCTCGCCAGGCCGGGGCATGCGCACTGCATTGCCCATTGTGGGAACGGCATCGCCGTAGCCAGTGCGCATGCGTCGGCTCAGTGAGAGACTGGAACAGACGGAGGACGCAAGAGAAGAGGAGGGCGGGCAGAGGCAATGGCTTGGGCGGGGAAAGAATAAAAAAAGCACAGGAGCCCGGGCTCCACGGCAGTGGACGCCGCCTCCAGGCACTTCCAATGGCTAATTTACATATGGTTTAAACTATGTTTTTGCAGCTTCTACAAGTCACAAGAAAGCGCCACAGGTACCATAAGATTTGTGATTAGGTGTGCTATGGGGCTATGTCAGTGCTTTATAGGGGCATATGGAGGTGACAGACTCCCTTTAATTATGTATAAAGAGCAGTTACTCTAAACTGTCAGCAGGTGGCGACAAAGGACACTAAACTGCGTATGATAATCGTAATTCACTATTTCAAAACAATATTTGGGCCTCATCTAAGTCTTTATTCACACCTGTGCCGTGGTTTCCCTCATACACCATGACACGGTGCCAGATCCATTCCATGATGGACATCAACGCGCTCCTTTAACCTACAGTGGGGTGTCTATCAGGATCCCCTCTGATGTCCATAGTTTTGATAGGAAAAATCGTGTTGCATGCAGAGGTATTCTTTAAAAACAACTAAATCTGCGACGGAGATGTGAAAACAGTCTAACCAGAGAAAAAAAACAAGCAACCAATTGTTTCCATGGCCAACCATGTCTCCAATTTTTGTTAGTTTTAATAAATCAGATAATCGAACAGATTTGTCAATAGTCTTGTAGAACATATGAATTTATGGCACAAAATTGTTTGAAATTTATCAAGATATTTTATGCCCGCTGCATGTTTGATACACCTCACGCTTGTACCACCTTCTTTGCACCCATATTTTGCATACAAAAGGAGCACTTCTTTATTGAATTTGGTTTCTTAACCATGTCCCTTCCTAGATACTTTTTAAAATTGTTGAAGGCTACCTGCACACAATGCAGATTACATAGTTTTTCTTTGCAGATTTTAGTGCAGAAAAACTGCAGTGTGATAGAGGATCAGCAAAGTGAATAAGAGTTGACGAATCTCATGTACATGTTGCGTATTTTTTACATGTGTAGATTGACCTGCCATGGGAATTTTGAAATCCGCAGCATGTCAATTGTTTGTGCGATTTCTTGTGTAGAGTGGTTTCCCCCAACAACTTTAATGGAGTCGATAACATAAACAGAAAATCTGCACCGTAAAAAGTCTAAAAATGCACCACAGCTGCAATAAATAGTGCAGATTATGTGTGTTTTTCATGCAGTTTTGATGTGGATTTCATGCGGATTTTTCTGATACAAAAACGTGTGCAGGTGGCCTAACACATAGTTAAAGGCATTGTCCCACGAATAATATTCTACATTTTTCAAACCAGCACCAGGATCTGAATACTTTTGTAATTGCATGTAATTAAAAATGTATTATAGCTACTGAGTTATTCAATGAAATCTATCTGTATAGCGCCACCTGCTGTGTGTTCTTTTTTTTTCATTTCTCTGTCCTGCTCACTGAGATGGAAGCACATGCCCAGTTCTATCAATTCAACTGCCACCAGCAGCAGCAAAAGGCCACCTTGAGCTGCCAGCTTGATATAAATCTAGCAGAGCAATGAATGAGGAGATCTCTGGATGAGTGTGAGGTACAGGGCTGGATCTAACTTTTTTAGAAAGAGGTTGTCATGTACTAGATTATGTATGATTTTCATGTTTTACTTTAATCATGGGACAAGCCTTTTAATTTGGCACATGTCTCATATTCCACTAATCTGGTGACATGTGCTATAGAATTCTGGCCCATTTCCCCCATTGGATATTAAATACTGTAGCTTGCATCTCTCTGATGAAATAGATCCAAGTAAAAACACAGGTGATGAAACATCAATCAGTCCTAAAGTCATTTGATTTACTCCTCATGCTGTAAGTGTTGTGCTCTCTGTAAATTGTGCAGATCCGGCTGTGGGCATGCCGCCTTTTTTTTATCCCTGTCTAGAGAAAAGTACTATTCTTGTCCACAGAAGGGACAAGAATAGGACATGTTCTATTTTTTTGCGGTGCTGTGGAACAGACTTACGGTGTGCTTTCTGCATGTTTTGCGGCCCCATTGAGATGAATAGGTCCGCATCTGAGCCCCAAAAAATGTGGATTGGAAGCAGACTGAAACTACAGCTGCGTACATGAGGCCTTAGTAAGATCGAGTGACCCCTTTGGATGAAGGTGACCTCACTGTGGACCGGATGTACACTTGTGGAGAAGCCCACTCAATAACACATGGAGCAAGAGGCAGGGCACGGTGTAATATCAGTGACTGGATCCATCCCCCCTTCCTTGCAGATTGCCAGCTTAGTGACAGATCCGTGTTTGTACTGATCAGGCATGAGCTGAACTCTTTCTGGCATCTTTACAGCGGGTCTCACATTTCCCTCCCCACACACAACCCTGGAATAAATCATGATGATTTCCATGGATGGAAAAGAACACCAGTTGTAAGCTGGACATGGAAAGAGTTTTGTAAGGATATTGTAATGTTAGCGTTCTCAATGGAAAGCCCACACATAGCACAGTGCAGCGATGTGACAGGAATGTGGGCCAAAGTGTTGTTTCATGGGCATAACTATAGCCATAGAACATGCTATGGGGTCCAGCGGTTGGGCAGGGGGGGGTCTGTAAGGTGCAAGAACATTGAGCCTTTCTATGCCGGATCACTTATAGCAGGGCTGGCCAACCTGCGGCTCTCCAGCTGTTGCAAAACTACAACTCCCAGCATGCCCAGTCTGCCTACAGCTATCATCCTACAGCAGGGCATGGTGGGAGTTGTAGTTTTACAACAGCTGGAGAGCCTCAGGTTGGCCAGCCCTGACTTATAGGCTTCCAAGGTGCATGCTGTCATACAATTCGATTATGGTGCATGATAGCGGAATCCATAATGGAATTCTTAGATAACCTGAACCAGAACCTGTACGCCAAACTGGAAAACACAAGTTCGCTCAACACTATTTGTAACAAATTACAATGAAAATAGTTATATTTTACTGGCGTTCTATCTTTAACAAAAAAAAACCTGACAAATATGTCATTACTACAAGGAGATTTAGAAAAAAATTAACGGGAACTTGTCAATACGGTTTGTGATATTCAGCCAATTATATGGTGCTGTTGAGCTCATCACAGAAAAATCTTTGCTGTCTTTTTCAAAACTCTCTGCTTTGCCAATTGTGATATAACTACACTTTGACATATTACCTTTCTCTGTGTAAAAGAGGGGCCTGGGGTCATCGGGGCATTTCCTTTCACTGGCCAAGTCACCGCAACAAGCCCACCCATCTTAATTTGCCAGATTTCTGCTTGCCTGCACCACCTCATCTCTCTAAATGTCACTCAGGAATCGTACATCCTTTTTCCCTTCTCCCTTGATATGTGCAGTGACTTCATGAGATAGATAGATAGATAGATAGATAGATAGATAGATAGATAGATAGATACTTCATTACAGTTACTTTATTACAGATCTTGAGCTCTTCATATTGCTTCTACAGGTTCCAATGGGTGGTAAGTTTTAAGTCTAGGAGGCAATTAAAGGGGGTTTCCACAGTTTAAAAGACAACAGATTGGCAGCTGCATATGTGATTGAGAAGATGACATCATCACAGTATTCCACGACATCACGGAATTTCATAACATCACAGTGATGGTCCCTGCATAAGAACACCAGCGACTATTGGGGCTGCTCATTCCTTTGCAGGAGGGCGATCTGCTCGGTCAGAAGCTACAGCAGATATGTATGGAGGTTCTCCAGCTTTCCAATGCTCGCAATATATTAGGGGGATTCATTATTGGAGATAGAGAGAGTGATCTATCCTGCTTCTCCTTCTGTGTCAGTGGAACAAAGACGTCTGTCCTCCACTGTCCACCAGCAGTGGGTTCAGACTCCAGCATCCCACGTGTCTTCTTCAGGTAGTGGCCTGTGCTTCTCAGTGAAGAACTCCCACACTGTCTCAAGTGACCCTCCACTGGCTGCAGAAAACTAAGGCGTACACCTCGAAGATCTTAAAGGGCTAGTGCATGCCCTAGTTTTCCCCAGCCAATGGAGAATCACTTGAGGGTATTTAAGGCACATTTCCCTATGGGACGATATCTGAGCTTCAGGTTTCCTAGCCTGCTAGTAACCAGTGAAGGTGTGCTGTTCAGTATGTCTGCCCCCGTACTGACCTGTGTCTGTTTACTGATTCTAACCTTTGGCTGCCTGTCCTGGCCTTAGCCTGGGTACCAAATTGATTCTTTGATGCCTGCCCTGAACTCAAACGTATTTCACGTATTTACACAAACCCTGCCCGGCCTGAACGCTGACTGTTTCCTTACTACGAATATTGCCTGACCCCTTGGTGCTTTGCACTGGTGTCTCTGATCCCAGTAGGTCAGATGCCAACCATACTGGACCTATTCTAAGAGATAGTGGCCTGGTGGCTCCCCTAAAGTGGTTTAAGGTTGGATACCAGGGGACTGCCAGGACAACGCAGTTTGGAATAGCCTAAAGTCAAACCAGTTGGTTGGGGCAGTGGTTCCACGCCCACTGCCCATAACATAGCGTGTAGGCAAGTGAGATGGATGTGTTTGCCTCCATGACTTGGGCAGTGAAAGAAGACACCCCGATGACCCCAGGTCTATCATTTATATAGGGAAAAGCACTATTGTAATTATATCAAAATTGCAAAGCAGAGAGTTTTGAAAAAGACAATGATTTTGCTGCGATGTGAATGACAGAGCCTTATAATTGGTTGAATGTGCTCACAGGTTTCCTTCATGACATAAAACATCCTTAAAAACATTGTTTTGCAGCTCAGCATTAGCACTTGCTCTATAAATCTGCGGTTCTCAAAAGTTCCTCTTCGCAGAGTCATGTATTTGGAAATTTTGATGATGTATATGAGATGGAAACAAACATCTACAGATGTTCAATACATCAGCTGCAAGAAAGAGGAAGAGCCGGGAGTCTAGACACTTAAATTGTGTACACATGCCCCACATCGGTTACAAATGGGGAAGTGGCAATATTTTTAGAAGAAACAACCTACACTTTTCTACAATGATTGAATGCAGCACATCTGTTACATATGACGGTTTATATGATAAAATAATAATCAAATAGTACTGCTCATTCACATTTCCGTCATGTTGAGGTCCCAGATTATGCCTAGCCACAGTCACATTTGTCCATTTTTAAATCAAACCAATTGCCTCAGTAACCTCTTATATCTGTCAGTTATAAAAATATAAGATATTATAATGCATGGACCAATATTGCTTAAAACACAGAATTTGAGACAAAGCATCACTTTGTTTGAGGGGCACTTGAAGATTTGTCCAGACTTTTTTAAGTGATGGCCTATAATCAGGATAGGCAATCACTATCTGATTGGAGGAGGTCTAACACCCTACACCCCTGCCAATTAGCCGTTCTGTGAAGCTCCATCACTAGAAGTCATGAACTACACTGCACTGTCAACACTGTAGTGGACAATGGGTGTCGGACTCCACGGATCAGCTAGTGATGGCCTCACTTAAAAAAGGCTGGACAACCCCTTTAAGGTGGCCTCATTCTGCGGGGGGGGGGGGGGATTGCACTTATGGCACATCCGACTGTGAGAGGGGCATTTAGGTGCATCATACCACATGGGGGTCACAAAGGGGGCATCATACTGTTTAGGGAGGCACTAAAGAGGTATCATACTGTGTCAGGGACACTAAAGAAGGATCATACTGTGTTGGGGCAACAAAATTTCCCCCTGCTGTGACAGAGGCACTAAGGAGGCCTCATACTCTGTAAGGAGCACTAAAGAAGCATACTGTCCAAGGGGCATTATTACTGTCTAGGGGGCACTAAGATGCATCACTACTATGAGGTGGCACAATAGGAGATCTTGTTACTGTGTTGGGGCACTAAGGGAGCATCCTTACTGTGTGGGGACAAATAGAGAATAGGCAGGATTAGATGCCAGCCTCTTTTACGTCAGGGCCAATCCTCAGGATAGGCCATCACAAGCTCAGCCATGGGGTCCGACACTCAGTGCATCCACCTGAAAAAAATCTGTAAAGTTATGGCCACGAGGGGTCTCAATTTCACCTAATTTACAGTCCACTGCCTGTTGTCAGGCAAGATCCATTCCTGGTAACAGGGATGACGGCTGAAAAGAAGTGGGGGTATGTCAGAGTTAGCTGAGCTCCTTAGCCTGATAAAACAACTGCTTCTGAACATCGCAGGAGCCTCATGTGTATCTGTAAGTGTGATATATCCTTCCTTATCTGTTCTGTGAACCCCAGAGCTGAAAATAAACATAGTGGGAAGTGAAAGAAAGGACATCACAGGAGTACAGTGCTGGCAGAAGGGAGAAGCACCCTGCTTCTGAGTGAAATGCATCTAGCTGAACAGGGAATAACATGGCTGAAAAAAACATTAGGGAAGCCCAAACATAACTGTTCCTTCACATTTATGATTGTACAAAGAAGCACAGCCATTATGCAAACATTTTTGGAAAACTTAGGTATGCTTTAAAGGGGTTTTCAGAGATGTTAATACTGATGACCTATCCTCAGGATATGTGATCAGTGGGGGTCCGACCCCTGGGACCCCTGCTGATCAGCTGTTTGAGAAGGCCCCAGCGCTGACCAAGTACATTGTATAGCAGACTTCTAAAAACCTTCTCCTAACCATTTATGTAACATGGTAGGTTATGGTTAATATTTGCATACAATAACTGTTATATTATTAATTACACACCAAGGAAGCAATATTTTTTGAGCTGGAAATAAAACAAAAAATAACTAGTATTCTAACACTACATAAAATGTGAAAACAATCAGAAATGTATTTCTACACTATTTACTTTTATGTACCCTACTGAAACTTTCATTCTTCCATCCTTTCAAACTTAAAGTGGCTTTTCAGAGACGTTAGAACTGGTGACCTATTCTCTGGATAGGTCATCTGTACCTGAATGGCGGTGGTCGACACCTAGGATCTCTGCTGATCAGCTGTTTAAGAAGGCACCGGCATTTGCAGTAGCACCGCGGCCTTCTCACAGCTTTCTGTAGGCTAGTGACAACACATTCATCGGTCACGTGACCTAGGTGCAGCTAAGCTCCATTCAAGTGAATGGGGCTGAGCTGGAATACCAAGCACCGTGGCTATACTATGTACAGAGCTGTGCTTGGTGATCATGGAGAAGGCGGTGGGGCTCACAGGAGCGCTGGTGCCATCTCAAACAGCTGATTGACAAGGGTCCTGGGTGTCGGACCCCCACTGATCAGATACTGATGACCTATCCAGAGGATAGGTCATCAGTATAAAAGTCTTAGAAAACCCTTTTAAAACAGAGCCCTCATCTCATGCTTTAGAGGCAGACTGGGTGTCTGAAAGGCCTAACAAGCAGGAGCCGCCCCAAGATCAGTGAGTGGACCAAAGAGAGTGGACCAGAGAGTGGACCACTGCATGGCCCCAGGGAGCATCAGAATGAGGACTGCCACCATGAGTAACTATAACTACTGTTATTGCTAAAACCACACCTGTCCTCCAATCCTCTCCTAGACCCGCTGCATATACAGATCTGGATGAAATAAAAGAAAACTGTATATTCCCCATTCTCCCCTTTTGTCCCTTTCATGCTGGGTACATATAAAATGTTCTAACAAGAACCACTGATATTTTGGCCTTCAAAGAGACACTAAAATTCCAACAAAGAACAACCTATTGACATCTTTGCTGCCTTTCAAATTCTTTCTCATGCACATCTAAAATGGCATGGACTACAAGTCTACTACTAGAAAGGATTTGTCCAGAAAAGTAATCTTAGAGAAAGTGCTTCCTGAATCTGCACGTGGCGCATTGTCATGGCCAAGTACAGTAGATAAAGTCTAAACAAGTGAAAAAATGGGGTCTAAAAGATTTGTTGAAATATAAAAATGGATTGTAAGGGGGTGATATCACCTGTCCTGCTAGAAATGCTATTGCAGGCAGTGATTTCAGTATATTGAACATGTTATGTCATCTCCAGGCTCTTTAGAACAGTCTTGATGATTATAAATAGTATTAGAGTGGTGGTTAGCTGCCAAGTGGAAATGAGTGACACTCTCTAATTAACACACCATCCTAGAGACCTAGTGTGAGGGTATAGTATGACATCTGGCTAAAAAGTGATACCCTGCTTGCAGACGGTATGGAAGATTAACCACAGTCCCAGAGCGTGAGAGGCAATTACATGTAAGCTTAGTGGTGGGGTCAGTAGATGTGTCACCCAGGAGCAGATCGGGGGTACTATCTCTCCTTAGGGAAAGAGCGCCTTAGTCAGTGTGAGAAGACTTGTATGCCATACATGTTCCTCTGGATTTCTGGGAAGGAAGGGATGCAAATGAGCTCTTAACAAGCTCCGCCTCTTATGCCACCAGATGTAAGGCAGCTATGCTATAAGTCAGTGTTTAACCCTTTATATAGGTCTTGAGACATGACTTGGGTATTAAATAAGCCAGCACCTTATCTGCAGACAGTTGTTTCAGGGTGATTGTCCCTCATCAGTGCAGAGAGTACTGGCGTAATATCCAAGAGAGTACTGGCTTAATTTAATATCCAAGTAATGTAATCCACATTCCTATAGCTTTCCGTTGGTTTCAATGTAAAAAACTCGACCATGTGTACGCCTTTTTCTCATAGTAGATTTTTTTCAGCAGCTACTTTTAAAACTGCTTTTTTGAATCAGATTTGATTGTGGATTTCCAGAAAAGTCAACAGGGAAGCAGAAAAACCACCGGATACTCTGAAACCACCACCAAAATACAAATCTGCCACAAATCACCTCTTTTCTGTTACTCATTTTGCTATCGATTTAGTGCTGATTTTTTGTTACAGATTTTGCCATACGAACATAAGCCTAATGCTAAAGATACGGGCACATCTGTAGCATACGAAATGCAAAACCACGCCAGAAACCCAAGCGTGAGCCTCCAAGGCAGATTTTCTGGTGGAGAAATCCGCTGTGTGAACATTCACATCACGTTTTTTGTTTCAGGCAAGGAATCAAGTTTTTTTTTTAGAGAAACTGCATGTGTTCCAGTTTCCAGACAAAAAAAAAACTGATCCAGTCTTACAAGTGAAGTCCTCTGTTCATAATCCTCAGTTCTTGGCTGGTGTCGATAGCAGTTAGGGCTTGTGCACACGAACGTATATTTTGTCTGGTTTTGTTCCATTTTTTGAGGCCCATGTGTGGAAACGTTGACGTCAATGGGGCCGCAAAAAACAGAAAAAAAAAGAACTGACAAAGATAGCACTATTCTGTTAGGCTTGGGCTACATGGCGACACTGGTCGCCCGACACCTGCCGCGGCCAGGATAGCTGAGTAGCGGTGATCCCATAGAAGTGAATGGGATCGACACGGCAGTCGCAAGAAATCCAACACGGCTGGCACAGCGATCCCATTCATTTCTATGGGATTACCTCCACTCCGCGATCCTGGAGCGGCAGGTGTCGCGCAACAAGTGTCGCTGTGTAGCCCTAGCCCTATGGGCCAGCTGTTCTGGTCTGCAAAATGCGGAATGCACACAGCTGGTATCCGTGTTTTGAGGATCCACACTTTGCGGACTGCAAAACAACAAATCAATCGCTGATTCAAATCACTGTTTTAAAGAGGACCTTTCACCTCTCCTGACATGCCTGTTTTAATAGCTTCACGCATTCCCCGTGTAATAACAATTCTGGAACATCTATTCTTATGGCTCAATGTTGTGCCATTCCTTTATTATTTGCACTAGACGTTATGAATGAATTGCTATTTGCCTTTAGTAAAGGAACAGAGGGGAGGTGACCACTTGGGGGTGTGTACCTGCACAGACTGACTCTATCCACCTGTGCGGTCCGCAAATTGCAGAATGCACGCAGGCCGGTATCCATGTTTTGCGAATCCGCATTTTGCGGATGCAGTCGTGTGAATGAGCCCTAACTGATGGAAATAACTGACTAGATAGATACATGAGGGTAATTAAGAAAGCTGGAGACTACTTTCTGCAGATTTACTCACCTCATTACCAGTCAGATAATACATGCGTGCTTCTTGCATTAAATTGAACACATCGGGACACCCTCTAATCAGTTCGTTGCTTTCTACGGTACCAACGAGATACCAGGGATCCAGCAAGGGCAGTCGGACACATTCTAACATTTTTGGTAGAAGAGAGATCCTCTCTGGCTGCTTATACCGCACCCATTTTATGACCATCTCAAAAACTTGTGCTTCTTCCGTCACATACAGCTCATCGCTCTTTAGGATATGGTACAGAATGTCAGATGTCAACTCGAGGAATTCTTCATGGTTTAAAACCTGAGAAAAGTTTTGTATGATATAGTTCTGGACCTGCAACTTCAAGAAGTCCAAGCAGTGGGCATCTGCAAGTCTTAAAATTCCAACGCAGTTTTCGGGGTGAAGAGCTTCTGTAAGGAAACTGGAACAGGCGTCCACCATGCGGAGGAACTGAAAGAAAAACAGGAAGTTGTGAAACTCCAGCATCTGTGTACAATGGAGACTACGGCAGGATGTGCTGGAGACCACATCTACAGAGAATGTCACTGAGATAAGATGCCATAGTCAGGTTATAGTGGCTGATGGGGCCCAAATTTCATTCTAAGGCCTCATGCACACAACCGTCCGCATTTGATCCACATTTTTTGCACATTAGGGACCAGCTGTTCCTTTCCGCAAAATACAGAATGCACACGGACGTCATCTGTATTTTTTTGCAGATAAGGGGCATGTGCATGAAACCTAACTGGCACAGATTCTCACAGTACACACAGTTGATGGTAGATAAAGGATGGAACTTATTTCTCCTTCCACCTCAGTAATATTGCTGAGGTGGACACACATGCTAAGGAAAAGAACAAACAGCAGGTGGCGCTATGCAAAAATATTTTACTGAACTCAGTGGCAATGCATAATTTTAAACTACATGCAATGTATTCATGTGCTGTTTTAAAAGTTTTTTAAAACTATTTTTCATGGGACAACCCCTTTAAAGTCCCAAATAGGTGACCACCTCCCACTGCACCACAACAGTTTACATGCTTCCTTGACCATCCTATAATCCAACACAAGAAAAGGTGAATTTATCTCAGTTTAAGGCCTCATGCACACGAACGTATTTAGTTTCCGTGTCCGTTCCGTTTTTTCTGCGGATAGGATGCGGACCCATTCATTTCAATGGGTCAGCAAAAAAGGCGGACAGCACACTGTGTGCTATCCGCATCAGTATGTCCGTTCCGTAGCCCCGCAAAAAAAATAGAACATGTTCTATTCTTGTCCGTTTTGCGGACAAGGATAGGCATTGTTACAATGGATCCGCAAAAAAAAACGGGAACACAGATGCCATATGGAACGTCATCTGTTTTTTTTGCGGATCCGCAATTTGCAGACCGCAAAACACATACGGTCGTGTGCATGTAGCCTAATAGGTACAGATCTGCTGACAGATACCCTTTAAAAAAACAACAGTTTTTCATGAGTCAGCCATCAACCTGCAGATTTCATTTTGACTATAATTCTCCACCATGGTTGCAGCCCTATACATGGATTTATCTGTGTGTGCTATTTTCCCAAAGCTTATTCCCCCCCCCCCCCCATAATGACACAGCCAATACAGATAAGAAAGTAGTGCAGGGGTCCTGCAAACATTGGCTGAACACACACAGATAGTGGGATAAGAGGACAGCTACAGGAAGTGACGCAGCAAGAAGTCTACACATCATCTGTGGTTTCTGTCTGTAGGATTGTGGACATTTCACTCAACTGTCTGTTTAAAAGATGTCATGATCCAGAAGAACGTTAAATATTTGGCAATGCTCCAAAGCCGTCGTCCTATAGAAATAAGAAGCGGAAAAAGTAGCACCCATCAGGCTATGAAGAAACAGCCTACCATAGCTACCGCCCTTCGACATGTTAGAAATCACCATGTTGTAATTTAGTCCTTAAAGAAGTTGTGTCACTTTAGTAAGTGGCATTTATCATGTAGAGAAAGTTACTACAAGGCACTTACTAATGTATTGTGAGTGTCCATATTGTAGGGTGGCCAGACGTCCTCTTTTCCCCGGACATGTCCTACTTTTGGGCATTAAAAAAATGTCCGGGGGGAATTTGAAAATCGTCCGGGATTTTGTTGGACTGCCTCAAACTGTTTGAGTCAAACATAATTTATGTTTGACTCAAACAGTTTGAGGCAGTCCAACAAAGTCATTTTAACTTTTAAAATGGCCTTTAGGTTTAAAAATAATAAAAACAAACTCACCTTTTCCACTTGTTCGTGGCGCAGCCGGTCCGGTGTCTTCTTTCTTCTTTTCCGGCCTTGCAGGACCTGCAAAAGGACCTTTGGTGACGTCACCGCGGTCACCACGTGGTGAGCGCACTCACCGCGCGGTGACGTCACCAAAGGTCCCTTTGCAGGTCCTGCAAGGGGAAAGAAGAAAGAAGACACCGGACCGGCTGCGCCGCGAACAAGTGGAAAAGGTGAGTTTTTTTTTATTATTTTTAACCCCTAAGGGCCATTTTAACAATTATTTTCTGTTATAACCATGTTATAACGGAAAATAATAAAGGGAAGTTCGGGTCCCCATTCCCTGGGGTATAGTGTAATGGCATTACACTATACCCCAGGGAATGGGGGGATCCGAACTTCCCTTTATTATCTTATTTCTGAAAAGAAGGACACCTTTTTTTTTCTTTTTTTGGGGGGGGGGGTCCCCCCCCCCAAAAAAAAAAGAATAAAAATAAAATAAAAGGTGTCCTCCTTTTCAGAAACCCAAATCTGGTCACCCTACCGTATTGTCTCCTTTGCTGGCTGGATTCATTTTTCCATCACATTATACACTGCTTGTTTCCATGGTTACAGACCACCCTGCAATCCATCAGTGGTGGTCATGCTTGCACACTATAAGAAAAATGCCGGCCTCTCTGATGGTAAGGACCTTCAGAGCGCGTATAGGCTGGTGCTTTTTTCTATAGTTTGGAAGCATGACCACCGCTGATGGATTGCAGGGTGGTCGTAACCATGGAAACAAGCAGTATATAATGCGATGGAAAAATGAACTCGGCCAGCAAAGGAGGCAATATGGACAATCACAATACATTAGTAAGTGCCTTGTAAGCTCTCTACATAATAAATGTTATTTCCTGAAGTGAGACAACCCTTTTAAAGGTATGGTGGAAGCCCCGTATATTTCAACTGACTCCAAATGTATAAAGGGGTCCTCCAAATGTCATAAAATGAGAGGTTTAAATAGCAAGAATCTCTGGTCATGAATAAAACCCTCACCGTATTCGTACTCGTGCTGAATTCTGAGCCACATAGGTAAGTATGTGGTAGTCCAGGGATCAGCAACTTTCGGCACTCCAGCTTTTGTGAAACTCCCAGCATGCTCCTTTCACATCTGTGAGAGCTCAGAGAACAGCCAAGCAAGTGTGCATGATGGGAGATATAGTTTCACAACACCTGGAGTGCCAGAGGTTTCTGATCCCTAAGGGTTCATGCACAAGAACATGTGCATTCAGTGCCCGTGATGTGGATGGCAATTTGCGGTCCACAATGCACGGGGACTGACTGTAGGGCCGCTGTATTCGGATCGCGGACCCATTCACTTGAATAGGGTCCGCGATCCGCACCGTGATAAAGTAGTGCATGCACTACTTTTTTGCGGTGCGGAGGCACGGCCAGAAAGACCACGGAAGCACACCGTAGTGCTTCCGTGGTGTTCCGATCCGTGCCTCCGTTCCGCATCTCCGTGATTGCGGATCCATTAAAGTGAATAGATCCGCGATCCGTGATGTGGGCTGCACACGGCTGGTGCCCGTGTATTGCAGATCCGGCGTAAGTGGGCCGCAATATGGCCACGGGCCAGCACCGGCCGTGTGTATGAGCCCTAAGTCGTATGTCTTATTCATTTGCTTTATCTTTTTACTGCTAAGTCATAATAACCACATAATTTTCACCCTGTATTTGGGTGATGATACAGAATTTTTTTATTTGGATTATTATCCAACTAATGACCTTGACCGCCTCATAAACATGTTAATTTCTTTAAAGAGGACCTGTCCCCTCTCCTGACGGGCCTGTTTTAGTAACTACTTGCATTCCCTATGTAATAACAATTCTGAAGCATCTATTCTTAAGATCGATGTTGGAATATTCCTCTATTATTCCCCCTAAAAGTTTATGAATGAATTTGAAGGTGTCCACGCACAGCTTGACATTGGCAGCACTCACTGGACAGTTGGACCTTTACTGCAAACTGCCGGTAAACCATTAATAAACTTCTAGGAATAATAGAAGAATGGCACTAACATAGAGTTCTGTTCCAGAATCATTATATGGGGAATGCACGTAGTTACTAGAACAGACATGTCAGAAGAGGTGACAGGTCCTTATTAACCCCTACACAACATTCACCCGACACCCGTTGTTGTCACTTTTAAGATGTTCACATAGCACTTATACGGCTACGTTAAAGGAACATTTTAAAAAATGTATGGCTCAGAGAAGGCAGGGAGTAAAAAACAAAAATGGAAAATCTCTGCATGATGAAGGGGTTAAAGAGAGGAAGATAAGTCCCTGTAAGACACTCCTGGCAGCCTTTACTGCCTAATATAACGAGGATCAGGCATGTTGTAATCCAACATGTTCAGTCCCTGTTTGATTTAACAGGAGATATTAGGTGACGTTCACCTTTGTTGCATGCATCCAGCATATACACCAGGAAAATGTAACAACATATATGTACTAGATATGTCTAGTGCAGCTATACAGTAACATAGCAGAGCTGACTATGCTGTTCAGTACAAGAGTATCATGCAGTAATAAATATACTGAGGCTATGTGTGTTTTACAGTAGGAGTCCATGGCATACAGATGCATATGTCTGGGCTAAATGCCTGACTCTCACATCGGTAGATTTTCTTGACATGGTGTGAACAGAGTCTAAAGGTGCTATTACATGGGCCGATCATTGGGGATGAGCATTCATAATGTGTTGATGACCACGCGATGAGCAAACGTTCATTCATTGGGTGATAGGATCTTTTTTGGCCTGTACCCAAAGTAATTATTTCTAGGCAGCGGATTGTCCTCAGGGATAATTATTTGTTTGCATGTTAAACTGTATTACCGTATTCTTTGGACTATAAGATGCACTTTTTTAGCAAGAAAACAAATCTTACTAAAAATGCCTGTCCCTTATAGTCTGCAGTCAAGGTGCTCCAGCAGTGCCGGACCCCCGACTGCTTCCTTAATAATCCAGCAGAGCGCTCATGCAGCCCTCTGTTGGATCAATGAGAGACGTGTATGGCACTGATCTCTATGAGGAGAGGATGGAGGGGATTATTAAAAGCACAGCCCTCTTCATTTTTAAAGAGGTGATTCAAGACTATAAAATGCTCCCCCATATTCCGGTCCCCTCACAGTGAATATATTTACCTGGCTTCCCGCCCCTGGTCCTCCCACCGCCGCTGCTGCTTCTCCCCATGCGCGGATGAAAACATTGTGGGTGACGCTAGGGAGGCTTGCCCCCATGTGTATAATGTGTGTACTACACTGCTCTGGGTGTATAATGTCTGTACAGCAGAGCTGTGTATGTGTATACTATGCGTACTGCAGAGCTGTGTGTGTATAATATGAATAAGGCTACTTTCACACTAGTGTTTTTGCTGGATACGGCAAGGTTCAGCAAAAACGCTTCCGTTACTGATAATACAACCATCTGCATCCGTTATGAACGGATCCAGTTGTATTATCTCTA
This sequence comes from Rhinella marina, assembly GCA_900303285.1. Lineage (NCBI taxonomy): Eukaryota > Metazoa > Chordata > Amphibia > Anura > Bufonidae > Rhinella > Rhinella marina. The sequence goes on along the minus strand of ONZH01023746.1, from coordinate 102,762 downwards.
ACATTGCCAAGACGGATCCGTCATGAACACCATTGAAAGTCAATGGGGGACGGATCCGTTTTCTATTGTGTCAGGTAGTGTCAGAGAAAACAGATCCATCCCCATTGACTTGCATTGGGGGTCATGATGGATCCGTCTTGCTCTGCATCCCAGGATGGAAAGAAAACCGTAGCAGGCTGCAGTTTGGTCTCTGGTATGAGAACACAACTAAATGGAACAGAATGAATTTTGGAGCACTCCGTTCTGTTCAGTTCAGTTTTGTCCCCATTGACAATGAATGGGGACAAAACTGAAGCGTTTTTTTCCGGTATTGAGACCCTATGACGGAACTCAATACCGGGAAAACTTAAACGCTAGTGTGAAAGTAGCCTAATGCAGAGTTTTGTGTGTATAATATGAGTAATGCAGAGCTGTGTGTGAAAATAGGAGTAAGGCTACATTCACACGAATGGTTTTTGCGGGCTTCGAGCCGCATATTTTGCATCTGAGATCTGAACCCATTCATTTCTATGTCAACAGTAGGCATTTCTATGATTGCCGTGGCATGTGCAGTCCACAAATTGCGGTATGCACATGGGCCGGTATCAGTGGTTTGCGGATCCGCAATATGCGGATCCGCAAAACACAAAAGTCGTGTGAATGTAGCCTAATGCAGAGCTGTGTGTGTATAATATGAGTAATGCAGAGCTGTGTGTGTATAATATGGTAATGCAGAGCTGTGTGTGTGTGTATAATATGGGTAATGCAGAGCTCTGTGTGTGTGTATAATATGAGTAATGCAGAGCTGTGTGTGTATAATATGAGTAATGCAGAGCTGTGTGTGTGTGTGTGTATAATATGGGTAATGCAGAGCTCTGTGTGTGTGTATAATATGAGTAATGCAGAGCTGTGTGTGTATAATATGAGTAATGCAGAGCTGTGTGTGTATAATATGGTAATGCAGAGCTGTGTGTGTGTGTATAATATGGGTAATGCAGAGCTCTGTGTGTGTGTATAATATGAGTAATGCAGAGCTGTGTGTATATATTTTGAATGCTGTAGATCTGTGTGTGTATTTGTATAATTGCATGATCAGGAAGAGTAAAAAAAAATACCAAAAAAATCTAGCAGAAGAAACATGGCAGGACACCGCGGAGCAATAACAGAGGACACATGTGCCTGGTCAGCAGATGACACACTAAGATTAACAGGAGCTGACCAAAACTATTAACCTGCTCTACGCTAGACTCCATTGTTAGTGACCTGGACCCCTCCACTTCATTAAACCACCGGGGAAGGTTGAATTAGTAAAAATTTTGTTTTCTAACTTTCTGTTGTCTAAACCTGGGGTGCGTCTTATAGTCCAAATAATAGGGTGATCCAATTCTTATATAAAAATACCAACCCAGGATTTTCCTATAGTAACTGTTTGTGCCTAGAAATCTCTTGCATTTCAAGCCTCCCTGACACCGGCCAGCAGTATGTATCTATTGTGCAACACAGAAACCAGAAATGAGGCAATAGTTGCTGTTTTTCCCACAAGTGCACTTCTCAGAATTGAACAGTACATGACCTGCCAATTCACTCTGTGCATAACCCATCTGCTCCAGGGTGCACTTTGCTTCATGCAGCTGCAGGCCCACAAGCCAGTCTAGACCACCACTAACAAAAATGTCCATGCCTCCAGGGCAGGATTCCTCACCTCCGGTTTTCATGGCCCACCTACCGGTCATGTTTTCAGGATTTCCTTAGGCCCCTTTCACACCAGCGTGTCCGGATTTGGTCCGGATGCGTTCAGGAAAATCCGCACGCATCCGCACCAAATCCGCACGCAATTGCAGTCAGTTTTGACTGCGATTGCGTATGTTCTTTCAGTTTTTTCCGCGCGGGTGCGAAGTGCTTTGATGCGTTTATCACGCGCGTGCGAAAAAACTGAATGTTTACAAACAACATCTCTTAGCAACCATGCGTTAAAACCGCATTGCACCCGCACTTGTGTGCGGATGCAATGCGATTTTCACGCAGACCCATTCACTTCAATGGGGCCAGTTCTGCGTGAAAAACGCAGAATATAGAACATGCTGCGTTTTTCACGCAACGCAGAAGTGATGCGTGAAAAAAAACGCTCATGTGAAAAGCCACATTAAAATGAATGGGTCAGGATTCAGTGCGGGTGCAATGCGTTCGCATCACGCATTGCACCCGCGCGGAAATCTCGCCCGTGTGAAAGGGGCCTTAGTATTGAGCAGGTGATACAAATGGTGTCAATATATAAGAACTTACCCCAGGTATTCATTCTGTGGGATCTTTTCAAATGATGATCGACAGGTGAACCCTGAGGACTGGAGTTTCTCTAGGTCAGGGATGCTCAACCTGCGGCCCTCCAGCTGTTGTAAAACTACAACTCCCACCATGCCCAGCTGTAGGCTGTCCAGGCATGTTGGGAGTTGTAGTTTTGCAACAGCTGGGGGGCCACAAGAAGTTTTGTTATAGTTTTTTTTAGATTTCTCAAAATTACACAAAAACTGCTGCATCTCTGAAATGCTGAAAAAATTCTCATCTTAAAACATTCTTAGGTTTAAATTATAACTTTTACTGTAATTTCCACAACAGTATTTTGTTGTAATTTAGCAAAAAAAAAAAAAAGTGTTTAAAAAATCATGTAAAAAAAAAATTGGATTGCACTGTGTGAACAGATGTGTACACAACTTTGTCTTGTTTAACACTGCCGGCAGAATGCATGCAAAGTTATTTGTCTGGCCGATTCTCGGCATAATTGCCGGATTGCGGCTAGATCACTGCCGTACCTCGTTATAGTAATGGTGCTGGATGGCATTCCGGTATACAGAAGGATGCTCCCAGCCGGAACAGCCTGGCGGATCACCAAACACAAACGCTAAACAAGCCATAGGCCCCTTTCACACGAGCGAGTTTTCAGCGCGGGTGCAATGCATGACGTGAACGGATAGCGCCCGCACTGAATCCTGACCTATTCATTTCAATGGGTCTGTGTACATGAGCGTTTTTTTTCCCGCATCAGTTCTGAGTTGTGTGAAAAACGCAGCCTGTTCTATATTCTGTGTTTTTCACGCAGCCCTGGCCCCATAGAAGTGAATGGGGCTTCAGTGAAAAACGCATTGCATCCTGAAGCAAGTGCGGATACAGTGCGTTTTTCACTGATGGTTGCTAAGAGATGTTGTTTGTAAATCTACAGTTTTTATCACGGGCGTGAAAAACACATCAAAATGCATTGCACCCGGGTGGAAAAAACTGAACAACTGAACGCAATCGCAGACAAAACTGACTGAACTTGCTTGCAAAATGTTGCGAGTTTTCCTGAACGCATCCTGAGCCAATTCATCACGCTCGTGTGAAAGAGGCCTTAAAGGGATTTCTAGGATTTTATTATTGATGGCCTATCCCCAGGATATCTGATCAGCAGGGTCCAACACCCACCCGGCTGATCAGCTGATCAGGTGCAGCTCTCTCACTGGAAAAACAGTCCTGAAACTATACAGCTCCATCCCTTGTGTAGTGGACAAAGTTGGTAACTGCAGATTCCCTTCCATTTACTTCAATGGGAGGAGCACTGCAGTAACCAGCCCCATCCACTACACCAGGGATCAGCAACCTCCGGCACCCCAGCTGTTCTGAAACTACAACTCCCAGAATCCTCCTTTCACTTCTGTGGGAATTACAAGGATGGCCAAGTAAGTGTGCATGCTGGGAGTTGTAGTTTCACAGCAGCTGGAGTGCCGAAGGTTGCTGATCCCTGCACTACACAATCTGATACTGGTGGCCTGTCCTGAGGACTATCCTAGGCCATCAATATAAAAATCCCTCTACTTACAAGCACATGGTCCAATATGAATTGAATCGGGGACCCGTGATCGTTATTACAATGTGTGCACCATGTTACGGTGGTACTTACCTGGAACAGACTGGCGGCCTCTAATATTTTCTGCACATTTTGCTTTGTGATGACCACTTTGCTAGTGTAAGTATAATCCAAGATGGCCTGCATGGTTTCCGCTTCCACTCCCTGGATTATAATCTTGTCTTCGTACTTTTCTTTGAGATCATTGCAGAACATGGCTCTACGGAACAAAGACACAGCTGTGTCAGGAAAAGCAGAATCAGCGCATATTGTAAAAAATGTCAAGTCTGATGTCCAGAGCCTGGGATCTGCCCAGGTGATCAGCAAATTGCCACTGGTCCCAGTCTGTAAAAAAAATCCAACTGGATTAGGCCTCATTCACATGTCCGTAAAATGTGTCCGCATCCTTTCCGCATCCGTTTCCGCAATTGCGGACAATTATGCGGATTCATTTCAATGGGTCCCGAAAAAATGCGGACAGTACACCGTGTGGTGTCTGCATCCGTGTGTCCGTTCCGACTGTCCGCATAAAGAAATTCTCCTGTCCTACTTTTCTCCCGAATTGCGGTCCGTAGCACAATGAAAGTCTATGGATCTGCAAAAAACGGATGACATATGGATACATCCTTTCCGTTTTTTTACGGAAAAACGGAACAGATGTCCTGGAAAAATTTAGTTTTTTGCGGAACAACGGATCCGCAAAAAACTGACCGTTTTCCAGGATGTGCACAAATAAGGACGTGTGAATGAGGCCTTAAGTGGTATCATCCATCACATGTTACCCACCGAGGCTGCTTCTGGGTTAATGTAGTATTACATTGCGCCCACTCATATACGTGGGTGACCATGTAATACATGGCAGAGTATGGGTGCCACTCTTTCGCATGTGCATCCACCTTCCTTTAATTTCTATGGACGTTCTGTTCTAGAGATTGGTGCGGGTCCCCGAGGTGGGGGTTCCTAACAATATGTTCCCAATGTATGAGATGTGCCAGCCCCTTTAAGGCTCTATTTGAGTAAGCAATTATCGGTAGGAATGAACTTGTGGTTTCAAGTTTGGCGTACAAGATTCGGGTTATCTAAGAGTTTTGTTATGGATTCCGCTACCACGGACCATAATTTATGATCCGTGGTAGCAAAATCCATAACCGAATTTTTATAATCGTGTCGCTGATCAACAAGCAAACTCTCATTCTGTGACTGATTTGCATCTTTCATCAGGATGTCTGATTATTGGCAGCAGATCTACCTGTGTAATCAGGGGTGTGCTGCCGATAATCAATACAAGGACTGACTTCAGCAGCAATCCTCCCCCTCCATTCATTATCAAATAGGTTGGGGAAATGATCGACGTGTTTGTCATCAGCAGTTGCTCATGCCTTAACCCCTTCACCCCCGGAGCTTTTTTCGGTTCTGCATTTTCGTTTTGCGCTCCCTGCCTTCAAACAGCCATAACTCTTTTATTTTTCTGTTCACATAGCTGTATGAGGGCTTGTTTTTTGCGGGACAAGTTGTACTTTCCAACGCCATCATTTAATATTGCATACGGTGTAGTGGGAAGCGGGAAAAAAATTCCAAACCGGGTGAAATTGCAAAGAAAACGCTATTCCGCTACAGTTCTACGGGTTTCTTATTTACAGCGTTCGATGTGCATTAAAACTGATCCATTACTTTCATTCTACTGGTCAGAACGAATCCGGCAATACCTAATATGTATAGTTTTTCCTGCGTTTTCATAGTGATAAAATAATTAGAAAGTTGCCCTTTTTTTTTTTTTTTTTTTCCTTGTCAAATCTTGACCCCTATAACTTTTTGGTATTTATGTGTACAGAGCTGTATGGGGGCTCATTTTTTGCGGGACGATCTGAAGTTTTTATTGATACCATTCTGGGGTGTGTATGACTTTTTGATCACTTTTTATTTAATTTTTTTTAGAAAAAAAAAGCGACAAAAAACGGCAAATCGCCATTTGGACGCTTTTTTCCGCCACACAATTCGCTGTATTGAATTTTTTTTTATATTTTAAAAGTACGGGCGTTTTCGGTCACGATGATACCCATGATGTCTATATTTATTGTTATTTAGGTATTTATTTTTTACTTATACGGAAAGGGGGGTGATTTGAACTTTTACATCTTTTTTATTTTTTATATATTTTTTAACTTTTTTTTTAAATTTTTTTTTACTATTAGAAAGCTCAAATATGGGCTTATATATTGTGGCTTTTTTTTTTCTTTATGAGCAATTCTGGGTTTTTATAGACTCAGAAAGCCATGAATTGCTCATTTCTTATCCTGGCCTGCCATCTAGTGGCCAGAATAAGAATTGCACTTTGAAAACTGTAATCCTCACCAGCGAGGATTACAGTTTTCATATGGTGTACAGACACCCCGATTGGCCACACGGGGTGTCTGTACACCGCTTCCGGGTTTAGCCGCAACTAGATGCCGTGATCACGTGTGATCACGGCATCTAGTCAACCCGGAAGACGCCGCCGATGTAGTAGGTAGCGGCAAGTCTCTGCTGTTAGAAACAGCAGAGACTTGCCGGCCATGACGCCCGCCGCACCCGCGAGCGGGCGCCATGTGCCCGCATCGCCCCAGCGCCGTACATGTACGGCGCTGGGGGTGAAGGGGTTAAAATCCAGCAGTCTAATAGGACTTTAAGAGCCAAGCTTATGCATGAGTTTAACGGCTCATTCAGACAGTTGCAAAAAGGCGGATCCGTTTTTTTTTTGCGGATTAGATGCAGACCTATTCACTTCCATGGGCCCTTTTTGTTCTGTTCCACGGCTCCGCAAAACAAATAAAACATGTCCTATACTTGTCAGTGACAATCAGGATGTGGCCCCATTGAAGTCTATGGGTCCGCAGAATAAAATTAGTTTTTTTTGTGGACATGATAAACTGTCTGCAAAAAAGTGGATCTGCATTTTTGCGGACAGCATATGGCCATCTGAATGAGCCCTCATTCAGTTTAATATCCACTTAATAACCCAACCAACAGAGTCGATTACTCTGGCTGCTCTGGTTGAGACCACCATGGTCATCTTGTAGATTAGAAAAGTGCTGGTAGCGTGTATGGCTGAGTCTTTTTTCCCTGACGTATGTGTAGTGAGGACCCACCCCCTTGTCACGTGCACAGGGGCCATAGATGTAGTGTAGACAAGTGAAGGCGTGATGATTGAGATGGATAAGCAGCCACTGATAGCTCAGCAGGTCGGGTTTGTCTATGGTCATCAGTATGTTATCTCCACAGTACAAGACATGGAGACCAATCTGCCCTTGTATAGCCACGTCATTTACCGTATATGCCGGCGTATAAGACGACTGGGCGTATAAGACGACCCCCAACTTCTGCCCTAAAAATATAGAATTTGGTATATACTCACTGTATAAGACTACCCCTCTCCCAAATGAAAAAAAGTCTGCTTTGATTTCAACATGTTAATTTTAATTCAAATGCATATGACATGCAGGTACTGTATATAGCAGCAAAACTGTCACTTATAAACATAAGGTTGTTTCAAACATGTACGGTAAAGCTAAAACTTTGCAAAACAAACAAGAGAGCAAGTGCCTGGTGATCATAACTGTAAGCTGCGATATTGTAACAGGTCTTGCTGGCATGACAGTTTCCCTTTAAAAGCCTTCAAAATCCTCCTGAGAATATAGAGAATAGTATGCTACTTCAGTATGCTAAGAGCAGGGGGCCGCACTGTGTGAGGTATAACCAATAGGATTAGTGCAGGGGCGGGGAGTCACCGGGAGGAGAAGGGGGCGGGGTCGGCACTTATTGTAGCAATATGCACACTTACACCAGCATGTAAGCTCTTCATTAATATCACAGCATGGATGCGAGGTGAATCTGGCGTTACTGCACCGCCAGCTTTCCCCTCGCATCCATGCTGTGATATTAATGAAGATCCGACATGCTTCTGTAAGTGCCGCCTGTGACCCCCAGCTCTGTGACGCCGACCGCTGTGACGGGGCGGCTGCATTAGCATACAGCGCGCCGCCCCGTCAGCGCGTACTAAGCCTCTTCTAATGACTGTGAGAGGCGGACTGCCGCGCATGCGCGGCGGTCCCAGGAAGCGGCTCTCTACGCGCTGACGGGGAAAAAAAAAACACCTCACACAGTGCGGCCCCCGTATATCCGGCGTATAAGACGACCCCCCACTGTAGCCATTATTTTAAGGGGTTAAAAAGTAGTCTTATACGCCAGTATATACTGTAGCTTTTTTCATCCTGCAATGCTGCAGATCTGCCAAGGATTCCTATCACTTTCCATATAAAACTATTGGCAGCAGCTGATGGGAAAATATTTTGTGGATTTTAACGAAATGCAGTAAATTAATACCTGAAATCTCTGCTGTTTCATTCCTATTAGCGCCATATAACTGAGAAATAATAGACAGATAGGTTTAAAGGGGTATTCCAGTTGTTAGAAGTTATCCCCCTAGCCACAGGGTACCTGTTCTCGTGATCGCTGCAGTGGTAGGACCCCCACCAATCTCATAGTTAACTCCTAGGGGATAGCTTTTAACAACTGGAATACCACTATGGACAAGTGAAAGATTATGGGGGTCATTTATTATACTGAAATATGCCTAAATTAGGGGTATTTAGACGCAGATGGTGGCGCAACTAACCGTGTGACTTTGTCCCGCTCACACCAGGTATAAAATTGTCCCGTCTCATTTACCATTTTCTATGTCTGTTTTAGGCATAGAAAAGGGTCTAAATTTAAGATAGATCTTAAATTAAGGGGCTCTGTCACTAGGTTGTAACCTATGTATTTAAATACATAGGTTACAAGGCCTAGTGACAACTTTTAAAATCATACCTTTCATGCAGAGTTCTGCGCAGAGGTCGCGTAGAAATTTAAACTTGAAAAAGTATGCAAATGAGCCATCGGAGCACCGCTCCTTCACCGCCCCCCCGGGCCCGAGGCACGTCCCCTGTCTCTAATCACGCCCCTTTCTGTATTTGATAGACACCACCTATTGCTGAACTCTCGCGCATGCGCCCTAAAATTCTCTCCCGGCGCATGCGCAGTAGCGCTTGCAGTGTCTACACTGCAAGCACTGTCTTCTCTTCTGCGCACGCGCCGTCACTCCTGGGACTAGCGAAGTGACGGCGCGTGCGTAGAAGAGAAGACAGCGCTTGCAGTGTAGACACTGCAAGCGCTACTGCGCATGCGCCGGGAGAGAATTTTAGGGCGCATGCGAGAGAGTTCAGCGCTAGACTTACCAGTCTAGCGCTGTCTATCAAATACAGAAAGGGGCGTGATTAGAGACAGGGGACGTGCCTCGGGCCCGGGGGGGCGGTGAAGGAGCGGTGCTCCAGAGGAAAGAGGCCGCCCCCCGGTGCTCCGATGGCTCATTTGCATACTTTTTCAAGTTTAAATTTCTACGCGACCGCTGCGCAGAACTCTGCATGAAAGGTATGATTTTAAAAGTTGTCACTAGGACTTGTAACCTATGTATTTAAATACATAGGTTACAACCTAGTGACAGAGCCTCTTTAAGCTGTCTTACATTTAGGTCTGGCTTTGGATGCTCCGAAGTTATGGAGAGGCTGGCGCCTCTTCATAACTTCAGCAGATCCACGGCCAGTTTAGAGCTTTATTAAGACTGGCAGCTAAAACGCCGGTCTTAATAAATGACCCACTATGTTACTAGCTGCAAATGATCAGCTGCATAATTTGTACCAAAAAGATTCCATATTTTCGTAGATCGTGTGGATGAGACTGAGTTTCCACTTGCAGGTTTTTTTGATACAGTTTCTGAAGCCAAAGCCAGAAACAGATCGTGCACGGAGGGCAGATATAGAAATACTGAGTTTGCTTCTCTTTTTGAGTCTATTATTGGCATTGACAGAGATTTCTACAGCAAAATTACATGAATGACACATATGTACTAATGTCAGTGCACCTAGACTTTGGCGTACATTGCACAAAATGTGGAGCAATTTGGTGCATTTAGGTTAAGAAAAGTTATGTGTCTAGCCTGAAAAGATGGTAGGGCTTACTGGAAAAGGGGTGTGACCTCGTGGGGCAGGGGTCTTGGCCTAAGATGCAACGTTTTGCACCAAAATTGCACCTCAATTCTGTCCCAAAATTCTGTTTCCAACTAAACCAACTAATAGTTAGTATAGAGTCAGAGAAAATTGTCAGTCCATTTATCATCCAGCCTGAGCCCATTCCCATTCAAAAGCAGCATCGCCATGACAGGCTGTCACATAGCAATGCTTCCAACTGTATATGGAAAAATAGCTGTGTAATATAAACCTATACATTCTAAATATAATATATATAAATATATATATATATATATATATATATATATAGAGAGAGAGAGAGAGAGAGAGAGAGGGTATATATTGCATTTAGAGTATATATAGAGAGAAAATGTTATTTTCTCCAGAATGAAGCAATGGATCTGCATAACAGAGGTATGTTTTCAGTCAGCACAGTCATCCCTACCAGACATTATGCCTGGTTTATTAGGGTTGATTCTGCTGACAGGTGCTCTTTAGGCTAGGTCAACATGGTTGGATTTCTTGCAACTGCCGCGGCGATCCCATTCATTTCTATGGGATCCCCGCTACTCAGGGATCCTGGCTGCGATGGGTGTCATGTGACAACTGTCACCGTGTAGCCCTATCCTTAGGTTATGCACATTTCCACCAGTACCTTATCCAAAAACAATATATTTTTTATTTATTTATTTTATGCACTTATATAGCGCTACTATATTCCGTAGCACTTTACAGACAGTCTGTCCATAATGGAGCTCACAATCTAAGTTCCCAATCAGTATGTCTTTGGAGTGAGGGTGGAAACCGGAGTACCGAAACAACCCAATAAACTGACATCAAAACTGAAATTAAAGAATTCCCATCAGAATCTTATTATGCTATGTGCCCCACGTCTTACTTTATACAGATATATACATAGTATTACCCCATTTTGAGATCTCCGACCCCCTGGGACTCTATTCTAGAGATCTAGAGATTCTATTGACCAGCGTTAGTCGTTTATCATTCAAGCCTACTTTATAGATCTCTCCTGCCTATAAAAAACTCAAATGCCCTCATTAGATTTATTGAGTAAAATTTTGGTACTTTCATGATGACGGTGGATTAGATATTTTACGATTTGATCTTCTGTATGACACTTTGGAACAAAACAGACAGCTAGACACGCTCCTAAAGAAGAGGCTCCTCAGTTTCCCAATGGTTATGGTTAGATATAATATAATGTAAATGACTGTAGATTGCATCAAGTACACATAATACAAGGCACGGTATGAAGCTATTTCTGGCACTCTGCCATATACTATACCGGGGGTCAGCAACCTCCAGCACTCCAGGTATTGTGAAACTACATCTCCCATCATGGCTGCTCTCTAAACTCCCACACAAGTGGAAAGAGCATGCTGGGAATTGTAGTTTCACAACAGCTGGAGTGCCAAAGGTTGCTGATCCCTGTACTATACCATATATATCATTTTCTACTGCACTGACCTATGAGTATATTTTTGGATAAAAGTGAAAAAGGAATTAATTTTAGTGCATCTGATAATATATTATTGTGAATTATATAGATGTTATTCATATTAACATCCATCTCAGATGAAGTTTTGCAGTTGACTGGATAATGGTCATTGCTATGTATCAAGTCAACTTTACACACTAGGCGCTGTTCACACATTGCAGTCTGTAGTGCTCCATCCAAAATACTAGAGCACAAACGGAAACTTAACAAAGCCCATTACAAGTCAATGGCACCTGTCAGGATTTGATGGGATCCATTGTAGTTTTCATGGGTTCACTCTGAATGATATGAAGCCATGGTATTAGTGTGAACATTAGTGTGGGTTATTATTCAAACATTTTTATACATTTTATAAATTAAATTTTTAACTTCTTCTGTTAAACAGATCTTTTTGGCCAATAAGAAATAAAATCTAATAAATCCATCTGAAAATCAATTATTCTAGGCCTCAACCTCTAGAACTGTCATTATAATAACAATGGTCATCATGCCCATTATTATTAAAAATTAAAATTGACGCTAGAACTTATTTTCTCTATTATCATCACAACTTAGCAATGCCATCGGTATCTTACCTGAAGTAATTGCTGGCGGCGGCCAGTACGACGCGGTGGCATGAGAATACGCTATTGCCGACACACAGCACTACATCTGTCAGCGACTTCTCCAGCCTCAGGTTTTCGAGCCCATTCTGAAGAGACAATGTAAATCCAGTGTCATCAAATCTTCGGACATCTCCACTGGATTTTTCAATGAGTTCCTCCAATTCTTTGGGGCATTCCCTGTTAAGTGAGATGATAAAGTCATCAGTGCTGTTTTCCACTGATTCTCCCATAATTGCGCCCTGTGGGTGACTCGGAGGGTCTACTACTGTGCTTCTGATGCAGTTAGGTCACACTTAACAAGTGGAGCGGATTTCCTGCCCGTGACTCTAAACTTATCTAGAACTGTCACACGCAAAACAGGAAATCTTACACTTTCTCAGTTGACAGTCAAAATAGATTAATTGTATGGGTTAATGCAGCTTGTGCTGGAGCATAAAGCACAGCAACAAACAACAGCATATAACATAGGAAATAATACAGATGGCCGTCGTAAAAATAAATACACAAGAATTCAAGGGGATTATCCAGGATATTTTTTAATGTCCCTACCTGTTAAGAGAGTCATGCTTACCTGCTCCCAGGAGGTCCGTTCAGGCACAATGGTTCCCATACTGTTATGTAATCGATGTGCATGGACATGGTCACGTGCACTGCTGCAGCCAATGACTGGCCTCAGCAGTGATATGTCCCCAAGCACATCCCTCTTGGTAACAGGTCAATGCTGAGGCTAGTCATTAGCAGCAATGGCACACATGACCTGCAGGAAGTTTATATGTGGGGGCCAAAAGTCTGGGGAAGACAGCCAGGGAGTTAGGGAGCCCAAAGAAAGTGGAAGGGAGCAGATAGGATCATACTGGGGGGGGAGAGGTATTTTGAAAAATACTAGACAACCCTAGTTGTCTTCATTACTGGAGAATATTTTGCACATGAGTGATAGTCACAGTGATACCATAGGTAGGGACAATACACAGGGGTGCACCTAGCCTTTCTGTTGTCTGAGGCAAAAAGGGAAACGGCACCCCCCCATGCCAATTTCTTAACCAAACCCCTCACCACAATGAAAGCGCTCATTGCCCATGGCCATTCTGCTGCCCCCTCTTGCCCCTTTCTGGTGCTACCTGAGGCAATTGCCTCACCTGGCCTCATTGGTGGTGCACCCCTGACAATACACACAGTATTCAAGCAGGGCAGGGGTGTAGCTATAGGGGAAGCAGGAGATGCAGCTGCTTTGGGGCCCAAATTCAGAAGGGGTCTACCCAGGATGAGGACAAAAAGATTTTATTGTACTGGTTGCAGCTCCACTCCACGGAAACCAAGGTTCCAAAACCAAGGGATAAGCGAATACACTTCGGATGAAACATCCAATGTCAATTTGCATAAAACTTTGTTTCAATTACTGATAGAATCATCAATACATTCTAAATCTCCTTATTATGGGCTGATAAAAATGTCTTGAGACACTGTGATTCGTGACACCCTTTAAGATGACAGAACTATGTTTTTTCATTCGCAATCTTATGTTCTGTATCGTGCGGCCTTCATATTGGAGGCCACAAGAGCATTGCAGGAGACAGATAACATAGCTTTTGGTACAATTTTTTTTAAAAAATGTAATATAAAAAAACTTCTCCTGTGGTCTGAGAGCAAAAAAAAACCTAGTCCCATGAGCAATGTTAGAGCAGCATAGGCAGAGTTTACCGCCACATCTGAATTAACTATTAGGTTTGTAAGAAAGGAGGATTGAGCTGGATCTGATTGTTTTTTATATGATTTCAATTGGCTAGGTGCCAGAATATTGTTCAGTGTTCTGGCCCTCCTATTTGTCACCCTAGGTTTCGCTGGCACTAATTTTCTAACGACTGGACCAATGAGAATAATAAGCCAGTGTTTGGCTAGAACCTTCTTTACTTGTGTTTATGCTACGTTAAAAGTAGAAATAAAATTCAGGGAGTATTTATTCGTAATGTCGGATTTTCTTCTAGACCAGGCCTGCTCAACCTGCGGCTGCAAAACTACAACTCCCATCATTCCTGGACAGCCTACAGCTATCAGCCTACAGAAGGGCATGGTGAGAGTTGTAGTTTTACAACAACTGGAGGGCCGTAGGTTGAGCATCCATGTTTTAGACCATTCTTCTGTTTCAGTGTTTTAACCTTGTTATATGCTGCTGTGACAGTACTCCTGGGATATTTTTTCTCTCGAAATCTTGCAGATAAAATCTGGGCCTGTATTTTAATATCAACGTCACAAGTGCAGTTTTTACGTAAATATTGACTGTAGGGGACATTGCACAACCAGAAAGGCAAATGTCCACTATTAAACTAAAGGTAACAATTGATTTCAAAGGTTTTAAAAATGTTTTGGTAGCTACAGAATTATTAACAGGGTTCTTACAACTAATCAGATCCAAAAAGGGTATCTGGGTTTCAGAAAAGTGCGTAGTGAACCAAACTATAACTATTAAGTTCCTCAATGAAGTTGACCACCTCCAGGTGGGTATAGGTCCAGAGAAAAATAGGTCATCGATAAAGCTTTTATATAGTAATATATGTTGATCATGTCAAATCATGAATGAATCATATGTGGGCAGAGCTTGTAATATTATCATGGGCTGACCCTTGTGTTGTCATTTCCTGTTTTACCCCTATATTAGTCTTGGTGGTTTTTATTCATTTGTTATGTGCCTGATGAAGAGATAAACCGTAGCACTTTTGCACTTTATTTTGTTTTGATAAATTTGTCAACTTCAGGAGCACTCTGGAATCTCCAATCCATATAATGATGTCATAGTACAAGGATAACAGACAGTGATGTCACAGTACAAGGATGACAGACAGTGATGTCACAGTACAAGGATGACAGACAGTGATGTCACAGTACAAGGATGACAGACAGTGATGTGATAGTACAGGGATAACAAACAGTTATGTCACAGTACAAGGATGACAAACAGTGATGTCACTGTAAGAGGATCACAGACAGTGATGTCACAGTACAAGGATAACAAACAGTGATGGTCACAGTACAAGGATAACAGACAGTGATGTCACAGTACAAGGATAACAGACAGTGATGTCACAGTACAAGGATAACAGACAGTGATGTCACAGTACAAGGATAACAGACAGTGATGTCATAGCACAAGGATAACAGACAGTGATGTCATAGCACAAGGATAACAGACAGTGATGTCATAGCACAAGGATAACAGACAGTGATGTCACAGTACAGGGATAACAGACAGTGATGTCACAGTACAAGGATAACAGACAGTGATGTCACAGTACAAGGATAACAGACAGTGATGTCATAGCACAAGGATAACAGACAGTGATGTCACACTAGAGGGATAATAAACAGTGATGCCACAGTACCTTATAATAAACAGCAATTTCACAGTACAAGGATAATAAATAATTATGTCACAGTACAAGGATACTATACAGTGTTGTCATAGTATAGAGATAATAAACAGCAATTTCACAGTACAAGGATAATAAACAGCAATTTCACAGTACAAGGATAATAAACAGTGATGTCACAGTACAAGGATAATAAACAGTGATGTGACAGTACAGGGATAATAAACAGTTATGTCCATATGAGTTTTCATTGGGCCTTGTCTGGTACCAGGGTCTTCTCTGACTTAATAGTTGTTCTAGACTTGCTCAGCACCTAATGCAACCTGAGTCCTTGGTTTATGTTGCCTATTCATGGGGACTTGTTAAAGGTCTAGGTCCTGGCAATGGTGCCAAACAGTTTTTCCCCATTTTAGTCTCATGGTGATATATTTGGTGGCTGTGGTTGTACTTCAGACTATCCCCCTCATTCTGATATTCTTCCAAAAAAAGACACTGTACCTAAGTAAAGGCACTGTACTGTTCACGTCAAGATAATACATGAAATTCATTTTCACCGACTCTCTAACCGCTAAAACGTAAATGTCTAACATATACATTTACTGATGGATATAAAGGTGCCCATACACATTGAGCAGAACATGCCGAATTTGGTGGGACCCTATACCTTATCTTATGTGTATGGGAACGTGCCCACTCTCCTCAGATAACGTTGAGGGAAAGAAGGATTGGGTGTGTTGAACTTCAACATCCCTAAAAAGTTGTTGTCCACAGGAGGAAAAAATGGCTACAGAGGCGCTTAGCAGTGGCCTACTCCATATGTGCACGTGTGAGGGAAGGAATAGATGTCTCAATAGCTATGTGTATGGCCAGCTTTAGTCAGCTATGGTAGGGGTATGGGCAGCTTTAGATATGTGTCAATTGTGATAGAGTGATAATCAAGAGTGATAGTTCTACCTTGTATCACTAATCCTTTTATGCAATTATCAGGCAATAACTGCTACGACTGCATGTAGTGGCACTTGTAGACCTCATGGTCCAGTGATTTTACAGTGATACCTATTTTTTGGAGACTGCTATTGTAGGTATTGTGTCGAACAGCTTTCTGATTACTCCCCTGCTTGATGATCTGTTCCTACGTGGGCCAAGTTGAGCTATTTCTACGTGGGAACAGCAGGACGACCTTTTAACTGGTGGTAGAATATTACTCACAGCTCAGAAAAACAAAGCAATAACCAGCAAAATGTTTTTGATGCTCTATTTTCCATTTATACACAAAAATATTTCCATAAACTGCTGGGGACAATGATTGGCGTGCAGGACGTCACTGATGCAACCGAAACCATATATCATAGGCCCAGCCCAGTGAATTGGACAACCCCTTGGAGGAGGCTTGGGAAGGCATGGTAAGTTTTTTTTAATTAACAGACCCCGCAGTTTCGAAATCTTAAAAAAGAACGCAGAAAACCCCTTTAAGACAGTCTGATCTAATTTTGACGTTTCAAGACAGAAATACAAGTGGGTAGCAAGTAATAAAAAAAATCTTGTGCTGAACCTCAGAGTCGGGGTAGGGAAACAATTTAATTGTGTGGATCAGTCAACAACTTTATTGCTTAGACAATGTAATATCCATTACAATTTTCATAAAATCGCTAGTTATCACTACCCTTTAAATTAAAGGGATTTTTCTTCTGTAATTCTGTAATGTATTTCTTTTACCTTTATCCCTCCTATCTTCCGTTCTGGGCTGTGGTCACATGACCATGTCCATGCGTGTCAGTGATAGGGGAGTGTCTATGTAACTAGCTGGTGGGAGGAGCTATAAACTAGCTGGGTGTTGTTAGGGGCAGTGATAGGGGAGTGCCTATGTAACTAGCTGGTGGGAGGAGCTATAAATTAGCTGGGTGTTGTTAGGGGCAGTGATAGGGGAGTCTCTATGTAACTAGCTGGTGGGAGGAGCTATAAACTAGCTGGGGGTGTTAGGGTCAGTGATAGGGGAGTGTCTATGTCACTAGCTGGTGGGAGGAGCTATAAACTAGCTGGGTGTTGATAGGGGCAGTGATAGGGAGTGTCTATGTAACTAGCTGGTGGGAGGAGCTATAAAGTAGCTGGGCTTTGTTAGGGGCAGTGATAGGGGAGTGTCTATGTAGGAGGAGCTATAACAGAAAAACACTTTAAATTAATTCTAATTTAGGCAGGAAAATGTGGATAGATCTGGCACCCAAATAAAAATGAATTCCTTTATTAACTCAGAACATAGTAGAAAAATATTAAAACCACTGTTGTTTACGCATTTCGGGCATACAAGCCCTTCCTCATAGTCTATGACCATAGGAGGGCTTACAGTGATTTGTATGTCTTCCATTTTGTAATTATTGCTCCAACAGTTGATTTCTTCACATCAAGCTGCTTGCCTATTGCAGATTCAGTCTTCCCAGCCGGGTGCAGGTCTACAATTTTGTTTCTGGTGTCCTTCGACAGCACTTTGGTCTTCACCATAGTGGAGTTTGGAGTGTGACTGTTTGAGGTTGTGGACAGGTGTCTTTTATACTGATAACAAGTTCAAACAGCTGCCATTACTACAGGTAATGAGTGGAGGACAGAGGAGCCTCTCAAAGAAGAAGTTACAGGTCTGTGAGAGCCAGAAATCTTGCTTGTTTGTAGGTGACCAGATACTTATTTTCCACCATAATTTGCAAATAAATTCTTAAAAATCAGACAATGTGATTTTCTGGATTTGTTTTCTCATTTTGTCTCTCATAGTTGAGGTCTACCTATGATGTCAATTACAGGCCTCTCTCATCTTTTTAAGTGGGAGAACTTGCACAATTGATGGCTGACTAAATCCTTTTTTTTCCCGCTGTATGTTTTGCAGAATATGTTGTATTTTTAATGCCACTATTTAATTTACCATGTCTTTTATTAGAAAATGGGGAAAAAATCTTTTTGGGGTGAAAATAAAAAAAAAAAAAAACACAATTACTACAAGGTTTTTTGAGTTCTAATATTGAGGCATTCACTGTACACTAAAAATGACATGATGTCAATATTTTGCTGGTCAATACAATTATGGCGGTACCAAATTTGTATTGAAAGCCATTTTCTGACAACAACTTTTTTATATTTTGGAGTACATACTAATTTTTGATCGCTGTTATTCAATTTTTGAGGGGACAAGGTGCCTGAAAAAGGGTGAATCATATGTTTTTTTTCTATCACGATATACACTGCACAGGAAAAATATTTTTCTATTTTAAAAGTTCAGACATTTTTGGACGATACTTGTAATGTTTATTTTTTTTAAATTTTTATATGTAAAATTAGCAAACGGGGTGATTAGAAATTTTAATATTTTTATTTATTTGGGTTTTTTTACATAACTTTAAGCCACATTAGGGTCCTGGAACCTCCAATCTTCTAATTTATTGTCTCATAGATCATAATAGATAACTATTATGGTCTATGGCAGTGATGCCCAACCTACAACCTGCGGGCCAGATGTGTCTTATGGGTACTCACCACTTCCTGGTCCTCCGCTCGGCTGTGCAGGGCTGCGCACAGCGTGAGGGCGCTCTGTGACCTCACGCTGTGTGCGCCAGTGCACAGAACAGCCGACTGCAGAAGGAAGAAGAACGCTGGAGCGGAGCATCGCCGGCATCCAGGAGCTGATGGAGCTGGGGGCTGCGGCTGCTGGGGGCTGATGGAGGCATTTGGGGGGCTAATGGAGGCAATTGAGGCTGATGGAGGCATTTGGGGGGCTGATGGAGGCATTTGGGGGACAGATGGAGGCAATTGGGGGCTGATGGAGGCAATTGGGGGCTGATGGAGGCAATTGGGGGCTGATGGAGGCATTTGGGGGGCTGATGGAGGCAATTGGAGGCTGATGGATGCATTTGGGGGGCTGATGGAGGCAATTAGGGGCTGATGGAGGCATTTGGGGGCTGATGGAGGCAATTGGGGACTGATGGAGGCAATTAGGGGCTGATGGAGGCAATCGGGGGCTAGCTGAGGCATTTGGGGGCTGATGGAGGCATTTGGGGGACTGATGGAGGAATTGGAGGCTGATATGAGAGGCCTGAGGCTTTTATCTGAGATCTGATTGGGGGTTATTCATATTGGGGTCTGATCTGAGGTCTTATTGGGGTCTTATTAACACTGGGGGTCTGATGGAGGCATTTGGGGGCTTATGGAGGTATTTGGGGGACTGATGGAGGCATTGGGGGCTAAAAGAAGCATTTGGGGGGCTGATGGAGGCATTTGGGGGGCTGATGGAGGCATTTGGGGGCTGATATGAGAGGCATGGGGCTCTTATCTGAGATCTGATTGGGGGTTATTCACATTGGGGTCTGATCTGAGGTCTTATTGGGGTCTTATTAACATTGGGGGTCTGATTGGGGCTGTCAGCTGAGGTCTGATGAAAAATATTTTTTTTCTTATTGTCCTCCTGTAACACCTAGGTGCGTCTTATAAACATCTGCAGACGTCACATTAATGAAATGACATCAAATAGTGAGTACAGAAATTATTTCTGGTTTATGATTTCTTTTTAATTCTTTTAATGACTGCATTTCTTTCTGGCAATGCTACCTGGTTCTGGCCCATGAAATTTATTCCATGTCTAGTGCAGCCCCCAGGTGAAAAAATGGTTGGGCACCACTGGTCAATGGGATTCTGACAGTCTGCCTGCTGATCTGTGCCTCGTTCACAGCTTTATACACAGTTTACCATGACAGTTCTATATGTAGCAAAGCTGTGTTTGTCAAAAAATAAATACCCTAGCAGAAGAAGCATGGAAGGACACCAAAGAGCACAGAGGACACATTTACATAGATAGGTATATTTAATGAGGTGACCACATGCGCCATTGCTGTTTGGTACCCTGGTCAGCAGCGGACACACTAAGATTAGACAGGACGCCAAACCCCAAAGGTAGTGACCTTGAGCTCTCTACTACATTAAAGGGGTTGTCCGAGTTATTTTTTTGTCCTTTATATGTTTCTAACTAATCAAATACAACAGCTTTTCCATACACTTTCTGCTTCTAAACTTCCTGGTTTCTCAGATTTCACTGAGGGTCACATAACCTGTGATGTCAGCTTCTCTTGCTGCTCTTCTGATATTGGTACACAAGCAGATAACAGCCTGTACATGAGATGTCACTGTGTTGGCCACGCCCCACTGCTCTGCTGGCTCCTGCTCTCTACATAGATTCTTTCAGAAAAACATTAACCCCTTCAGCCAGAACACACTCAAGGCTTTAGAACAGTAGCTGTAGGCAATGAAGAGACACAGGATCTGCCCTCCTCATCCTGCAGATACAAAGTTGACACTGGAGGAGATTTAGGGGGAAGTTCCTGTGTGCATCAGCAGTGTCATTGTACAGCTGGGACTTGTAGTCCTACACATACAACTTGCTGCTGAGTATCCTAGCAGGAAGACATGTCACTCAGGGCAGCACTTGTATTCACTCCTTTTGCAGAGCAGGGGGAGGGGCAGAGATTGTTGTTACTGCAGGTAAACAAAGAGCCAGATGAAATCCGGGTAAATTAGGAAATATAGATTTTTTTTGCCTAAAACTTGCTTAACTTAGTTATCTATTGCTGACCATTAGATTTACAGTACAATATTTTTCATTTCCAAAGTTTTTATTCATTTTATCAATAAGAAAACATGATTGACAGCAATCAGTCACAAGCTTTACAAGTAATATAACCTATAAGGCTACACAACGTCAATACAGGTGGACTGAGATAAAAGAAGCTAACAGTAGGTTTCGTACAATGTGCTGTCCAAAAAAAATAGAACAATAATGGATGCAGTGCAAGTGCGTCTCCAATGAACAGTCATGAAGATAACAACAAGTGAATTCTCAGTTTATCCTTTGAACATAAACAGGATAGAAAGTGTGTCCAGGTGAGTGCCGTCTATTTCTCAAACTGGTATCTTATTTATGCAAAATCAATACCTTAACATAAAGCGTACGAGGAAATAATACGATCAGGAAAAGGGTCAGTTCAAGAATGCCCCATATCGCAGGTTCGGTCAGCTGGAGTACCAGGTGCTCGTAGTCCAAAGCTGCCAAGTCTGCTTAAATTTGGATCCAGAAAGTCCCTGCATGTTCATCATTTTTTCATGTATGCAAGTGGTGTTCACTAATGCAATTACCTCCGATAACGGGGGAGTATGAGGGGACTTACAGTGTCTTGTGATCACAAGTTTTGATGCCATGAAAATATGCATCAGTAATGTTCTAATTGGATGGGGTAAAGTATTAATATTAATAAAGAGGAGTACCATATCAGGTAATATAGTTATTTTTAGTTTTTAGAGTGTTGACTCTCCGCCATAATGGGAGAATCTTAGGGCAAGACCACAATGTATGTAGTATAGAGCCTTGTTGCCCACAGTTTCTCCAACATTCAGGGGAGGATCCTGGATACATTATGGATAGTCTCGTGGGGGTATAATACCATCTCAGGCATGTTTTGTAAATTGCTTCTTGGTGGGTAACACATCTGAAAGCTTTCGTAGCAGCCCTAAAAGCGGAGTGCCATTGGTCTGGAGAGAAAGACAACTGTAGGTCAGCTCCCATTTAAAGTAGAACTCCCGCAAAAAATGTTATTCTCTGACCTGTTAGAAAGGTGTATGATATAATCTGTAGTGATTGTCGTTTTCTTAGCAGTGACTGTTTCTGTGAGTAAAAACCTCTCTTCTTATTGTAGCTGGGTCATGTGACCAACTTCCTGACCTCCAACTGACCCAGGACAGAAAGCCAGTAACTGCTCTATCCATTCCTATGGGAGCCTCACTTTCAGTCTCATAGGAATACATAGAGAATTAGACTTCCTGTCCACACATAAGTCTATGTGTGAGTTGGTGGGTCTAATTGCTGGTCACATGACACAGATAAGAAACTTCAGGATTATAGAAGTCAAAAATTCAGACACTGGTAAGAAAATGACATTCACTACAGATTATACCATGTACATTTCTAGCAGGACATGGAATAAAATTTTTGTCTGGAGTTCTTCTTTAACCAACGGAGTAGGTTTGGACCAGAGAGGTCCCTGGACCAACATATTGTAAAATAAGGATATGCCACCCCTTTTTGGGATTGTGTTGTGTAAATATCTAAGAGCTGCAGTAGGTATATGTTTTAGGTCTCCCTCATTTTTCCCTAAAAGGGATCTAATTTGGAGGAATTTGTAAAATGCTCTATTAGGTAGCTGGAAGGTTTGGTCATATGTGGGAATGACAAAATGCCATCCTGATCTCTCATGTCCTGTGTTGAGGAGATCCCATGTGAGGACCAGGTCATGAGATCCAGATCAGGGATAAGGTCTGCTAAGCATGATATATTGAGAGCATCAGGGGGGATATTCCTTTTGTCGGAAGAGTTACTCAAGTAGAAACTCCAGGCTTTAAGCGAGGTTTGGATTGCAGGTAAGGGTGATATCTGCGGTCTGTTACCCCATGCTACGTCCACTAGTGGGGAGCGAAGGGTAGAAATACCAAGTCTATATGGACCCAATGTTTATCTGGGGAATCTTTCCACCAGTGTACTAATTGGTATAGTAAGCTGGCACGGTAGTATAGCCTTAAATTAGGTACTCCCAAACCTCCTAATTGTTTGGGCATGGTTAGTGTAGAATAGGCTATTCTAGGACATTTGGATTCCCATATGAATGCCATCATCTGTTGTCTAGCTTTTTCAAAAAATGATTCTGGAATATGTATTGGGAGGGTCCTAAAGTGATATAGAAGTTTGGGTAGTAATAGCATTTTATAGGCTGCGACTCTCCCAAACCACGAGATCAGATAAGATTTGAGACCTTGTATATCTCTCTGGACAGCATCCAATAGAGGGTGAAAGTTGGTGTTGTATGTTTGAGATGTTGGAAATGTTAATTGGATTCCTAGATATTGTATATTCTTAGATTGCCAATCTAAAGGAAATTGGTTTTGTAGAGTTTGTAGAATATCTGAGGGGGACCCAAACAGGGAGGCACTGATATTTGTCTACATTTAGTTTATAGAAAGAAATGTTGCTAAATCTGTTCAAAAGGTCAAAAACCTTCGGTAGTGAAGAGTTAGGATTAGTGCAAGTAATAATAATATCGTCAGCAAAAAGTGCAAGTTTGTGTTCTCTTGTTCCCACCAAAATGCCTGTAATCTTTTCTTCCTGGCGAATTAGTTCAGCTAAGGGTTCAATTGAGAGTACAAAAACAGGGGAGAGAGGGGGCACCCCTGCCTGATACCATTGGTAAGAGAGAAGGAGGTGGAGGTGGTGCTATTGGTGAAAACCTTAGCACAAAGGTTAGAATATAAGGCAGAGATGGCAGAATAGATCGGGCCAGAGAAGCCAAACTTCCTCAGAACTGAGAATGCGTATGGCCAGCTTATCCTATCGAACACTTTTTTAGTATCAAGGGTAAAGAAAATAGATGGGTAGCACTATATTTTTTTCATAACTCGGACAACCCCTTTAAACTATCAGGGAAGGTTTAATAAGTAGAATATTTTTTTCTAATTTTCTGTTATCTAAGCATCTTATAGTCAGGTGCGTCCTATAGTCCAAAAATACGGTCTTCCACAGTGTGAGATGCTGTTTTCAGCAATGCCCACCTTGGGTAATAGAGGGTGCTCCCTAATAGATCATATGGAAATAGTGGGGGGTTTTCAGGGATTTACATACGGTATTGATGATATATTCTCCAACTTCAAGTACACCAGCCAACCTGATTATTTGACTTGATAATTAACTTGATAATTTCTCAGAATCTGTGTGCCCAAGCTGGTGGACCACCACAAATGGTAATTAACTACACGTCAGCAGGGTAGGCTTAAAGGGGTATTCTCATCTTAGACAATGCGATATGCCCCCATTGTCTTATAGGTGCGTGTCCCTCCACCGCTGGGACCTGCACCTATATCCAGAATGGAGCGGGGAGCGCTGCGCCTGGAGGACCCCGGGTCTCGGGCCACCATCAGGCGCAGCTCCCCGCTGCGCTCATAGAAATGAATGGGAGCGCAGCACGCAAGCGCGGCCACCGCTCCCATTCATTTCTATGGAGCCGACGGAAGTAGCCGAGCCAGCGCTCGGCTATTTTCGGCGGCCCCATAGTAATGAATGGAGGGCGGCTGCACATGCGCAGTGCGCCCTCATTCAGTTCGGGGGCTCCGTTCTGGATATAGATGCGTGTCCCAGCGGTGGGACCCACACCTATAAGACAATGGGGGCATATCCTAGCGATATGCCCCCATTGTCTAAAATGAGAATAACCCTTTAAGGTAGAATAATCCAAACCTCTTAACTACACGTTTTTACAAGAGAATTTATCCTGAAGCAGCATTTTTTTCTCATTTCTGTTGTCTCTCTATACCCAGAGCTTAGTGTATGCTATAAGGGGAAGCAGAAGTGCTGTAGACACTATGGACACTAGCAGTGATCTTATCTCTAGGATATCTGTCAGGTCTACCTAAACGTGTATAAATGAGAAAATTCTGCTTTCCTGGGTATTTATGGCCTATGCTGGGGGATGGGGGGCATCAATGAACTTCAGTATTAGGGGTTAAATGAAAAAAACTACAGCTTTGATTCTGTAGCTGAAGTGGGTTGATTTATACACAGAGCTCTTATCACAAGGACATATGTGTTTGGATGCAACAGTTGTCACCAAAATCTGCCATGTAACCCTAATTCACATTCAGCTTGTAAGAGCTCATATTAACCAGTGTATAAATAGAAGTGTGCGGTTCACATGATGCAGTCTGCCACACGGAGCTGAATTTCAAATACTACTAATGCCACTTCAAACAACACTGCTAGAATGCTAATCCTCCACAATCCTAGCCAGAGAGCGAGCATGGACACATTCACTACCGACGTGGTCTTATTAGCCGAAGGCGGCAGGGACACATATCTCTACCGACCTCCCCATACTAGCTTATTAGGTTATCTCTCCTGAGTACAAAAGGATCAGGCCTGTTGAGATCAAACCGCCTGACTCTGTTTATATTCTGTTGGGAAAAGTTAGGAGGCCCCCATACACATTAGATGGTCAGACGGTTAATCTAATTATATTGGTGGTGGAATGGGGATTTCACATTCAGCATAAAAAAATCCCCTGTACACGGTAGATTTTGCTGCAGTTTTCAACCATTGCAATGCTATAGCCAAATCCACATAGTGTATCTAACTCCTTGAATGTTCTTCAAAGTGTACCTGTACCTACAGTTGGGGATTGCGTTTATGCTCTGTTCACACCAAGGTGGCAGTATTTTTTGATGCAATGTGGTATTTGGTTCTGCTGGAGTGGTATTTTTACTGCACTATGGTATTGCTGGCCTCACCTATTTGTGTTTATCCCTGCATACCAGTGTTGTCCTGCCTTTTGTCAATTTGGACCCACCAACAACATGGGGCCACTTTTAGGTTTTCTTTCAGGGCCACTTTAAGTTCCCAGTCTGCCACCTGGGTTTGGCTAACATAAATCTAATGTATATGGCCACCTTTTGGCTTCAATAGATGATAAGCTTTTCACAGAAGTAGCATACAGAATGGCAAGGGTTCACAGGGCAAAACACACCATTCTATGTTATCATAGCTTTGTGGGGATAGTTGTCATGGATCCCAGACTTCAAAAGCCTAACATAAGTCATAGGACACAAGCTCTGCAAACTGTCATTACAATTGGTTCCACAAGAAGGCAGCAGGTTTGTCTGTTACCTTGCATTGACACATGCAAGACTTCAGGGTAGAGGTTGTTGTATATTTATTTTAATGCACTTATATAGCGCTACTTTATTCCGCAGCGCTTTACAGATATTAGCACCCAGCTGTCCCCAATAGGGCTCACAATCTAAGTTCTCTATCAATATGTCTTTGGAGAGTGGGAGGAAACTGGAGCAAATGGAGGAAATCCATGCAAACATGGGGAGAACATACAAACTCCATGCAGATGTTGTACTTGGCCCTTGCTAACCACTGAGCCACTGTGCTGCCCAATGAAAATCACATCCCAAATTTTGCTATAGGTTCCAGTAACTCTATGCAAACACAATTGCCTGTACATATCCCATGTTCTTTGTTTTCATCATGTCCACCAAAACACATATGTAACACGTTGTGAGGTGGGCGCTGCTTCTTCGATTCAATGGTCGGCTGCTTTCTACAAATGTCCCTATGTGAACTTGATTCCATAAAAAAGCAGACGACCACTTGTACCACAGCTGCTTTCACAGTGAACTTGGCCTATTGACAGAGGAATGGGTAATGAGGGATTCCTCGTTACAGCAGATTTAAACTGACATGGAATGTGCTTTATTTAAAAAGAAAAAGCTTTGGAAGCAATGATGTTGTCCCATATCCATCCCTGACATCTTCATAGCTCTGCTCTGTCTCAAGAAAACAAATGGGGAAAAAAGACACAAACATTGTACAATCACTGGAAAGACCTGGCTAAATAAATGGAGAAAAACACGAGAGAAAAAGAATCAAACACAACGTCAAAATGTACAAATGTTAAACAATGTTCTCAAAAAAGAAAGTCAAAATTGTGTTCTTAAAAGGTTTGTTCACCCCTGAGGGCTTTTCAGGAAAACCCCTCCAGCGTGGCCAGACCTGCAGAAGGAATCATACTTACCTGATCCCTGCTGCTGCGTTTTGGCCCTTTGGTACCCTAGTGCCACTACAGATCTCTGGTTTCCCCAGGTCAACATCTGGTTTGATGGGGATCATGTGGCTGCAGCCAAAGACTGTTCTTAGCAATGATATGCCCAACGGGCACATATGAACATGAGACCAACACAGATGCCTTCAGCTGCCAAGTGCACATGTAACACGTCAGCCAGATTCATATTTACAAAACTGAGACAGATGCCCTTCAGTAGTTAACTACTGATGACCTATCCTCAGGATAGGTCATCAGTATCTGATCGGTGGGGGTACGACAACCGGGACCCCCGCCGATCAGCTGTTTGAGAGCGTTGCTACCTTCTCGCTTACCAAGCATCGCGCCGTACATTGTATAGCGGCTGTACTTGGTATCGCGCTCAGCCTCATTCACTTAAATGGGGCTGAGCCACTCCTAGGCCACGTGACCAATGAACGTGATGTAACTGGCCTAGGAAAAGCTGAAAGAAGGCCGCGGCATTCACAGGAGCGCGAGTACCTTATCAAACAGCTGACCGGCGAGGGGTCCCAGGTGTCGGACCCCCACCGATCAGATACTGGTGACCTATCCTCAGGATAGGTCATCAGTACTAAAATCCCGGAAAAACCCCTTTAATGGTACACATCTGAACATATATTATATCAAGATCTTACAGGTGGTTTACGAATTCACCTAGAAGTAATAGACCCTAGTCGTAGGGGCTCATGCACACGTGTGTGCCCCGTATGTGCCCGTGTGTACGCCATTTGCGGTTGCGGACCCATTGACTAAAAGGATTCACGATCCCTAAGAGATGGCCTATAGGCCCTGTACTATATTTCTGTGGTGCGGAGGCACAGACCAAAATCCAATGGAAGTGCTTTGTATTGCTGCCATGGGCTTCCAATCCGTGCCTCCGCTCCGCACCATTGCGTATCTTGAGGATTGCAGACCCATTCAAGTCAATGGGTCCGCATCCGTGATACACTGCACACTGCCGATGCCCATATATTGCGGACCCACTGTTTGCAGTCCACAATATGGGCACGGGGCACACACGTTCGTGTGCATGAGCCCTAAGAGATCAGTCCAAAGTCTGTTTCTAATAGGATTATGTTTTGCATTGATTTTGAGACCCTTTTGTATTAAAGGTCCATTATCATGTAAGATACTGGGCTGGCCGCAGGATCCTCTGGTGTCCTGGTCCTATTTTGCATCAACCGAATACTTATTAACTGGAGCATTTACACTTGCTAATTGTATTATTGCTGTCAAAATTATGGGAACCACAACATCCAATGGACCGCTGTAAGCCAAGGATTCGCTGGGGTCTATTTGAAACTGGATCTGTCATCTCTGTCATGGTTCCATAAAGGACCTAAGTCAGGCCGCTGGTGGAAACAGAGCCTAATGAGGTTTTATCCTAAAAATGGCAATAACCATGATCTGACAGCAGTTGGCAGCCAGTGACCCCTAGTGGTTGCTATATGAAATAACATTGATTTACAATGACAAGATAGACAGTACTTGTCTGTGTGTCTGTACTAATAGAAATTACAGTCTGTGGATTACCAGTATTATTCTATCAGAAGAATTTTTTTAACTTGCTTCTCGCCACTGACTGTCAACTCCCAGCACCTCTGCTATTGTGTTTGGAATTATTTTCTTACATTAAAGGGGTTTTCCAAGTGTTTTTGATGACCTAACCTCTTTGAAAGGTCATCAGTATCTGATTGGTGGGGGTCCAACTCCTGGACTCCCACCGATCAGCTGTTTGAGAAGACAGCAGCACTTGCAGTAGCGTCGCGACCTTCTCTCAGCAAACCAAGCACTGTCCACTGTACAGCGACTGTACTTGATATCACAGCTCAACCCCTTTCACTTCTATGGGGCTGGACTGCGCCTAGGCCATATGACTAAAGAACTTGATGTCACTTGGCCTAGGAAAAGCTGGAGAAGGCTGCGCCGCCACTTTGAGCCCTGCTGGCACCTCAAACAGCTGATCAGTGGAGGGTCCCGGATGTTGGACCTCCACTGATCAGATACTGATGACATATCCAGAGGATGGATCATCAGTAAAGAAAACTCTTGGAAAACCCTTTTAAAATGAAAGCAACAAAACTGCAAAATTAGTCATATTTG
This sequence comes from Rhinella marina, assembly GCA_900303285.1. Lineage (NCBI taxonomy): Eukaryota > Metazoa > Chordata > Amphibia > Anura > Bufonidae > Rhinella > Rhinella marina. Next base: position 73,586 of record ONZH01023746.1, on the reverse strand, counting down.
ATTGAACTTACACAGGGCAATGAAGAGAAGGGGAACATGGCTGAGCTCCTGAGGAGATTGTGAGAGACGTTACTGGAATGTTTTTTAAACTTTTTGTATGCATTTTCTGTGTTAACGGTTTCATTAATGGGGTTTTCTGGTACTTAGATATTGATAGCCTGTGCTCAGGATAGGTCACCAATATCACATCGGTGGGGTCCTACACCCTGTATCCTCACCGATCAGCTGTTTTAGGCAGCCACAAGAATTGAAAACTATACAAACTGGGTGAACGGAGATGGAAACACAAGGGGGCAGAATTATCGTTACTAAACGCCAGATGGTCTGGCGTGAAAAAGTCGAAAGTGGTATTTCTCCATCACTTTCACCACATTCCCAAAAAGGGTGCATGGTGAGGGCAAGGAGCGGGTGGGGCTAGCCCAGTGGCGCCACATTTATTATCTTTTGTGCGAGTTCTCTGGTGTAAAAAAACACTAGAATCTATACCGGCCAGATTAAATCGGAGCATACTTGCCAACAATTGAGTTGTTAAAATCGGGGCATATAAGCCCCTGATCCCTGAAATGTCCCAGACCCACACAGAAGCACCTATTTATGGATGGGGTTTGCACTAGCCCCGCCCATTTTCAGCCTGGGACAGCGCACATTTGTCTCTGAAAATCAGGGACAGTCCCAGCATATTCGGGACAGTTGGCTGCTATGGGAGTGGTTAATGCAGTGTGCCCTGTGCAGGCTCTGTACTCATCGCTACACAGCATGGCAGGAAGACCAGGAAGAGGGCTGTGTCTCAGGAGCACTGGTGGTGTCCGGAGCAGGAGAGGCAAGTTGATTTGTTTTGTGTGTGTGAGTACTCTGAGCGCTGATTAACATGGGAGTCTGATCTGAGTTCTGAATCGGGGGTATTATTCACATTGGGGATCTGATCTGAACTCTGATTGGGGGTCATTTACAGTGGGATCTGATCTTAGGTCTGAATGGGGGTCTTTTTAACATTGGGAGTCTGATATGAGGTCTGACTGGCATCTTATTAATATTTCGGGTATCATCTGAGGTATGATTGGGGGTCTTATAAACATTGTGAGGTCTAATTGCAGTCATTAACATTGGGGGTCTAATCTGAGGTCTAATTGGAATCATTATCATTGGGGTCTGATCTGGGGACTTATTAACATTGGGGGTCGGATCTGAGGCCTGATTAACATTGGGGGTCAGATCTGGGGTCTAATGATTTTTTTTTATCTTACTCCTCTAAAACCTAGGTGAAAAACCAGAGCTGGAAACTAGTAAATCTGTGGGGATGCTGAGGACAGGCCATCAATATCTTAATACTGAAAAACCCCTTTAAGTTACCTTCTCAACAACTGATAGAACAAGCGTCTATCAGTTGTTGAGAAGGTTATTGATAGAACATGTTGGTCACAGGAGTAGTATATGGGGTGCAGTGGTTGCTGGCGTCCTAGTGATTGAGGGGGTTCAATGACCCTCATTATCATAATAAAACAGCAGATTACAAAATTACAAAATGTGCCGAGCTTCAAATTAACACCTTAATGACCAGCCTGTTTTGGGCCTTACTGACTAGGCGATATTTTTTTTCTATTTTTTGTATCATCGCCTTCTAAGAGCTATAACTTTTTTATTTTTCCCTCTATGTAGCCATATGGGGGCTTGTTTTTTTTATGGGGCAAATTGTAGTTTTTAATGGTGCCATTTTGGGGCACACATAACTTACTGATTAACTTTTATTAACTCTTTTTGGAAGTGGGATTGGAAAAAACAGCAATACTGTCAATGAGTTTTTACATTATAAATTTTACAGTGTTCATTTTTTGCCATAAATAACATTAGAACTTTACTCTCTGGGTCAGTACAATTACATCAATACCAAATATAGTTTTTTTACGTTTTACAACTTTTGCACAAATTTTTTTTTATTAAAAAACTTTTTAGGAAAAGAAGAAAAACGCATCCAAAGACCCATAACTTTGTTATTTTGCTTTCTACAGAGCTATGTAAGGGCTTGATTTTTACAGGACAACTTGTAGTTACCATTGGTATCATAATAGGGTACATAACACTTTTTGAGTGTTTTTTATTCTGTTTTTTTTGTTGGCAACTATGCAAAAAGCAACAAATATGGCATTTGTTACAGCGTTTACCATATAGGATAATTTAAATGATATTTGCGTAGGGAGGGTCGTTACGGACACGGTGATACATGGAGGAGTTTTAATTTTTGAAATTTTTTACATTGAAATGTTTTTTTTTTTAATGGAAAAAAGTGTATTTTTTATTGGATTTTTTAAAGTTTAATAAATGTTTTATTTTTTACTTTTCTTAACCATTTAATAGTCCCACAAGGGGACTATAATAGGCAATCTTTTGATCACTTCTAAATTACTACTAAATACTAAAATAGTGCAATGCATCTTAAGGTCAGTGCTATACTGACATTGACCAGCAGGCTGCGCCAGAGAGAAGGCAGGCCTGGGGCCTACACTAGGCGCCGACCTGCCTTCACAGGCATCGGCAATCCACGATTGAAATGAATGGGGCGGTTAGGTGTAATTACACCTACTCACCGCTACCCATGTTACGGCTAGCGTGTAAACAATGAAGAGGAGGCAGCGCTGGCACGGCGCGCGCCTCCTCTTCAAACAGCTGATCGGCGGTGCTGGGTGTCGGACTCCCGCCGATCTGATATTGATGACCTATCCTGAGGATAGGTCATCAATAAATATAACTTGGAGAACCCCTTTCACTTTGATAGGATGGCCACAAGTGTTGTACTCAGTAGTCCCACAGAAGTGAGTGGAGAATTGTGTACATCATCACTCCATTCTTATGGGGAATTTTGGAGCATGAGTCGTCCATCCTTGGCATGGACAGCTATACATGTACAGTGCATTTGGAAAGTCTTCAGACCCTTTTACTTTTTTCATATTTTGTTATGTTGCGGCCTTGTGCTAAAATTTAAAAAAAGGTTTGCACACCTGGATTTGGGGATTTTTGGCCATTCTTCTCTGCCGTTCCAAGTTTTGTGAGGTTGGATGGGGACCACCAATGGGATGCCATTTTCAGGTCTTTCCAGAGATGTTCAATTGGGTTCAAGTCACAACTCTGGCTGGGCCACTCAAGGACATTCACAGAGTTGTCCCTAAGCCACTCCTGTGATGTCTTGGCTGTGAGCTTAGGGTCATTGCCTTGTTGTAAGATGAACCTTTGGCCCAATCCAGGTTTTCATTAAGAATATCTATGTATTTGCTTTATTTAGCTTTCCTTCAAATCTGACCAGTCTCCCTATCCCAGCCGCTGAAAAACATCACCACAACACAATGCTGCCACCACCATACTTCACTGTGGAGATAGTATTGGGGGGTGATGAGCAGTGCCTGTTTTGAGGCCAAAAAGTTGGTTTCAGATCAGAGAATCTTGTTTCTCACAGTCTGAGAGTTCTTTAGCTGCTTTTTTGTAAACTTCCTTGTGTCTTTTACTGAGGGGAGGCTTCTTTCTGGAAACTCTGGAGTGCTGCAGTAATGGTTGACCTTTTGGACGTTTCTGCAATCTGCACACAGGATCTTTAAAGCTCAGCCAGAATGACCATTGGGTTCTTGATCACCTCTCTTACCAAGGCCCTTACTTAGTTTAGTGGGGTGGCCAGCTGTAGAAAGAGTCCTGGTTGTTCCAAACTTCTTCCATTTAAGACTTATCAAGGCCACTGTGCTTTTTGAAGATTTCAGTTATTCAGAAAATTTTTGATACCCTTCTCCAGATCTGTGCCCCCACACAATCCTGTCTCTGATCTCCACAGGCAGTTCTTTCCTCCTCATGTCTTGGTTTTTGCTCTGATATTCATTGTCAGCTGGGAGACCTTATAAAGACAGGCTGTATCTTTCCAAATCATGTCCAGTCAACTGAATTTACCACATGTGGACTCCAATCAAGGTGCAGAAACATCTTAAAGGTTATCAAGAGAAATAAATTTCAAGTGTCATAGTAAAGGGTCTGAAACTCTGAATAACTATGTCCATGCAAAATTTGAGTTTTTCCTTTTTAATAAATTTGCAAACATTTCTAAAATTATGTTTTCACTTTCTCATTGTGGGGCATTGAGTGCAGAATGATGGAGGAAAAATTGATTTTTTTTAAGGACAAGAGCGCAACATAACAAAATGTGAAAAAAGTGAAAGGGTCTGAAGACTTTCTTAATGCATTGCATAATTGCTGCAACAGACTTGACGTGGCTTCCATCAGGTTAACACACCTTATTATGAACCACTCTATGAAGTAAAACCGTCTGTTTAGGCGGTGTAGAAACTATACGTCTTCTGGGCTGCTCATATGAATGTGTCAGGAGCTTTCAACTGTTGTTAGGCAAATGAGGGCCTGCAGGATATGTCCTATTTTTCGGAGCACACCTCTGAAGCTAGAACAAAGAGAAGACTTGCACAATAACTGAACAGATAATTATAGATTTGATTATTTCAGCAGTATGACCGGTCTGACTACTGTGGTTTCCTATAAACTTATATTGTTTATCCAGGTACCTAACCGAAACATTCTGGCTAAAAAACCAACCAACCACATCTCTTATTTCATTCTGCCAACAGTTGAGCATAGAAGACGTTATATTGATGATGTGCCCCTTCTACCTCAAAGACCACACTAATTTGGTACAAAGGAATTTCATAACAAATTCATTTTTTCCCCTAAGTGATGTCATCCACCCCCTAGTAAAACAAAAAGAAACAGTCCTTTTTTTCCTGGAAACAGAATGTGAATGATGAGTTTCAGGAAATAGTTTTTATTTTATTACTTTAATGGAGCATTACGTTTTGGGAAATAAACACCTTTTTATTAAAGGTAAAAAATATGCTATTTTCCAACATACTTTCTGTATCACTTCCAAATTCTTTTTAAGAGTACACAGACGTGTCCTGGCCATGTTCTCCACGGACAGCACACGTATCCATTGACTTTTAATATGTTTATTCACACATCACTGGAAAAACCACAGAGACAAGTTTTTAGAGGAGGAAATCAGATAAAAATCAGACCCCGATCTTCATCAGACCTCACATCAGACCCTCAATCTTCATCAGACCCCCATTCTTCATAACACCTCAGATCAGACCCCTATTCCCGGTCAGACCTCAGATCAGACCCCCAATCTTCATCAGACCTCCCAATCAGCCCTCCAAACTTTAAAATCAGACACACAATATTTATCAGACCTCAGATTAGACCCCTCAAGCCTTATTAGACCCCCAATCAGAATTATATGTCAGATTATACGTCAGTTCTATCTAAGTAGCCTGATGATGGTGAGAAAAAGCCTGATGTCACGCTTTCAGTACAGTAAATTAGTTATTATTAATTATTGGTTCTTTATGAAGGAGCTGCAGTCGGAGTCAGAGCCGGAAAGTGTTAAAATAGAGGAGTTGGAGTCAGAACTTTGGCTTCCTGACCCAACAGCCTCGGTCCTATGAATGTGAACAGGGTTGCAAAAACATCATTCTTATGCATTGGATAAGGATTGCACACAGATGTTGGTGCGGAATACCAGCCAAACTCTGTGTGAAATTTCCATATTGCAGGAGAAAAATATGAAGCGACCATTATGACTATGTCAGCAGAGTGCAGGGTCCGTGTATAGCGGCTTGTGTTCAGTCCTGGTCCTGAGCATGGAGAAATTGAAATCTAATATGTGATAGGTGTAAGGTCAATGTGCACATCCAAATCCGGTATCACGAACATTCACAGTACAAAGAATCCAGATTAATGGACACCGTTTCAGTGCATCCCATTATGAATGCTCCCATGCAATATTAGTATGTCAGGTAATCGCTGAAATAGCAATTTCCTTTTACAATGTTACTACTAGAAACAATAACTGGTGAAAGCTTTGTGATAATCCCAGGAGGAATTCTGTCTGCGGTTGTACTGCATACATAACAGCGAGCGAGTCACTGGACTCCAGGCTATAGTCCTTCATGTCCTGTGTCCGCTGACTGTTCTCAAGGACAAGTGAGGGGAACACCCCACAATCTGCTACACGCCCAGTGCTAATCGAGACTAGCTTATGGCTAGATACAGGGCACCTGTTTTATTTTTTTTTAAAATCAATAGCCTCATAAAGGGGGGTTTCCGGTTCTTCTATATCAATGGCCTGTCCTCCGGATACGCCATCAATACCTGATCGCCAGGGATCACATTATGGACGGAGCTGTGTAGTTCTGAGACCCACTTCTAGAACTGGAGCTACTCCAGAACAGCTGATCGGTGGGAGGGCAGGGTGTCAGATCCTCCCTGATCTTGAGGATAGGCCATCAATATTAAAATCCTAGAAATCCCCTTTAAGAAATAAATATTTTTCTAAATACTTTATTAAAAATGTAAAAAAAAAAAGGACTTTAAATAAGATGTGCATCCAGTATACAAATTACCCAGCACTCTACAAACATTTTGGTTCTTCCCACAACCCCCAATGGCGGTAACACTTATGGTCGTGTGAATGCCTCCTTATAGTGACACGTCGGGGGGGAAAGATGATCCGACTGATGTACTTTGAACTTGTCCAATTCTTTGTCTACTACTGAGATCTGCTTATGGCACTTTCCCTATTGACATACAGTAAACATGTATGCTCAGCTGATCCGAGAATGCATATTTATAAAGGGGTGAGGCATGGAACATAGTTGTCCTTTGGCTGCCAGGTATTAAAGGGGTTTTACGAAACTTAAAAACTGATGAGCGCTGATGCCTTCTCAAACAGTTGATCGGCAGGGGTCTCAGGTGTCACCGCCCCACCGATCAGATACTGATGATCTATCCAGACAATAAGTCATCAGTATGTTAGGCTTGTATCACACCAACAGATTATCTGACCAATATCTGTCCAATCAGACCAATAGTTGGTGTGTATTAGAGATGAACGACTCCCCTGCATAACGGAAACAGGACGGTTATGAAATTCGCTCATCTCTAGTTTGTATAACAAAAGATCTGTGTGTGTAATAGGCCATTTTACGAATGATTGGTAAGATAATCTGTTGGTGTAAGACCTTTTACATAGAGTGGAAATGTAATGCCCCTTTCATATGAGTGGGAGACTCGCATGTCTCCTGCAACGCATCTACAGGGCTGGACTCCGGCACTGACTGGGATTGCATATAATGCTATGCAATCCCTGTCAGTGCTGAGTCCAGCCCTGTAGATGCGTTGCGGGAGACATGCGAGTCTCCCGCTCGTGTGAAAGGGGCATAAGTAGTACTAATAAAAAAAAACAGCTGGAGGAGCCATTTACCGCTAAGTTACATAACTGGGTATGAAAAGAGCATGTTAGAGCGGCAGAGTCTTTCAGAAGCAAAGATGGACAGAGATTCACCAATCTGCATCCAAACATTGTTGAACAATTTCAGAAAAAAGTTTCTCAATGTAAAATTGTAAAGACTTTGAGCATCCTAACATCTAAAGTACATATCATCAAAAGATTCAGAGAATCTGGAGAAATCCAAATGCACAAGGCAGGGGCATAGCTATAGGGGGTGCAGAGGTAACAGTCTTTACTGGGGCCCAGGAGCCTGAGGCGGCCCAAAGACCCTTGTGCTGCATAAGAAGACACCGGTATTATAGAAAGTGCATGTGGTCAAGTGACACCTCTGGCTGGAAGGAAGGGATTAGATCAAGAATTTGGCATGGAGGGGTGCGCTGGATCAATTTTTGCCTCAGGTAGCACGAAGGCTATGTACCTCCCTGCCCCTGGCCACAAACCACTGAGGGAAGGAGGGCTCAAGCTGAACTCTTGCACCAGGGCCCATGAGCCTTTAGCTATGCTCCTGGCACAAGGGACAAGGATGGCGTCAATATTGGATACTCATGATCTACGAGCCCTTAGGCGGCACTGCAATGAAGAGCATTTGTCAGCATGACCAACCATATTAAACCAGGCATTCAGCCTGGTAGGGTTGATCATGCTGATAAAAAATGAGACACTAATTATTACTCTCTGTGGCCCCATTACTGAAAAAACTGTACTTTATCTATATGCAAATTACCTAACTGTAGCACCGAGGGGCTGGCCAGATCCCTCGGAGCACCAGTTTGATTTGCCCACTTCAGCCCCTCCCCTGGACTGACAGTGCTAGTCTTCTAGTTCCTGCTGATCTCCTAGAGCCCAGAAATGTAATTCCTAGAACTCAGTGTTTCTCCTTCTGCGCTCCAAGCAGCGCTGTCATTTCCTGCTTGCGCTGTGTCTGCGCTGATCCTGTAATATACAGCGCAGGCGTGGGATGGCAGGTCTCAGCTCTTGCTCAGGTTGTATCTGCGGTGCCTGGGGCGCAGCGGCATGTCCCTCCTTTGCAAAATGTCCGGATAGAAACCGCGGCGGATTTTGACAGCCAATATTTGCTGTGTGAACATACATCTACGAATAATTCACTCAGGTAAACACGTTCGCTCTAGCCGCACTGAACAACTCTAAATACGTGTGCGGATCCCCGGCATCTACAACTGTAAATCTACCGCAGCCCATTCATATGGGAAAAACCACCATATAGCTCTGACGACTGACTGTGGCGTTTTTTTGGCTGCAAAATTAAACTATTGCAGGACCAGCCTCATGTGCTTGACTTCTCACCAGCCTGAAATGGATGATAACAGAGAACAATAGATGTTATATTCTAGATGCAGGTAAAATACCAACTATGGAGATTAGCAGATAACTTTAGCACCAACAACCCCCAGCCACTGGTGACAGCACGCCTTCTGGGACTTGTAGTTCAGTAACCTGCCGGGACCAGCGCAATAAGCTCCGCACCACGTCTGTCCCCCGGCGAAAACTACACCTCCCGGCATCCCCGGCCGCGCTGTGATTGGTCCACCCCGGGTGACGTCACATGTTTTGGATCTTTCGTGTCATGTGTTCAGTGCTCTTTGTTTTCAAGGAGACCGGATTGTGCTCCCCGGAGTTGTGTCATCATTGTGTGATCCCTGAGCACATCCGAGCGGGAGCCGGGCACTACACCCCGTACATGCCGAGCAGGAGCAGGCAGGTCAGTGTCTATAACCCTCCATACTGTCATTATGTGCCTTATTACTGCACATCCCCAGGCTGTCAGGGCACGCTGGGAGTTGTAGTTCTCCACAACAACTGGGGAAAGGGGGGGGGGGGTATTGCAGCCTCAGGGCTCCCTAGAGGACATGGAGGTCACACTCTGCAGTCTCCATACTGGAGGTCAGGATGGTATGTACATAACTTATTTCAGACCCCCCCTTCAAGACTGGATACTGAACACGTAATACGTCCGTTATTACGATAATGGATGACATCCAACCCGCAGAAGGCTCTTGATGTCTTGCATCACTTTGACTTAAAGGGGAAATCCACCGAAACTGAAGTTAGACCTGTGGTATAGACATGTCAGGACATAGCATTGGTTTGCACCCCTTGTGATTCCCCGAAGAGAACAGTGGGTTCTGTAGTGCACCCGAATCTGGTGCCGTTCAGCGATTTTGGGGACTGGAGATGTCACAGAGGTGGTCCTGGCAGTCTACAGCAAGCAGAGGCCCTCAGTGTGGAGGAACTGTAGGTGGTCTGGACACACGTGACATACTTATGTATGATCTGTATACTTATAATCCACGGCATGAAGAACTCTCCACGTTACTGGCGTCATCTGGAGTAGATTATATTGGCCGTACTCCTGTACTGTGAGACCCATTCCCATTGAAGATTGAGGTCATCACAGCCAGCAAACTAGAAAGGGTTAGAAAAACATGAAGACTTTCTTCCAGCGCCACACCTGTCTGCAGGACGTGTGAGGTACTGCAGCTTAGCCCCATTTACTTCAGCGAAGCTGAGCTGTAATACCAGACACAACCATTGGACAGGGGTGGCGCTGTTTCTGGAAGAAAGCGGGCCTTTTTTTCTGCTCATGGACAACCCCTTTAACGTCAGCTGAACCCATCGATTTCGGCGATACCAGCTGACCATCTAAAGCTGAGTTCACACTTCAGTTATTTCCATCAGTGATCGTCGGTCAAAACTAGGGGCGGGTCAAAAACACAGAACAGGGGCAGATCTTTCCATTACACCTGATCTCTGAGTAGCCTTCACAATAACTGATCAAATAACTGAAGTGTGAACTGCCTAATACGTATGGGGGCAGATGTCTGGGCAAGGTAACAGGTGTATGTTAGTGGCTTTCTTCTCTCTCCCTTTCACAGCACATGCATGCTCTGCCAAGCTGAGCATGCATGTCTATAAGGGATCGGGTGAGGCCGACAGTTGTTACTCCCAGCACCAAGTATTGCTGTAACCCCTGGTTATGGATTGGCTCAGGCCAAATGATTTTCCAGCTGAAAGGGAATCACAAGTAAGAACTGGAATTTCTCATGGGGGTCTGGAGCTAAGAAAAATGAATATATTTTGGGTACTGGTTATTTGCAGGCAGTATTGCCACCTGCATGGACATGAGGGGTTCAGTCTCCTGATACCAGGGAGAGGATGATGGCATCCGGGTACAGTGCAGGGTCATGGATTGTGGCAGTGCTCTGTCCACCTTAGAAATTGCTCATATGATGAGTTATAAAGATCCTACCCACCTAAAGATCCTGGGCCCTCACCTACCACGTGTCTTCTTATGTGGCCCCCTCAGGCTCTGGGCCCAGTAGTGACCACTACCCCCGCACCCCCTAAACCTACACCTCTGAAAGTGAGGCTATGTTGTGGATGATTCTTATGGGCCACAGCTTCAGGGGGTCTATAGTGAACATCACATTCACATGTCACAAGTGTTTGGTCAGTGATTTCCATCAGTGATTTTGGGCCAAAACCGGTTGCGGCTCTAAACACAGAACATATGCAGATCTTTCACTTATCCCTTATGTCTGTGGAGGCTCCAATCCTGGTTTTGGCTCACAATCACTGATGAAAATCACTCATCAAACACTGACTGTGTGAATAAAGCCTTAGGTTACAGCCGGAGTCATTCACACGTCAGTCTTAATTCACACAGTCAGTGTTTGATCAGTGATTCTGAGCCAAAACCAGGATTGGAGCCTCCACAGACATTAGGTATAAGGGAAAGATCTGCTCCTGTTCTGTGTTTAGAGCCGCACCTGGTTTTGGCTCAAAATCACTGATGGAAATCACTGACCGAACACTGACTGTTTGAATAAAGACTGTATTACACTGGCAGTGTAATACTGCCACCGATAGCCTGATGAACGAGCATCTGGAAATTGTCAGCTTGTCAGTGGCAGATTGTGCTGCCTAATAGCGATCTGGTGCCCGCTCACCACTAGACAGTATGGGGACAAGCAATGACATAGTGATCACTCCTCCCCATGCTGTGGAGGAGATCGCTGCATGTAATAGTAGCGGTCTCCTTCACTAGCTAGCAGTCTATTGCCGGGAGGGAATGCTTGCTGATCTGCCCATCTAATACAGGCTTTAGGCCTCAGAGGAAGTCCCTCGGTGATCTGGATACCGCTCACCTGTCCTCTCTCGCAGGGGGCAGCCTTTGCCTCGGTGCGGTCACGTGAGCCTGCTGTTTGTTGACACCGTGTCCCAGCTTCTGCTTACATCAGAGGGAGGGCAGGGTTTCGTAACATTAGGTAGGGTTATTTACTCTTAACCAGCCTAAGGCACTGTGCTTAGCTACCTCATATGCCTGATTTATGCTCTCGTGTCTTCTCCAGCTTAGTGTGAGATCTTTCTTTGTTATCTTACCCCTAAGGACAAAGTCGTTAGGTGTAAGACGTAGGAACATGGATATTATCCCTTACGTGTGAACAGAAATAAACTCTGGTGAGCTGCAGTTCTGTATAGAAGGAACTTACAGATCTGCAGACAAGAGATGGTATCTGAGGATGGAGCAGGAGCTCTGGCAGGACCTTCTTCAACCTATCACAGAACCATCCAAATCTTAAGCTGGCCAAACACACTCGACCAGCCATCTAACGTGTATGGTGGTGTCCCGACAACCCCCCGGCAGCAGACGTCCGGGGAAGAAGGGTAGATCATGTTGAGTTTCAACGGCCCAATCATGTTGTTCTCAAAATTAGATAAGATGCCACTAGGGGTGTCCAGCAGATATCCGGACAAGAAGCGTAAGTCGTGTTGGGTTTCACCTGCCCAGTCAGTTGTTCTCACAGTAGGTAAGCTGCCAACAGAGGCGTCCACAGATGTCTGGACAAGAAGAGTAGGTTGTGTTGGGTTTTACCTGCCAGATCCCATTGTTCTCAAAGTAGGTAAGCTGCCACCATAGTTGTCCAGCAGATATCCGGTCAAGAAAGGTAAGTCATGTTGGGTTTCACCTGCCTGATCCTGTTGCTCTCACAAAGGAGCACTTCAGGATAACAGGACACAGCTGTCTGATGTGTATGGACAACCTTAGCTGCACCTACCATTGTTTAACCCTTTGTCACACCTCCATTAGTATCAGCTAATGAGGTTCTTAAGAAGAATGCGTCACTTCAAGATCCAAGGCTGCAAATGTGAGTTATCAGCGAAGCTTCTGTACTTTGCTTTTGCAATAAAAGAGAAAAGGACAAGTGCCTTGTTTGTCTTTGTAAGTGTTTTCACGCGGAATGGCCAATATCTTCTGAGCTCGTTGTCCTGTTGACGGCAGATTGTTTGACAGTTTAATGGTCAGGCTTGGGTTAAGTGTAAAAACTGGAGCGAGCTGCACCCTCCGCCGCGCTGGCACTGTGCGCTTACACATCTCGCCTGCCCTCATTTCCATTCTGCATTGTTTATATCAGCTCTGTTGTCCTCTGTTGCCTGCCAAGGTTTTGTGAGGAGGAAACTGATCTGGCCACTTTCAGAGGTGGAGCGTGCGCAGCGTGCAGAACAGGTCACCCTAGCCAAAACACCCAGCCACTCGCCTCTCGTTTCTGGGCTGATCACCCGTTGCCAGCCTTGAATAAAGCATCTGTCTCTGCTTATAAATAGATTCTCCGCACTTCAATATTGACTTAAGTGACTCATAATTGATCCCTTGAAGTGACTCTATTTAAAGGGAGCCCAAGCCGCTCTGTGCACCCTGCCCGACTCTACCTCTCCTTCCTGATTGACAGGAGAGATGAATATGCAGGAACCTGGTGAGGGAGGGGCGTGTAGAGGGAGCAGGAGTGCACAGAGTTGCTTGGGCCCGCCCTTGGTGCACTTAAAGGGAATCTGTCAGCTCTGAAACACCCTCCAAACTAGAGTAAGCGGTGTATAGTGTAAGTGATGTCGAGTCTGGTTATGTAAGTTTTATCTTCATACTCACTTCCATTCTGACTCTGTGCTCTGACAAACCTGCAGTAAAATGCACTCACTGGACTCCAGTGCTCACTCACATAATGGAGAGGACTCAAAGAAGAGTCCAGTGAGTGCATTTTACTGCAGGTTTGTGGGAGCACAGCGTCAGAATGGAAGTGAGTATGAAGATAAAACTTACATATTCGGATTCAGCATCACTTACACTATACATCACTTACTCTAGTTCAGGGGGTGTTTCGGAGCTGACAGGTTCCCTTTAAGTGCTCATTTGTATATGGATCAAAAATACTTTTTCTCCAGAATGAAGCAACGGTTTGCGAAGCTGATCTGACCCTACAAGCCATTTACAAACATCCACGTGCTATACGCATCGTGTGCATATACCCTAAGGCAGGGATGCCCAACCTGTGGCCCTCCAGCTGTTGCAAAACTACAACTCCCAGCCTGTCCAGACAGTCCACAGCAATTAGCCTACAGCAGGGCATGGTGGGAGTTGTAGTTCTCCTGTAGTTCTGCTCATGTTCCCTTGTGGAAAAACCGCAGTGTAGTACAGTAGCAGCAAAGCGTATGAGATTACACAAATGTTAGGCTACTTTCACACTTGCATTGTTAAATCCGGTATTGAGATCTGGCAGAGGATCTCAAGACCTTAATTAAACAGATCGGTTTTGATTTTGAACATCAGGACGCGTCCATTCCGCTAGGATGCGGTTGTGTGAGATCAAAACGGAAAAAGACGAAACTGGCGCTATATACATTGAAAGTCAATGGGTGATGGATCTGTTTTTTTAGGCTCCTTACATGGACTTACATTGTTTTCAGTGCCGGATCCGTTTTTCTTTTTCGTTTTCATGACTGGTCACAAAACCGCAGCTTGCAGCTGTTTTGTGTCTGGTTACAAAACTGAAAGCTGCCGAAACAGAAGACGTCCTGATTAGAGATGAGCGAACATGCTCGTTATGAGCACTGTAGCGCTCGGCTCCTGTGCGAACAAATGCCCGCAGGCATTGCGGATCCGTCCTCAGCTGCATGTAAGTCAATGGGGACGGATCGTTTGGTATGAGTGTTATACCAAACGATCCATCCCCATTGCCTTACATGCAGCTGAGGACGGATCCGCAATGCCTGCGGGCATTTCGCACGGGAGCCGAGCGATACAGTGCTCGTAACGAGCACGTTCGCTCATCTCTAGCCTTATGCGCACTTTGCTGATGTTTTCCATGCAGAAATTGACCCGTGTGGATTAAGAATTCTGCAGCATGTGGATTATGTTTGTGGGTTTAGCTGCGGATTTGACCCTTTTCTAATAAAGAGTGATATCTACTGCAAAATCGCATCAAATCCGCACCAAAAGGAATTGAGTTCTGGGTGCAGAAACGCACAGAATTCCATACGGATGGAAATTTGCACAGAACTTCTGCACCCGTGTACATGTGCCCTAAAGTAGTAGTTATTTTCCACAGCACTATCACTGCAGATGAAATGATGGTGGAGGCACTTAGACGGTGAGCGCCCGAGCAGCTGTCACTTTTGCCCAGGTTGTGAACCGGCCCAGGTACGTGCCACGTCACTTTTGTCGTAGGGCATATGTTATCCTTGAGTTCTACGAGCAGAAGTGATCCTGCAGGTGCTGAGGCTGACGTGATAGCATTATATTCCAGCTGTTCCATCTGCCGGGGCCTTCTTCGGTTTGGACTCGGCTAACCTGAGCGGCATTGTTCCCCTATTTGCATGCCTGGCTCTCGGAGGCGCTGAGACACAGGATATATTTGTTCTGCTTTCCATACTGTAGTGCTGGCTCCGCTCAGAGGATTGGCTCACTCTTTGCTGTTGCTGAGGAGGTTATTTTAGTGTCTTTTCTTTCAGTTTCGGGCACTCTGCCAGCACGTTAGGCCTCGGGCGGTTTAACGAATCTCTGTCCCTGTGTCAGCCTGCTGTTGCTTTTTTCAGCTGTTTTTCTCCTGTCCATAGAATTCACAGAAGAGGAAGGGACGTCTTGCTTTGTTTCTACTTTTAACCCACAAGGAAGCTTACGTCGTAGTCCGCCCCAATGTTTGTGCTGCTTTTTTTTTCTCTCATGTGTTTATCAGGCCGTTACTTAGTTTTGCTTTTTTTTCTCCTCTCCTTCTTAAAGGGACAGAATGTTTATTTTCTGCTCTTTCAAGAACGTTAAAATGAGCAATTAAGAGCACAGAGGGCGGGCCCAAGCCACTCTGTGTACCCTTGTTCCTCCACTTTTCTCTCCTGCTTGATTGACCGACCTATGATCCTTCATAGTCATCTTGGCTGTTCTTGCCAATTAAGGAGAGGGAGGGGCTGGTGTAGAGAGCAGGAGGAGCAAGGGTGCACAGGGTGGCTTAGGCTGCACTTCAGCAAGTGGCATTTATCATGTAGAGAAGGTTAATACAAGCCATTTACTAATGTATTGTGATTATCCATATTGCCTCCTTTGCTGTCTGGATTCATTTTTACATCACATTAAATGCTGTTCGTTTCCATGGTTACAGACAACCCTGCAATCCATCAGTGGTGGTCGTGCTTTCACACTGTAGGAAAAATTGTCAGCCTCTCTGGTGGACGGGACTGTGGACATGCACATAGGCTGGTGCTTTTTCTTATAGTATGCAAGCACGACCACTACTGCTGGATTGCAGGGTGGTCGTAACCATGGAAACGAGCATTGTATAATGTACTTGTTTCTCAGAACTCTCATGAAGCATGCTGGGAACATGTAATGCATGTAAAGTCCTTTATTTCCCTTCCTTCAGGCAAATCTGTTCCCGGGAAAACTGAAATCAGAGCTTCCATAGAGGTCATCACCTCATTTCCCTAGAGTCCTGAACATCCATTATAAGTTATTATGCAGTGGAATCTACAGCACATGACTAGGAAGACTTGCCAAAACACTGTTCCAAT
Source organism: Rhinella marina (assembly GCA_900303285.1). Taxonomy (NCBI): domain Eukaryota; kingdom Metazoa; phylum Chordata; class Amphibia; order Anura; family Bufonidae; genus Rhinella; species Rhinella marina. The sequence continues at coordinate 57,400 of ONZH01023746.1, read as the reverse complement.
GAGAGTTGTAATCCAAAATTCCTAGAAGCAATAAGCATGGCAAAATAGAATAGCTATGTTTGGGATAGGCCATGGATGTGGGATCAGAGGTGAGGGAACCCTCAGCAGAACCACACAATACAGTGCCACTCCACTCCGTGTGGCCATGTCCGGTACTGCACGTCAGCTCCATCTGTTGCTATTATTTTCATATTCTCTTGTTGGCAGATACACATTTTTCAGATTTGCATGTGTGTATGGCTCAGCCCTGTAATTTAGGCAGACTGTTGTTACCTCAGGGTATGAGGTGTATGTTACACAGAGGTGCAGATGTTTGATGTCACACCTTACATTGTTGGCAGACTACATATGTGGCGCTTTCTTGTTCTGTATACCACCATTTATTACTTTCACATATGGTCCCAGCAATTATCAGCCTCCTGAAATACTTCTCTGTGCTGCATAGAAATGAGTAACGTGTACCTGAACTGTCCATGAACCGTAACTGAAGGGGACTTATCTGCTCTTCACTCCTGACTTTCTGCCCTGAATTGTTCTTGTTTTTTTTTCCCAGTAAGTGCTCTTGTCATGTTTCAAACAGAAAGACGTTGAAGAGGACTTGTCACCACGAAATGTAGTGCAATCAGCAGGCAGCAGGTTATAGAGCAACTCCCTTGTACATTTATCAGCGACAGCTATCTCTATAAACACACTTACACAGATAATACTATCAATTACTGATAACACCTCCCCCGTGTACAGCTATCTGTGACTGACAGCTATCTCTGTATACACACTTACACAGAGAATGCTATCTATCACTGATAACACCTCCCCCGTGTATAGCTGTCAGTGACTGACAACTATCTATGTATACACACTTACACAGAGAATGCTATCAATCACTGATAACACCTCCCCCATGTACAGCTATCAGTGACTGACAGCTATCTCTGTATACACACTTACACAGAGAATGCTATCAATCACTGATAACACCTCCCCCATGTACAGCTATCAGTGACTGACAGCTATCTCTGTATACACACTTACACAGAAAATACTATCAATCACTAATAACACCTCCAAGTAAACAGCTATCGGTGACTGACAGCTATCTTTGTATACATACTTACACAGAGAATGCTATCAATCACTGATAACACCTCCCCCGTGAACAGCTATCAGTGACTGACAGCTATCTCTGTATACTCACTTACACAGAGAATGCAATCAATCACTGATAACACTTCCCTGTGTACAGCTATCAGTGACTGACAGCTATCTCAGTATACATACTTACACAGAGAATACTATCAATCACTGATAACACCTCTCCCGTGTATAGTTATCAGTGACTGACAGCTATCTATGTATACACACTTACACAGATAATACTATCAATCACTGATAACACGCCTGAGAAGAATCAGGCAAAATGAATATTTTTTTCCTGATCCTTTTGTTCTTATAGGAGATACACCACCACCACCACCTGAGGTGTCTGACAGTAGCTTTCTCTTCTGTCCTAACTGAATAAACTTACACCTTCAGATGACATGTATGTGTCTGCTCGATTCAGCAGTCTTCTGGTTCCTATCCTGTAAACTTTGAGTTGGACAGGGTCACGTGCACTGCTGCAGCCAATTAGTGGCTTCAGTGGTGACATGTCCAGAAGCACCTTATCACTGCTGTGTCACTTGCTGCTTGGGGAAACATCACTGCTGAGGCCACTCATCGGTTCAACTGACCCCGTCCATCCACCAAAGGATGGAGACTAGAATACTTCTGAATGGAGCTGAAACAGTGCGGTGGGGGAGCAGGTCAGTAAGATTTTTTTCAACAGGTTGAGCCCGCTGCTATTGATAGTTAAAAATGTCCAAAAAGCAGTACAACCCCTTTGTACCATTCTTAGATTTTTCAGGGCAGTTGTGTGTCCTTCCTCAAAAGGCAGTCCTTGTTGACTGATGGCTGACATATCGTCATTGTCAATGGAGCAGGACAGGTCCACTTCATGGTCCTGGATCTTCTTGGAAGAAACACAGGCAATATGTTCTCCGTCGGAAAACTGAAGGAGCAAACCTCCGCAAGAAGCGTTAGGGAAGACAAAATGAGGGATATTTATAAAATCACGCTACAATACTTGCATAAAAAAGAAGGCCTATTTGCGTTATAATTTGCCACTTTTCAAAAGTGGTGAGAGAAGAGGCAGGGCTTGGTGGGAGAGGGCATGGCTTCTGATGACCCAACAGATTTACTAGAAACTGGCATGAATGATAGTTCAACTCTACGCTATCTCACAGACGGTGCAGATTTGAAGTCTGGCGCAAACACTGCTAGAAGATGCGCCAGATTTATTAAGCAGCCCGTGCCTCTTAGTAAATTTGGTTAATTCTAGCACCAGTCTTAGTAAATATCTGTCTTCATCAACGTTTATGTAAAATCTGAAAACTGGCGTGCATAAAACCTGCTATTAGCCAAGCATAAAAACATGCTGCATCTATTGGGAGCGTGTATGAGGAGGGAAGATGCAATGGAAGGAAACTTTTCCTGCTCATAGACATCCTGCCACTAACCTCATGGGGATAACACAATAGGCATTGTACCGACCTGATTACAGTACAATGGTTACAGTCCATTGTGTAGTAAGAACAGTCTATGTGTACATAGGAGTACGCAATGTGTTCATACTGCCTCTCATGTGCTTTCTTTGGAACAAGGGCATTCAGTAAAGGCACGCCACCACCTCGAAGATTCCACCACCTGGATTTCTTTTTTATACTGCCAAGACTTGTGAGGTTCAGTCCAAGCTTCCCCATATAAGTCTCCACTATAACTATGGATTCCAAGACTCCACCTTGTCTGATTTTTTCTAATTTCTGACAAACATTTTGTTACTCATCAGCATCTAAAATACAAAAATGAGGCAGCTTTGCAAATAGGCTTAATTAACAAATTAACAATATCCCATTATGTGTCTACAACTCCTATGTCGATCTATGTATCTCCATGGCAACAAATAAACCTTGTGTAGCCTGATATGGCACTCATACTCCCTTCTTGCTAGCATACTGTCCTTTATATTGGAAGTGTTTCAGTTTTCTACAAAGTGTCTGGTTGGAGCAGCACTGTGTGCCTCATAAGGCCCTAAAATAAACATCATACAAGGTCACACAGAATACAATTCTGTAGGCTACATACAGACCTTAAATATCACTATGCTTGCACTTTTGCATGTTGTCTTCTCCATTCCATTCACTTCTAAAGCTACATTCCAGTTTTGCTACTTCCACGTTACAAAAAAACATTGAGCACATTAAGTACTGTGGGCTGGCCACGAGGATACCACCGGCTATTCAAATGGTGTCTTCTCTTGGAGTGGTGTTCGAATGGACTGCTGGAAACTATAGTGGGAGGAGTCTGTAGTGTCCTGTTGGGCCACCTCTAGCCTGGATACAAGATGAGATACGGTTGAGCATGGAGGCATGCAGGTTCTGTATGGTGTCTTGCGGCACATTTGCCCACAGATGTTGCAGCTGGGCCTGTGGATCCTGCACACTAGGTTGCCAAAGCTAGCGTTCCAACTGGTCACATAAATGCCCAATTGGTGACAAATCTGGAGACCGGGCAGGACAAGGACATTCCTGGTAAACCCTTGCTGTATGTGGGTGAGCATTAGCCTGCTGAAGAATACCAGTTGGAAGCCCTGCCACGTGGGGAACACACGTAGCTGGAGAATGTCCTGCACTTATAGTGTCCCTAGTATCACTACTAGGGGTGACGGACTGTCGTAAGTGATGGCTCCTGATCATTATTCACGCAGTTGGGACAGTGTCGCTCCACAGCAAAGGCAGGATTGAAGCGCTTACCATGAGGCCTAAGATTTCGAACTTGACCATCTTCATTAGATCCCAAAAAGAACCTTGAATTTTCACAAGACAACGAAGTTACAGTCCATAGCAGTCCAGGTTTCTCGTTCACAACACCACGGCAAATATAGAAGATGGTGGTTGGCTGTCAATGGCAGGACTCATAATGAGCACCATGACACCAATTTTACTTCTGCTAAGAGCCTGAAAATGTTGCGTCAGAGATAGGGGTGTGTAATGAAGGTGCCACCGGTGTCTGGATGGTGGACAATGAAACTGTCTGAGATCCTTGTGATTGTCAGCAGATCAAAACATCCTCTCCTCTGGTAGTCTGTCTGGGCCGGAGCCTGTTCGCTGTCTGTGTGCCCTCATGTAACCACTGCGCTCAACACCTACTAATAGCTATGTCCGAATGGCCTAAGTGACGGGCAGTTTGTTGAAACAAACATCCTGCTTCTCTCAATGATGTGCCCCCTCTCAAAGTCTGTCAGCTGGGCAAAATGTCTTATAGTGAGTTATAGAGGCATGTCCAGCCATCAACACTATTACCATGAGGTACACTACCCAAAAGTAGCCCCTCCGAGCCTTTTTATAGGGCAGCAGGGGAAGCACTTTTACATCCACTTGTGACAAGACCCAGTGTCTAATCATACCACACTGATAACAGTGCTAGTGCCTGAGACTTAGCTGCTTGCCGAGTTTTGCAGCAATTAGACATTCCTCTCTGGGTGCAAAATTGTGCAGCCATTGGTCTCTTGTGGACAGGATCTTGGCTTTGGGCAGTTGCTTCAACGTGTGTCTTTACCCTTAAAGGTGTTTACTGTGCTAAAGTCTTGGTCAGTAGTTTTATTTTGTCTATACCTGGCAGTTTGTAATATGCTTTATTTACCCGTGATGCCTCGTTAACTGTCACGTGATCCCATCTGCTGCAGTAGAGGTTTCTTCCATACACGTCATGTCCATGGCTCTACTTTGCAGAATACAGGTCCAGAAAGTCTCAACCATCATATAGTACATGACAATCTCTTTCTAACAAAGCTAGAACCAGCCCTGTACCTCACATAGATCCAGAGATCTCCACATTCATTGTTCTGCTAGATTTATATCAAGCTACAGCTCAAGGGGAGTGTCTTTCCTGCTGCAGCTAAGGGGGCGTGACTCAGCTCTCCCTATCACAGCTCAGGAGGCAGTTGAAGGATGAATCTGAGCATGTGCGGCCATCTCAGTGAGCAGGATAAAGAAATACGAAAAAACAGGCAGGTGGCGCTATACAGATACATTTTATTGAATAACTCAGTGGGTATGCTAAATTTTTAATTAATGCAATTACAAAAGTATTCAGATCCAGGTGCTGGTTTGAAAACTGTAGAATATTTTTGGTGGGACAACCCCTTTATGCTATTGGGTCACATGTCTAACAGCAGAATTATGTTTCCAGCAGGAATTACAGTATGTGTGAATGGAGAAAATATCACAAAAGAAGGCAAAATTCTTAAAATAAAAAACATTGCTAACAGAAAAGGTAAAGTAGGAGCGTTCATTAGAATATTATATACTCTCCCTATAATTAGACACGTATGACCCAATCAGTTTTCCCTGGAGTTATGAGGGGATGTGTGAGGAGCAGACTAAACTTGTGGAGGTAAAACAGATAAGAGGCAGCCCTCCAGTTCACTGGTCCTTGGTTATTCACCCGTTGCACCGTTTCAGTTCATCGCGAGGACTTTCTTAAGGGATCCAGCCTAGAAACGTGGTGAAATGTCCTTAAATCTTCTGCCCTCTGCTCTGTTTGTGTTAGGATTTGCAGGAAGTTGACGACTTCCATCTTCTGTGCCAGCTTCTCTTTCTAACAATTCATGCATGCACCACAGAGGTAACAGAGGACGTTAAAGGGGTGGTCCCACGGTGGACATAGGTGATACATGTCTGATCACTGGGGCCCCACCTATCACTAGAACAGGGGTTAACGGAACTGACAAAAAATGGAACAGACAAGGAAAGAAAATCTTACTATGAGCCCTTACACATAGTTTATTTGGGCAGTATTTAAAGATGTTCTCCAAGACTGGGAGACATGTGTACAGGCTGCATGCAGGGGTTAAAAAAGACATGTCACGGGCGCCCCAGTTCCAGCGCCCTTCTCTGAAGGTCTGAAGTGTGATGTGATGTGTGTGAGGCCACTGACTGCTGGAAGAAAAGGGAGCTTGGCCTGGACTGGAACTTGGGCACGTGTCTTTTTATCAACTTAAGTAACCTACTGTAAGAACATGGAAAAGGCAAGGAAGGAGAAGTTCTGGTTTTGTACTGCAGGTCAACCAAATGTCAAGAGAAAAAAGGTGAACTGATAGGAATCTATGAACGTGTTGACCGCTATACGGCTAGAGAAATATCAGGCACCATGAAGGGGAAATTGATGAAAAGATAATGCTGACGAGAGGATGTAAAAGAAGAGTAAACAGGCTGTGAAGGACGGGTGGAGGTGATAGGGGTTGGGGTGATTTCAGTATTTGATAACTATACACCTTAAGCAAACTGGATGAAAGTGTGAGAACAAAGGTTTCATAATGTTACATGTTCATAACTCTGATCCATCAACAGAGACTTGCTCACTATTATCTTGGTTCTCTCTGATGTCATACCTGTTTATGGAGGCTGTTGGGCTATGATTATTATCATTCATTTCATGGCGCTGTACATATGAAAAGAGATGTACATACATAATAAAAAAAGTACAATAAACATGAACAAGACAAGTTACAAACTGGTACAGAAGGAGAGAGGGCCCTGCCCGCGAGGGCTTACAATCTCCAAGGTATGGGGGAAGGATAGAGTAAGGGAGGGTAAAGCTGGTCATAGGGGTATTAGCAGCAGCAGGGTCACTGGTTGTAGGCTTGTCTGAAGAGGAGGGATTTCAGGTTTATTTTGAAGGATTCCACTGTACAGTAGGTGAGAGTCTGATATTTTGCGGTAGAGAGTTCCAGAGTATGGGAGCTGCACGGGAGAAATCTTGGAGAGCAGAGTAGAGAATGAGGTCTTATGAGGATCAGAGATTACATGTTGGAAAGTATCTGGAGATCAGGTCACAGATGCAGTGGTCATATACTGTATATGGCATGTCACCGCTGCAATTAGGAAAGAAAAGTGAGGCAAGGAGAAGGGAGCATCTGTCACTTCCTTTAAAAAAATAAACTCCGACAACCCCATTAACAATCTTTTATGTCCTATTGCAGACAGAGGTGCTTTAGATTGTCTTCTTAAAGGGTTTGTCTGACCAGTAATAAGTGGTTTTAATACCATTGAAATTGTTTTTTTTATTGGGGCCCAGGAACTTCAAGTTATGTTTCTGTGCCTGTCCAGTAATCCAGAATATCTGATATTCCAGCAATTTTACTGTGTAAAGTACAGTATACCATAGTATACAAGCCCAACATCATACATACTGTATGTATAGTGACTGTGCTCATTATTGCTGCTTAATCCCATTCCGTTAAATAGGACTGAGCCGCTCTAAGGCCATGTGGTCAATGGACTTGACATCAGGCCAAGAAGTTTTGGTGTCAGGGGTCAGACTCCCACCAATCTCATACTAGGGTTGCCACCCAGCCGGTATCTCATTGGCAAGGCCGGTATTTTAGCGCCCCTGCCAGAGCCAGTAATTTTTTTCCTGTGCGGACTGTTACTAATGAGCGCTTCCATACCTCCCCCCTTACTTGTGTTAATTAAAAAAAAGAAAAACCTCGCCTCCTCCATTTGCTCGCATTGAGGAGAACACTCCTTGCTGACTGGAGGACAGGACCTGTGAGACAGCATCATGCTGGAGCGCAGGTCCTGTCCTGAGCTTCCAGTCAGCAGGGATTGTTCAACGCGGCACCATCGAATGGAGGAGGTGAGTTCTTTTTTTTCTTTTTGAAGAGAAGGGGGCATTAATGGGGGCATTATTCCTACTGAGGGGCACTAATGGATGCATTATGCTTACTGGGGGTCACTAGTGGGGGCATTATTCTTACTGGGGGCACTAATGGGGGCATTATTCTTACTGGGGGAACTAATAGGGGCATTATTCTTACTGGGGGAACTAATAGGGGCATTATTCTCACTGGGGGCACTAATAGGAGCATTATTTTTACGGGGGGGGGCACTAATGGGGGCATTATTCATTGTGAGGCACACTAATGTGCCCATTACTCTTACTGGGGGCCACTAATGGGGGGCATTAATTCTGGAGTGCACTAATGGGTGCATTGCTATTACTGTGGGGCACTAATGCAGGCATTAATATTATTGGGGGCACTAATGGAAAATTGTAAACAGGATGGGGTATCACGTGTTGATCTTAATAAGACCATATGTCATCTCCTCCTTTTGGCTGCTAAGCAGTTAATCCCTTCCTCCGCCATTGTTTGGGCTCACCTAACAGACCTGTTCTGCACTGCTGAATGTAAATCTGTCCCGCAGGCGGTGCGATGAGCTGACAGGTTGGAGATAGAACAATAACAGGTCAAAGAGCAAACCAGAAGAAAGTATGAGGTCACACCAAGGACTTGGAAGCATACATTGCGTCATTTAAAGGGGAAGTAGGGTCAAAATGATCTTCAGACATTTCCTAGATACTTTTCGTTGTGCAGTGAGCTCCACCACCCCTGATTCCTAGAATGAGAGCTCTCTGTAGAACCATCAGCCCCTTTGCCACTGTGCGAAGATTTCTCATAGTGGTTTAGTATTTGGGAAACTGGCTTTGTTGACCACAGCAACCAATCACAGCACAGATGTCATGCTTCAAGAGCACTGTAAGGAATGAAAGCAGTGCTGTGATTGGTTGCTGTCTCCCCCAGTGTTCTGTGTATATTTCCTGCTCCTTTACGTAGAATTTTATTTCACATTTCTAGGAACAGAAATGTTGGAGCCGTGCCATAGCTGTTTGAGCGCTTTATTACACAGCCATTATATCCTGGAAATCAGCAGGGTGATCTTCTGACCAGTATTTGTGACCTATCAGAGGGTCATCTGAATGGTTTTCCCCTTTAAAGGAAATGTATCATCAGAAAATGTTCGTCATGTTTTTATGTTAAATATAATTTTTTAGATTTTTTTTGTGAAAAATTTTTAAACTTTCCTTGTCACTATATTTAATAAAATATCCTAAAATCTTACAGTTTTCACACTGTACTAATTATAGCCTAAGGCCTCATGCACACGACCAAAGCAGGTCCGTGCCCGTATTGTGGCCTGCAAACAGCGGGTACACAATATACGGGCACCGGCTGTGTGCGCACTGTATCACAGATGTTGACCTATTCACTTGAATGGGTCCTCAATCCGGACGAAACAGAGGCACGGATCAGAAGTCCATGGAAGCACTACAGTGTGGGTTTTCTGTCCATGGCTCCACACCACAAAACAAATAGTTTATGCACTACTTTCTTGTGGTGTGGACTGTCGGAAGCTAATCGCGGACCCCATTCACGGTGCCCGTGCATTGCGGACCACATGAGACCTGACACTTTCTGTTCTGTACAGATCACTTTTATAGTAGTCATCTCATTATCATGAAAGGCAGGATTACACGAAATGTCTTTATGGATAACACAGGATCCATAATTCACAATAGATGATGGACACAGCTTATCTACTCTTGTCCCTTGAGGCAGAAGAATCTGTTTGGATTCGGGACTGATTTTTTGCACAAGTATTTTAGAAATCAGCTGTGTGAACTGATCCTAAAAAGGTAAATATGTTTTTGGGAAATCAAATATTGATGACCTTGGACGTGACCTCAAAGGCATAAAAATAGGCTGCAACCCTTTCAACATCTGATTGGCTAAGGTCCTGGAAGTCACACTCCCCTCCTGCAGATAGGTCATTAATATTTGAGTATGGATAACCCCTTTAAAGACAACCTCCCTTTCTGCCCTCAGCTCAATGCCAGGCTGGCTCTGAAAAAGGCCTGTGTAATTTAAGACAGACTGGTTGCTAAGGATGTACTGGACTGTCCCTAGCTCAAAGCTGGACTGGCCAAGAGCTGACAGTAGTGAAGGAGAAGAGCAGCCTGTTAGTCCATGCCATTCCTGACCCCGGCCTGTTACTCATACGGCACATCACTGGACAGGGACTATGCAGTCACTTCTTATCTTTTGTGGTTGAGCTTTACGTCCATGCAGTCTTGCTACTCCTGAGTCATGAATGGGTGTCTTGACCTAGCGTTCAATGCATGCTCCACCATTCCAAGCTACTATTCCAGGAGACCCCTTTCAGAGTTATGTGCGGGGCCAATATCTGTCAAATATTCATGTTATAACCTGTTAATATGCCATACATGTCTTAAGATTGGAATACCCCTTTAATTTTTACAGATCACCTTGTTTGCCACTTCTGAAGCTGAGGTGTATCTTATGGCCTGGAGGAACAAAGCATCAAGTATCTGCCAGGACTCGGATCACTAATAGATGCAGTCTTGAGAAGATCACAGGGTTCCTGGTTTCGCCTAGGTGTGTGAATGTGGAAGTTGTTTTGAAAACGGGGAGAGGTGGAGGATTTTGGGTTAACTCAGGTAAGGAGGAAGGCCATCAGCTCCCCTTTCCCATACACTGTGTATCTAGTTGCACATGTTTAGTTTGTGATAACATATAGTCAATATATACTTTCTACTTGTATTATCTTTTATTGTCTGTTGATTTAGGGTTAAAGTGATGTCAGGCTCCGTTCACACTTGTGCAGAGGATTATGCAGGAGTTTCTGGTAGCTTTGAAAGCAGAGCTATAGCAGTTTTTTTGTCCTCAAAACAATTGCAACTCCTACAGATTTCATCAACGGAGTTATCAGCTTTAAGGGGGTCTCCAGCCTTTACGAAGTGATCGACAATCCTAATGATAGGCCATCAGTAGGTGATCGGCAGAGGTCTGACACTCCTCACCCCCACTGATCAGCTGTTTGAGTGTAGCTACATCGCCGGAAGTCGGCATTGGAACTACAAAGCACAAGCTTGTAGTGCAGGCAGGGGTTGAGAGGTATCAGACATTCATAGTGTGACCTAGTAGTAAAGATACCCATTCAAGTTCCCCACAGTTGTCATAAAGCCCACTATAGTGCCCCTCAGTAGTAATAACGCCCCCATAGTATGCCCCAGAAGTAATAATGCCTGCCTATAGTGCCCCTGGTAGTACTGATGCCCCCTATAGTTCCACCAGTAGTCATAAAGACCACCATAGTGCTCCCCCCGTAGAACTAAACCCCCCATAATAAGCCCTAGAAGTAATGATGCCCCCCTAGTGCCCCCAGTAGTAATAAAGCCCCATAATGTGTCCCAGTAAAAAGAAGGGCCCCTTATAGTGCTGCCAAAAAAGAAGGGCCCCTTGTAGTGCTGCCAGTAGTACTAGTGCCCCTCCCCATAATGATAATGACCCCTTTACAGTGGTCCAATAATGCTACCCCAAGGTGCCAAACAAAAATAACAAACCTTGGGGTACACATACCACAGGTTGAGAACCACTGGTCTACAGGATTTCTCATGTACATCCCCTATACTCTGGAACTCGCTACCTCAGCATACCAGACTCTCCACATCCAAATGTTCAAGAGCAACCTGAAAACCCACCACTAACCCTGCAGCCACCACACAGCCAGGGGAACAGCGTCTACCCTTACCTTGTGTCTCCTTCTATGACATGGTCCTCTCCCCCACAAGTGCAGCTTCCTAGAATTAATGGCGCTTTAATATAATGATAATAAATATCAGTGCAGGTCATGTTCAGTGTTGAGGTTTAGGCCGGTTTCACACGACCGTGTTTCACGGCCCGATACGGGCCGTGAAAGCCCGACCTGTGCTCCTCCAGAGGACGGGAGCGCACGGCGTCATTGGTTGCTATGACGCCGTGCGCTTCCTGAGGCAGCCGCCGTACAGTGAAACACTGTATACGAGCGTGTACAGTGTTTCACTGTACAGCGGCGGCCTCAGGAAGCGCACGGCGTCATAGCAACCAATGACGCCGTGCGCTCCCGTCCTCTGGAGGAGCACAGGTCGGGCTTTCACGGCCCGTATCGGGCCGTGAAACACGGTCGTGTGAAACCGGCCTTAATAAGATGAGAGACGAGACGAGAGTAAGGGCTTTTTCACACATCAGTTATTTGATCAGTTATTTCCATCAGTTATTGTGAGCCAAAACCAGGTGCGAGTCAAAAACACAGAACAGGTGCAGATCTTTTCATTATACCTGATTTCAGTGGAGGCTTCACTACTGGTTTTGGCTCACAATAACTGATGGAAATAACTGTTCAAATAACTGATGTGTGAACAAGCCCTAAATCAAATGAATTATATTTCAGGAGACACACAATTCAGTTCTTGGGATTAGTCAGAGAATATGATAAATGACTTTCAGAAGCTAATATCAGGGTGGGGGCAGGGATCTTCGATTGGTGATAACGTAAACGTTATTGCGCAAGATGTTAAGAAAGACAAAGATAGCTCTTATAGGGGTTGTGTCACTTCAGCAAATAGCATTTATCACGTAGACAAAGTTAATACAAGGCACTTACTAATGTATTGTTATTATCCATATTGCTTCCTCTGCTGGCTGGATTCATTTTTTCATCACATTACAGACTGCTCATATCCAGGGGTTGCATCCACCCTGAAATCCAGCAGCGGTGGTCATGCTTGTACAGGAACCCCCCCCCCCTCCCAACTGGTTACCACCCCTCTGTACCTTTACTGCAGACTGCTAGCAATTCACTCATAACTTCTAGTAGAAATAATAAAGGAATGGTACAACATAGAGACATAAGAATAGATGTTCCAGAATTGTTAGCATGTGGGGAATACATGTAGCTATTAAAACAGGCATGTCAGGAGTGTTGACTGGTCCTCTTTAATTACATGAAATTACAGAAGTATTCAGATCCAGGTGCAGGTGCTAAAGACAAGTGTCTGCAAGTCAAGTTTTTCCTTAAACTTTGCCCACAAGAGAGCGGACCTGCCTCCACCCATACTATACCGTGGCGAGTCTGCTGACAGATCTGCCTTTGTAATGAGCTCTCTGTCTGATACAGTTGTCAGACTATTATGAGATGTGCCTCTGACGCCGAGTTATTACTTGTCTTTGCCTTTATATCTGAGGCACTGACAAGTCCAAAAAAGTTCTCCACAGGATAAACATTATTCTGACATGTTACATCATGTCTGGAAAACCTTCACCACAGAAATCCATCGTAGAAGTCAGAAAAAAAGCAAATAGAGGGATTTCTGTAAAAACTGCTGCAAAAAGCAATGCTTTCCTGTAAGCTGTGGCAATGCATTAGATGTGCGGCAACTGAAAGTGAGAGTAATGAAAGCTGGCATGTGAGTAGTACATGTGGCATGTAGTGTTTTATTACTCCTGTGCTGACCTGTGAGAAATGCAATGTGAAGCGTTTTTACAGCTGGAAAGGCTAAGGTCATTGATTACATCAGAAGTGTTAGGCCTCATTCACACATCAGTGTTTGGTCAGTGTTCGGTCAGTGCTTGTGAGCCAAAACCAGGTGTGGCTCTAAACACAGGACAGGAGCAGATCTTTCCCTTATACCTTATGTCTGTGGAGGCTCCAATCCTGGTTTTGGCTCACAGTCACTGATAAAAATTACTGACGTGTGAATGAGGCCTTATAATGGAAGCTGCCGTGAATGGTAAATGTGGCAGTAAAGCAACCATGCTGAAATGTGGATTCTTCTAAATAATGGCCTATTTTCAGGATAACTGATTGGCGGGGTCTGACTACCCACATAGGTCAGCTATTTGGGTGGATTCCAACAACAAAGCTACACCCAAACAGCTGATCGGTGGAGGTGTCCCCCGATCAGCTAGTGATGGCCTATCCACACACTTAGTAAAGGCTGGGCAATCCCTTTACTCTTTAGCACTGGCTAAAGGATCTCCTAGTTTTCACTGTAAACCCCCGTAAGGAGGTGTGGATTTTGATGCAGGAAGATCCTCCAGGTCGGGGGTCTTCAGATTGATAGCAATAGCATTAGTACAGTAGCAGTGTAGTCAGGAACATAGCATAAACATAAAGGTGTCAATACCAGTTCATGGGGGCAACGAAGAGCAACAAAATACCATTAAAACAAATAAAAATTCACTTATTAACATAACTGTAGATGAGGTCTACATAAAACATCAATAGTCTAGTCCAGTCCGATACCTGTAATTATTGTTAGTGTTGTAAAAAGAATTCATAACAGTGATCTAGAGGGCTCCTTACATCACCTGTGGTAGAATCCATAATGGTGGGTAGTTCTGAAGTTGGGGGGGGGGGTGTGCATGCCGGCTTGAATCAGTGCCTATGCTGCTGTGATCACAGGATTTTTTTTTTCCAAAGGGCACGTTTACACTGCCTGGCCCTGTCAATCAAAGTGCAGAGGGTTCGGTAGTTGCAGAGAAAGATGAGCCTCTAGGTGTTACGACAAGACTCCCCTTGCTCCTAGAGGCCAATTTACATAAACACATAACACTTTATTTTTCTCAGCACTGTGGGCACATATGAACATGGGACCAACACAGATGCTTTCAGCTGCCAAGTGCACATGTAACAGGTCAGCAAGTTTCATAGGTACAAATCTGCTGCCCTTTAACTAGCAAGTTCCCTCATGTAACTTGCAATTCTATGTGTAATTTATTCCAGTTTTTTAGGTAGCTCTCTGTATCAGCAGGAAGGAAGCGAAAGGATGCAGTAACCGAACTCTCATGGAGTGTGCACTCCTTTAGAATCCTGAATTTAAAGGGTTGTCCACTCCTATTATATTGATGGTTTATCCTCAGGATAGGGCATCAATATTAGATCAGTGTTCGAGAGTATCTCTGGTGTCAGAAGTAGCCACTAGAACTACGCAGTTCAGTCCATTGTGTAATGGACAGAGCTGGTTACTGCAGCACCATTCACTTTAATTTCCAATTTTAATGATCTATTTTTTTTTTTATAAAAGTTGGGAACCCTAGCTGAGTGGTATGTTATAGTCTACAGTCAGTGATAAACTGTATAAAGAAATCTAAATAAAGGGATGGTATATACTGTACATGTATGGTGCTGGAGCAAAGTGCAAACATAGCGCCCGTTCGTACATGCAGAGGGCTTCATGGCCGGTGGGTCTCCGCTGTTTCAAACAGCAGAGACCCGTGGCTAATGACCGTGATCGGCAATAATGCTGATCGTGGTCATTAAAGCCTTTATATGCCACTTCTTACCGGCATCCTCTGCGCCCAATGAGGATGCCAGTAATTGGTTTCATTACTCTGGGTCTCTCTGAAGAGACCCAGGGTATTGAAGCTGCAATTCTGCAATTCTTATTTTGGCCAGCAGGTGGCAGGCCAACATAAGAAATGAGCAACTCCCCTCTCATCATGGGTCTAATAGACCCATGAGGGTTCAGAATTAAAAAAAAAAAAAAAAAAGTTTTGTAGGCTCAAATACAAGCTTCAAAACCAGTTCAAACATATATAAAAAAAATAAAATAAAAAAAAATATAAAAGTTTAAATCACCCCCAAATACATAAATAACAAAAAAATATAAATATCATGGGCATCACCGTGTCCAAAAACACCCGCATATAAAAATATGGTGTATGGTGTAATGGAAAAAGGGTCAAAATGGCCAATTTGCCATGTTTTCATCACTTCCCTTACCCACATACACTCCAAAATGGTATCAATAAAAACTACAGATTAACCTGCAAAAAATTAGCCCACACACAAAGCTCAGAAAAGATAACTATAACAAAAGTTATGGGGGTCAGAACATGGTGATGTAAAAAAAATATTTTTTTTTTCAACGTTGATATTTATTTTTACACTCTTTAGACATAAAAAACCTATACATATGGGGTATCGTTGTAATCATACTGACCCAGAGAATGAAGGGCACAGGTCAGTTTTGCCGCACAGGGAACACTGTGGGAACAAAACCTGTAAAACCGTGCGCTTTTTTTCCAATTCCATCCAATTTGGAATTTTTTTCCTGCTTCCCACTACATTGTGTGCCATATTAAATGGGGGCATTAGAAAGTACAACCTGTCCCGCAAAAAATAAGCCCTTATACAGCTATGTCAACAGAAATATAATAAAGTTATGGCTCAAAGTAGATAGGGAAGAAAAATAAAAACACAAAAACGAAAAAAAAAACCTCTGGTATCCTAAGGGTTAATACAAAGCGCAAAGTCAATCAATTGTAATGTATGATCAAATGTTGGCCTTGCTTCCTAACTGCTGGTCTGTCATTTTGCAGGCAGTAGACTAATTCTTCCAAACCTGTTGTGTATCCTCACAACTGAACAATGGTACTCATATTAGGACGCCGATTAAACAGAGAGGAGAGTGGAGTTCGTGAGTCTCCTGCAACTAAGAGAAAAGTCTTTGAGATGGACCAAAAGTTGTCAGGTCACGAAATGTTTGATTTCAATTCTGGTTCTTCCCATTCTGAAAGCATCCTGCAAGTCTTCAATGAGTTTCGGGAGAACCGTTTGTTTACTGACGTCATCATATGTGTGGAAGGGAGAGAGTTCCCATGTCACAGGGCTGTCCTCTCAGCCTGTAGCAGCTACTTCCGGGCCATGTTCTGCAATGATCACAGAGAAAGCCGGGAGATGTTGGTGGAAATCAATGGGATCTTCGCTGAAGCTATGGATTGCTTTCTTCAGTATGTCTATACAGGGAAAGTCAAGATCACAACTGAAAATGTCCAGTATCTTTTTGAAACTTCCAGCTTGTTCCAGATCAGCGTGTTGCGTGACGCATGCGCCAAATTTTTGGAAGAGCAGCTTGACCCATGCAATTGCTTAGGAATCCAACACTTCGCCGACACTCACTCACTGAAGACACTCTTCACCAAGTGCAAAACGTATGCACAGCAGTCATTTGAGGTTGTTGTCCAGCATGAAGAGTTTTTGGAGCTGGGAAAGGCTGAAGTCATTGACTACATCAGTAGTGATGATTTGGTTGTCAGCAAAGAAGAGTTTGTGTTTGAGGCTGTCATGCGGTGGGTGTACCACCACGTAGATGTCAGGAGACCTATGTTGCATGAACTCTTGACACACGTTCGGCTACCTCTGCTGCATCCTAATTACTTTGTGCAAACTGTAGAAGTTGATCAGATAATCCAGAACTCTCCAGATTGCTACCAGCTGCTCCATGAAGCCAGGAGATATCACATACTCGGAAATGAGATGATGTCACCACGGACCAGGCCACGCAGGTTTGTGTGCCTTTGACAGGTTTGTGTTGCAAACATTAACTTGGAACTTGGGTTTTCTGAAATTTTACTAATGATGACCTATCCTCAGAATAGGTCATCTGTATCTGATCAGTGGAGGTCCAACATGCAGCTCACCAAGCACAGTGGCTGTTCTTGGTATCGCAGCTCAGCCCCATTCACTTCTATAGGGCTGAGCTGGTCCTAGGCCACGTGACTGATGAACGTGTTGTCATTTGGGCTACGAAAAGCTGTGAGAAGGCTGATCGGCGGGGGTCCCGGGTTTTGAACCCTCACTGATCAGATACTGATGACTTATCCTGAGGATAGGTTATCAGTAGTAAAATCTCGGAAAACTCCTTTAGCACAAAATGGCAAGGAAGGGTTAAAATAATAAAACAAATTATAGTTACTGGTTGAAACCCCCTCTGCTCCAGCTCTGCCTCTCCAATCCTCATCTTCTTGACTGCAGCGATGGTGTGCCCATATACCGCATATGACCACTGCAGCCAGTCACTGGCCTCAGTTGTATGTGACACAAGACTGTTGAGGCCAGTGTTTGACTGCAGTGACCACATGGGGTATACATGTATGTCGGTGCTGCAGCCATGACTTTTGATTCCCTATATGTCCTGTCTTCTGGCTTTAATAGTTAAAGGGCCATCTCTGATGAGACAACCCCTTTCACTGCACAATGCCCTTAAAGGGATTTACCAGGATTTTACTACTGATGATCTGTCCTCAGGATAGGTCATCAGTATCTGATCGGTGGGGGTCCAACACCTGGGACCCCCACGATCAGCTGTTTGAGAAGGTATCGGCGCTCCCATGAGCACTGCTGCCTTCTCCCCGCTCACCAAGCACAGCGCTGTACATTGTATAGCGACTGTGCTTGGTATTGTGCTCATCCCCATTCACTTGAATGGGGCCGAGCTGCTCCTAGGCCACGTGACCAATGAATGTGACGTCATTGGCCTAGGAAAAGCTGAGAGAAGGGAGTTCCGGGTGTCCTGAGGATAAGTCATCAGTAATAAAATCCCGGAAAACCCCTTTAAAGTAACAGTTCCCAAACAGATGATAATGACACATACTGTATATAACATATATTTCAACGACTCCAAATCTTACATTTTATAATACAGACATGGAGAGGCTGGCATAAGCATTGGACTGCCAATTGTGATTACATGAATTTGCTGCAGTGACTATAAATGCCTGATAACATCTTTGGTATGTTTCCAGGTCTACTGGCTACTCTGAGGTCATTGTGGTAGTCGGAGGTTGTGAACGCGTTGGAGGATTTAATCTTCCTTACACTGAATGCTACGATCCAGTGACCGGAGAGTGGAAATCACTGGCAAAGCTTCCAGAATTTACTAAGTCAGAATATGCAGTGTGTGCCTTAAGAAATGACATTCTTGTGTCAGGTAAGAAATATGGTGAAGTCACTTTCTGATTGGTGGTTATGGGGAGTCTGTCAGTAGTTTTGGTCATGCCAAAATGCTGACAGCGCTAGGTTGGTGGCTGGGGAGAACAGTAAAAATATACCTTTTATGGTGCTTTTATTATCAGGAGTAGTGAGAATATAAAATTCTATTCTGCCCATTAGTGCAGTCAAGGTGGAGCTTCACTGTGAAGCACTCTCTGCATTGAGCTGCATTCACAGCAGAGAGCACTTCACAATGAAGCTTTGCCTTGGGCACTTAAAGGGGTATTCCGGTAAAGTAACTTAATTTTTGAAAAACTGCATTAAGTCTGCAAGCTGTGACCCAACCAGAACCCATACCTATACATATAACCAGAGCTTCAATTTACCTTGCATTCCATTTGTCTAGCTCCTGTGTGAGCCTGCAACACACTGACAGTATCATGGCGCCTTCAATCCTCACAATCCCTAGCTTTCCTGCTATGAGTGTTGATGTTTATTGATTGGCTGCCTGATATACAGTCCGGTCACCCCCCCTCTACTCAGTAATCACTAGCACACTAACACGCCCTTTGTTTCACAAGACATTTAGTAGAGAAATGATAGCAACACACTGAGCATGCTCGACCGCACAAAGGCTCAGAACTACAGGTCGATGCCATGGTAATTTATGAGGAAACTGTGGTAGCAGAGGACAAAAACTGAACGGTAAATATGTGAAATTGACATTATATTAGGTTATTATTGATGATGAATTAGTCTAAAACATAAGATATTTTTATGGTAACCGGAATACCCCTTTAAGAGAGCAAATTTATAAAGAATAAAACATCATATGCTCACTACTCCTGATGAGGAAATCTCCACAGAATGTATGTATGTACTGCTCTACACAGCCCCTGCCTGATGCCGCCAGCAGTTTAACCTGGTCAAAACTGCTTACAGGCGCCCTTTAAATTTGTCTACTACTAGTTGCATTTTTTATTAAATAGCTGGTGTATACTATGTTGAATTACATTGGCAGTCACAGTGTTTGGCAGTACACCATTTACTCCTAATTTGTCTGTGGCCTTACAGAGTTGTTTAGGCTAATTTGAGACAGGCCTACACCTTTCTTAATATTTGTTCAGTTTACAGTTTCTCAGAGTTGCACAACAACGAGGGCCCAGTTCCCAGGAGCTCTGTGTTTTAGGAGTTACTCACCAGCCCTGTAACAAACACTTCTTCCAGGCTGGCAGCCAGGACAAATTTGCTGGTAAACTCAGGTCATTGAATTGTCAATGGGGTTGGTTGTATATGCCACAGCGGTTGTCAGCTTTGTTCACAGTGATTCATTTCGCTTCAAGACGGGAGAACTATTTGTTATTGAGTCAACTCTGGTACCTAGACCTGGATGAAGCTCCTGGGCCTCAATGTAAAGTCTGTAACAGGGCCTCTACCCACCATGTGCCATTTATAATACTGTTCCTATGTGTAACAGGGTCCTTTAGGCTCCCTGAGGCATCAGGGTTCAGGTGCAACGTCTATCTTTGCACCCCCTGAATATTCCACTGCTTGGGTCCATCTCACATTTTACTAGGTGTTCAAGTTTCCTGCAGCGCCTCCACAGGGTAATTTAGGCACTGCATGGTTGCCATTATAAAGAGTCCCCCAGAGTGAGAGATGCTCTTTGTAGCTGCTCTCCTCCCTGGCTAACAGATGGGGCTCCTAACTGGGGACCCTTTAACATAGTATTTTAATTTTATTGATCGAATGTAATGCACCTCAGATGTGCCATCTATCCTTCACAGATGCTGCACGATTCCTGTCTCTTAAATTGCTGGAGACTAGACAGTGCATCTTGTCATACTGATATAACATTATAGAGACTAGACAGTTCATCTTGTCACACTGATATAACATTATAGAGACTAGACAGTTCATCTTGTCATACTGATATAACATTATAGAGACTAGACAGTTCATCTTGTCACTCTGATATAACATTATAGAGACTAGACAGTTCATCTTGTCATACTGATATAACATTATAGAGACCAGACAGTTCATCTTGTCACACTGATATAACATTATAGAGACTAGACAGTTCATCTTGTCACACTGATATAACATTATAGAGACTAGACAGTTCATCTTGTCATACTGATATAACATTATAGAGACTAGACAGTTCATCTTGTCACACTGATATAACATTATAGAGACTAGACAGTTCATCTTGTCATACTGATATAACATTATAGAGACTAGACAGTTCATCTTGTCACACTGATATACCATGATGCAATAAAGGGATGTACATGAATCTGGATGAAATGATTACAATCAAATCTTTCTTCTCAGGTGGGAGGATCAACAGTCGTGATGTATGGATCTATAATTCTCAGCTAAATATTTGGATCAGAGTTGCCTCCTTGAACAAAGGAAGATGGCGTCATAAAATGGCTGTCCTTCTAGGGAAGGTAAGTTATTATGATTGTGCAATATAATATTAGAAATAAACTGTTATCTCAATACAGAAATCTTTTTAAAAAATTAGTCATTTTCAGCAATTTGCCTTGTGTACCTTGTTCCTTTTCTAGAGGCTTCAGATTTTCCAGGTGTGTGTGTGTATATATATATATATATATATATATATATATATATATATAAAGAGTTTTCTGTATTTTCATGACTATGAAAATTGTAGATTCACACTGAAGGCATCAAAACTATGAATGTCTTATATTCTAGGTTCTTCAAAGTAGCCACCTTTTGCTTTGATTACTGCTTTGCACACTCTTGGCATTCTCTTGATGAGCTTCAAGAGGTAGTCACCTGAAATGGTATTCCAACAGTCTTGAAGTAGTTCCCAGAGATGCTTAGCACTTGTTGGCCCTTTTGCCTTCACTCTGTGGTCCAGCTCACCCCAAACCATCTCGATTGGGTTCAGGTCTGGTGACTGTGGAGGCCAGGTCATCTGGCGTAGCACCCCATCACTCTCCTTCTTGGTCAAATAGCCCTTACACAGCCTGGAGGTGTGTTTGGGGTCATTGTCCTGTTGATAAATAAATGATGGTCCAACTAAACACAAACCAGATGGAATAGCATGCCGCTGCAAGATGCTGTGGTAGCCATGCTGGTTCAGTATGCCTTCAATTTTGAATAAATTCCCAAGAGTGTCACCAGCAAAGCACCCCCACACCATCACACCTCCTCCATGCTTTACGGTGGGAACCAGGCATGTAGAGTCCATCCGTTCACCTTTTCTGCGTCGCACAGACATGGTGGTTGGAACCAAAGATCTCAAATTTGGACTCATCAGACCAAAGCAGAGATTTCCACTGGTCTAATGTCCATTCCTTGTGTTCTTTAGCCCAAACAAGTCTCTTCTGCTTGTTGCCTGTCCTTAGCAGTGGTTTCCTAGCAGCTATTTTACCACGAAGGCCTGCTGCACACAGTCTCCTCTTAACAGTTGTTGTAGAGATGTGTCTGCTGCTAGAACTCTGTGTGGCATTGACCTGGTCTCTAATCTGAGCTGCTGTTAACCTGCGATTTCTGAGGCTGGTGACTCGGATGAACTTATCCTCTGCAGCAGAGGTGACTCTTGGTCTTCCTTTCCTGGGGCGGTCCTCATGTGAGCAAGTTTCTTTGTAGCGCTTGATGGTTTTTGCGACTGCACTTGGGGACACTTTCAAAGTTTTCCCAATTTTTCGGACTGACTGACCTTCATTTCTTAAAGTTATGATGGCCACTCGTTTTTCTTTACTTAGCTGCTTTTTTCTTGCCATAATACAAATTCTAACAGTCTATTCAGTAGGACTATCAGCTGTGTATCCACCTGACTTCTGCCCAACACAACTCATGGTCCCAACCCCATTTATAAGGCAAGAAATCCCACTTATTAAACCTGACAGGGCACACCTGTGAAGTGAAAACCATTTCAGGTGACTACCTCTTGATACAATCACAGAAAACAACGTGGTTTAAAATGGCAGAAAATTGCTCAGACCCCATATGCTGTTACATAAAATGGAGGATGCCTGCAGCGAACCACATGTACCACAAAACCATCCTACACAAGGTAACAAATTGTGTGGATGTGGCGAACTATATAATCAAACAATCACTAGTAGAGGTGCACTGCGGCGGTAATGCAATTGACAATATATGGCTAAACCTGTGCAGCCTGAGTCACATGAGTCATTGGTAGGTGGGGCTCATAGTCTCCTCCCTCCTCCCATTGCATGTGTGATCTCACGCTGGAGGTGACTAGGAGTAGGTTGCTGTGTGTCGGCCTATATGCTCCTTCCGCAATTGCCCATACGGCAAGGTAGGTTAGCGTTAGGTCTCGAGCCACTCTGAGATACCTTGACGGGGTGCTCGGGGGATGTTCTTGATATAAGAATATATTGGCGAAAGTCTCATTTTAACATCAGCGTGAGGGTTTAGCCATATATTGTCGATTGCATTACCGCCGCAGTGCACCTTTACTAGTGATTGTTTGACTACCTCTTGAAGCTCATCAAGAGAATGCCAAGAGTGTGCAAAGCAGTAATCAAAGCAAAAGGTGGCTACTTTGAAGAACCTAGAATATAAGACATATTTTCAGTTGTTTCACACTTCTTTGTTAAGTATATAATTCCACATGTGTTAATTCATCGTTTTGATGCCTTCAGTGTGAATCTACAATTTTCATAGTCATGAAAATACAGAAAACTCTTTGAATGAGAAGGTGTGTCCAAACTTTTGGTCTGTACTATATATATATATATATATATATATATATATATATATACTTTCTGAAAATATTTATTTGAAAAATTCTAGTAAGGTTATATGTTTGCAATATAGTTTTCGGATGTAAAGTTCCCCTGCCCTGGGCATGTAATGGTTCATTGCAAGGTATAGCTGTAATGTAATGTGTCATTCACACTGAAATCTGGAAAATCGTGAGGAATCAGAAAGTACAGGATATTGGAAAATTGTATATCTTTTCATTATGCAGTAAGTCTGTCAGCAGTTTTGACCATGCTAAACTGCTGACAGCACTAAGTAGGGCTTGGGGAGAACAGTACGAACATACCTTCTGTGGAGCTTTTAAAGTGCATCTGTCAGCAGTTTTGTACCTATGAAACTGGCTGACCTGTTACATGTGCGTTTGGCAGCTGAAGACATCTGTGTTGGTCCCATGTCCATATGTGCCCGCATTGCTGAGAAAAATGATGTTTTATTATATGCAAATGAGTCTCTAGGAGCAACGGGAGGTGTTGCTGTTATACCTAGAGGCTCAGCTCTGTCTGCAACTGCTGTGCCCTTTGCACCTTGATTGACTTCAGGAGAAGTCAGGGCCAGGCATGACCATGTTTACACTGCCTTGCCCTATCAGTCAGATTGCAGAGGGTGCGGCAGTTGCAGAGAGAACTGAGCCTCTAGGTGTAATGGCAACGCCCCTGTGCCTTCAGCTGCCAATTCACATGCAACAGGTCAGCCAGTTTCATAGGTACAAATCTGCTGCCCTTTAATATCAGGAGTAATGTTAACATAAACTTTTATTCTGCTCCTGCAGGTGCCCAACGGGTAGAGCTTCACTTTGAAGTGCTCTGTGCATTCATATGCGTTACAGCCCCTCCCCTCTGCCTTGAGTGGCAGCAGTAGTGGTCTCTTATCTGGGTGCTATAGCTGTCATTTAGAGTAGAGAGAGGGGCTGTGAACACTTTACAGTGAAGCTCTGCCTCCAGGAATTGTGCAGGAGAATCTAGCAGAATAAAGGTTCATATTCTTACTACTCCTGATAATAAAATCTCCACAAAATGTATGTTGGTGCTGCATTCCCCTGCCCCTCGATAGTGCTGTCTACAGTTTATTATGGTCAGAGCTGCTGACAGACTCCCTTCATGTACTTATTGTAACCATTTCAGTTGTCCTATGACTGACTCCCTGCCCTTCCTCTTCTAGGTTTATGTGGTTGGGGGATATGATGGACAGAACAGGCTGAGCAGTGTCGAATGCTACGATTCATTTTCTAATCGGTGGACAGATGTGGCCCCATTAAAGGAGGCTGTGAGCTCGCCCGCCGTTACAAGCTGTGTTGGCAAATTATTTGTGATTGGAGGAGGACCAGATGACAACACGTGTTCTGACAAGGTAAATGATCCTGGCCATGGCCTGTGTCTGATGTTGCAGCTTAGCTGTATTGAAGTAAAGGAG
Source organism: Rhinella marina (assembly GCA_900303285.1). Classification (NCBI taxonomy): domain Eukaryota; kingdom Metazoa; phylum Chordata; class Amphibia; order Anura; family Bufonidae; genus Rhinella; species Rhinella marina. The sequence continues at coordinate 32,723 of ONZH01023746.1, read as the reverse complement.
TCTCAACTGCAATACCACACACAACCCGTGGATGAGTTGTTTTTTCAGCGGCACCATTTTTGGGGTACATTAACTTTAGGGGGGAGTGGTTAGAAAAAACATTCTGCCATTGATTTTGTTTTAAATGTTGTGCTTTCATTGTGCAGCATAAGTAACGTTACTTTTACTCCATTGGTCAGTATGATTGCAGTGATACCAAATATATACGGTATCTTTTTTTATGTTTTACTACTTTTGCACTTATGCAAAAAAAAAAAGTTTTATTTTTATTTTTTTTGTGGAATTTCAAAAGCAATAACCTTTTCATTTCTTTGTACACATGAAGCCTTGTTTTTGCGGACAGAAGTTATTTTTTTAGCAACTCCGTTTTGGGGTAGATATAATGTATTGATCGAATTTCAATTTTTTAGGCTGGTAATGAGAAAAAAAATTATTCTACCATTGTTTTTTTTGTACTTTAAATTAGCGATGTACACCATGCGGCATAACTAGCGTGCTACTGTTGGTCAGTAATCACAGCGACACAAAGTAGTTTTGTTTTTTACTATATTAATACCATGTTTTAACTTTTTTACTATTTGTCTCATGCAAAAAAAAGGGTTTTATGTCGCCACATTCCAAGAATCATAACATTTTCATTTTTCTGTCATTGTAGTCGTAGGTGGGATGTTTTTTTGCAGAAGAAGATGCTGTTTTCCTTTACCATTTTGGGACATGGGACTTTTTGATTAACATTAGAGATGAGCGAGCAGTGCTCGTTACGAGCACTGTAACGCTCGGGTCCCGGGTGAAATGCCCGCAGGCATTGCGGATCCGTCCTCATCTGCATGTAAGTCAATGAGGACGGATCGTTTGGTATGACACTCATACCAAACGGTTCCGTCCTCACCCATCTTAAAGTCAGTGGGGACGGAACCGTTTGGTATGAGTGTCATACCAAACGATCCGTCCTCATTGACTTACATGCAGCTGAGGACGGATCCGCAATGCCTGCGGGCATTTCACCCGGGACCCGAGCGTTACAGTGCTCGTAACGAGCACTGCTCGCTCATCTCTAATTAACATATTTCTCTTATTCTTTGGGGTTTTTTTTACGTTGTTCACTGATCTGTTTGAGTAACTTATTGTCGGAGATGTACCATATTAAGCTTCCATACCAGTTTTCTGGCATAGAATTGCAACAACTTTTGGTGTAAGTCCTGGTGTGCACCAAAATTTGCTAACTTTTTTAAAAAGGTCACTTTTGTAAAACAAAAAAGGGTGGAAGAGGGCGGCCCAACGCATTTACCAACACCAGAAAACTAGCACACATTTCACTTGAAATCAACGCCTGGCTGGAGTAGATTTTAGTTCGGCCACCGTTTCATGCGCCTCCTAATACTTGTGGTACATCTCACACTAGTGCAGCACAGATTATGATTGGGTCGTGCATAAATAAGGTCTATAAAAAATAACTTGTCTAGTTTAGTGTGGAAGAACTTCAGCCTACATTGAGAACTGCCATCAAGCAAAAGAAATAGAAATTCCAAAAATCGGTGCCCAACCACATTAGAGAGTTTATCCAAGAATTAAACAGACCACAGAGAGTGGCTGACCCATGATGGGGTTCATACATGCTTGGTCCCCACCGCTGGGTTCCGACCCTCTCTGCCGCTCCACAATGCTCTGGCATCAACATCCTGTTGATGAGCCCCAAGCCAACGCAGCGGTGACCTGTCAGCCGTGCAGCACGTGACCCAGTGATGTTCCGCATGGGTGACCCCTTTAATGCTCGTGTGGTTAAACGGACAATAGTCTCTGAAATCCTATTCCGAAATCTAGAGGAAAACCTACTTAGAAGACTGCAGTACCATATTAAAGGAGTATCCAAAAATCGAAGTGAATCTGGATCGTACATCCTCATACTATGCTTTGATCTAATAACTGCTTCTCGGCATAATTAACATAGTTTCTCAGCACAATTGATAGTATACCGCCCCCTATGTATCAAAAAGCATAGGCCCACTCATCATGACAAGGTTGCCTCCTCGAGTGCGAACCTACTCTAAATTTGGTGTGGCCAACCCACCAGCACAGCACCAAAGCAACAATGGCCGCCACACACTCTTATTTTTGTCCATATTAAAGGGGTGTTTCGGGCACGAAAAGGTTTTAAAAAACAAAGGTTTATTCACCTCCACCGATCTGCCGTTTTGATACTGCTACGGTGACCCACTTCAGGAAGTGATTGGCTTTTCCTTCCATTGGGTCGATCTGGGACAGGAAGTGAAGAGCAGCAGGGACCAGAACAGCATTGAAAACGGCATCGCTTGAGGATCGGTGAAGGTGCGTAAAATCTCTCTGTTATTTTTAACCTGTTAATAGTTGTAGTTGAGGAGCCCAGGTATTGAAGACACACATTGTGTGTTCAGCATAGATATACTCTTTCTTCTGTATGCTTGCACATAACAGGTTATATGCTTTGATACTCAGGTTCAGTGCTATGATCCAGACACAAACTCTTGGTTACTACGCGCGGCAATTCCTATAGCAAAGAGATGCATTACAGCGGTGTCCTTAAACAACCTCATCTATGTTGCTGGAGGGCTCACAAAGGCAATTTACTGCTACGACCCCGTGGAAGATTACTGGATACATGTGCAGAACACATTCAGCAGACAGGTAATCAATCATGTCTTAATCGTCTAGGAAGTTTCAAAGGTTCTTCCCTTTTTTGCAACTCCACCCTTAGGATTAAGGCAAAATATGTACCCGTAATGTGCAGTTTAGGGGTAACTCCTACCTGTTTTTGTTTGTTTGATGCTTGAAACCAACTTTTAACAGATGTGGTTGGAAAATCCACAGTAAGTGAGTGTAAACCTGTTCGGGATTATCATATAGGTATCCTAAGGTAAAGATGAAAACGTCATCCACATTAGATAAATGTTGGCCGAGCCCACCGATTTCAGCAGAACTGTATGACCATGTAATGTGTATAGGGTCCTTCTGATTCTCCTCCAGCCGGAGATGCCGGAGAAGGGAGGATTGGGCAGTTGGATTTCAACATTGCTTTTGTTCTTGGAGAGATGTGCCACCTCTAGAGGTGGTGTATGTATATATATATATATATATATATATATATATATATATATTTGTGTGTGTATATATATATATATATATATATATATATATATAGTACAGACCAAAAGTTTGGACACACCTTCTCATTCAAAGAGTTTTCTGTATTTTCATGACTATGAAAATTGTAGATTCACACTGAAGGCATCAAAACTATGAATTAACACATGTGGAATTATATACTTAACAAAAAAGTGTGAAACAACTGAAAATATGTCTTATATTCTAGGTGTTTCAAAGTAGCCACCTTTTGCTTTGATTACTGCTTTGCACACTCTTGGCATTCTCTTGATGAGCTTCAAGAGGTAGTCACCTGAAATGGTTTTCACTTCACAGGTGTGCCCTGTCAGGTTTAATAAGTGTGGATACGCAGCTGATAGTCCTACTGAATAGACTGTTAGAATTTGTATTATGGCAAGAAAAAAGCAGCTTAGTAAAGAAAAACGAGTGGCCATCATTACTTTAAGAAATGAAGGTCAGTCAATCCGAAAAATTGGGAAAACGTTGAAAGTGTCCCCAAGTGCAGTCGCAAAAACCATGAAGCGCTACAAAGAAACTGGCTCACATGAGGACCGCCCCAGGAAAGGAAGACCAAGATTCACCTCTGCTGCGGAGGATAAGTTCATCCGAGTCACCAGCCTCAGAAATCGCAGATTAACAGCAGCTCAGATTAGAGACCAGGTCAATGCCACACAGAGTTCTAGCAGCAGACACATCTCTACAACAACTGTTAAGAGGAGACTGTGTGCAGCAGGCCTTCATGGTAAAATAGCTGCTAGGAAACCACTGCTAAGGACAGGCAACAAGCAGAAGAGACTTGTTTGGGCTAAAGAACACAAGAAATTGAAATCTGTGCTTTGGTCTGATGATTCCAAATTTGAGATCTTTGGTTCTTTGTGCGACACAGAAAAAACGGATGGACTCTACATGCCTGGTTCCCACCATGAAGCATGGAGGAGGAGGTCTGATGGTGTGGGGGTGCTTTGCTGGTGACACTGTTGGGGATTTATTCAAAATTGAAGGCATACTGAACCAGCATGGCTACCACAGCATCTTGCAGCAGCATGCTATTCCATCCGGTTTGCATTTAGTTGGACCATCATTTATTTATCAACAGGACAATGACCCCAAACACACCTCCAGGCTGTGTAAGGGCTATTTGACCAAGAAGGAGAGTGATGGGGTGCTATGCCAGATGACCTGGCCTCAACAGTCACCAGACCTGAACCCAATCGAGATGGACCGCAGAGTGAAGGCAAAAGGGCCAACAAGTGCTAAGCATCTCTGGGAACTCCTTCAAGACTGTTGGAATACCATTTCAGGTGACTACCTCTTGAATCTCATCAAGAGAATGCCAAGAGTGTGCAAAGCAGTAATCAAAGCAAAAGGTGGCTACTTTGAAGAACCTAGAATATAAGACATATTTTCAGTTGTTTCACACTTTTTTGCAGGGCGCAACGTTTTGGCTGTATACTGGAGCTTTTCTCAAGCTTTTTTTCCATTTGAGAGTCCTGCCTTTTTGCTATTTTTGTTTTTTTGGGGCGATAGTCTTGTCCCATTGGACTTGCACCTCTGTTTGCCTTCTTTTGTCTGGTGCTGCCATTATTTCTTCTCTATAGATAGATAGATATATATATATATCTATCTATATATATATAAAAAGAAATATTATATATATATATATATATTTCCTGTACACAGTTGAACCAAATATTTGTGACGTGTCACAATAAGGGTAGGTTCACATCACGTTTTATGCCGCTGTTCCACGTACACATTAGAAAAAAAGGATACCTTTTTTTTAACTATGGAACTCTATGGTGGATGTATGCCACTGTATGGCATCAGTCTGAGGTATCCGTTTGAAGGGGTTTTCCGGGAGTTAACTTCTGATGACCTATCCTCAGGATAGGTCATCAGTATCTGATCGGTGGGGGTCCGACACCCGGGACCCCCGCCGATCAGCTGTTTGAGAAGGTACCAGCACTCCTGTGAGCGCCACTACCTTCTCCCCGCTCACCAAGCACAGCGCCGTACATTGTATAGTGGTTGTGCTTGGTATCGCGCTCAGCACCATTCACTTAAATGGGGCTGAGCTGCTCTGAGGCCACGTGACTGATGAACGTGTTGTCACTGGCCTAGGAAAAGCTAAGAGAAGGCCACGGCAGTCACGGGAGTGCCGGTACCTTCTCAAACAGCTGATCAGCGGGGGTCCAGGGTGTCGGACCCCCACCGATCAGATACTGATGACCTATCCTGAGGACAGGTCATCAGTAGTAAAATCCCGGAAAACCCCTTTAACATTTATGTTTTTGTATACGTTAAACAGATGGGAAAAACGGGATGTGAACCCGGCCTAAGTGACACATGTTCCTATTAAAGGGGTGTGTACCTTGAACAATCCCTTTTAGTTGTTGGCATTCCATGGAAAAACACGGTTCAAAGGGTGACTTGCTGCCGGGACCTTTTGTAATCGGCTAGTGAACCTGGCGTCATGTTCCGATCCCCTGCTGCGCCTACAGGAGAACTGAAGCATTGCATGGTGCTCAACAAAATATGTGGGTTGCCAGTTTAATGCATTGACAGGCTGGTTCCTCCAGAGAATAAAATGTGCCCAGCTCCAGCTAAGTGATGGCAGTTATAAATGATGGCTGCCCTAATAGGGTGTATTGAAAATACATGTCCTATATAGGACAGCCCCTTTAAGTAGTCTGGCTGCCTCTTTGCTGTTTTTTTGGAGTGATAGAAAGATATGTAAAAAAGTGGAAAATCACAGTGCACTGTTCCAATAGAGTAGCTTTGGTAAAACTAATATAAAAATAAAACATAAAAAATAGATAAAAGTGCAACGTGTTTTGGAGGCAGGCAGCATCCTTCCTCAGACACGGGAAATTTATAGGAATGCTGGAAAAGGTGGAAGAGTACCCCTGATTAATAATTAAATCTAATCATCACAGATGTCGAAATTAGGAACCAGTTGTGTGTGTGTGTGAATATAAATCTCAGAAAAAGAAAATTGTAATATATGATTCTAAAAGTGAAACGAAAAATGTTAATACCACAAAAGAAAGATCTATGCTAAATGTAATCACTGCAAAGAATAAATCACTGCTAAGCTAACCATCGAGTAAGAAAGAAGGAGGGGGCTTATCGATTAGGGAAAAAAAATGAAAAATAGCGCAAAGAAAAAGGGGGTCAGTCAGCACATCCCAGTGTGCAGGTGCACGCTGCCATGGCAAGAAACACAAAGGAAAAAGAGTAAATATAGTGCAACAGCACTCTGCAAACCAAATAAAGTACAAAAATGCCGTAGTAATAGAAAGTATTCTGGTGCTAATGCTACGCTTATTTAGTAAATTTGAGATTCTTGGCAAATATATTTTGTACAAAATTATTTGGGCCTGTCTGCCAAACGTCAAGGCGATCTCTGTAAGACGGGAACCTAACACTAAATACTACCTGGACGGCCACCATAAAATTCAGGGAGTGCAGCTGGGTCCAGTCTGCTTTTTATCATTTCTGGTGCCAAAATGGCCTCCATTAAATCCAGGGAAAGCAGGTACCAACATGCATGCTGAGCCCACTCTATACCTCACCTGGTGCCAAATGGCTACCACTGAATTCAAAAAACGTTGCAATTTGGGGTAACAAAGTGGGTCCATCACCCTTTTACCCATATTGGAGTGCTGCCTCGTTTTTTTCAAGTTGAATCTCTGGACTATCAGCTAAAGGTCGTAGAAGAATTGCACCCATGCCTGCATCCATTTGTGATGCTACTCTTGTTTCTCATATATATATATATACACATACATGTAGGGGGTCTATGCACTTGTTGGATAGTCTGAATGTTCATCCCTATAAATTACAGGCCACATGGATAAAAAGTCAATTCACCTCATATCTCTGGAGTCATAACAGACTTGATTTATACAAAAAAATTTTTACACTTTAATGTGGATTTCCAGTCCCTTTGAAAAATGAATCTTAATGGATTCCCTTCAGGGTGTAAATAGATGAATGAATCTCCATGGGTATGATTCCACAACTGAAGTTAATATTGCTTCTGGGGCCTAACACACAAGCCTCCGTTGTCAGCCACCTGCAATCTTATCCACCCTCTCATGGGCCATCACTTTTGCTTTTGTCAAAATGACAGTCTTTGTTCTTTCATGTAGCTGGATTTTTTTTTTTTTAATCTTTAGCATTTTTCTGTTAATACTTTCTAAGCGTTAGGGAAGTACACGTCAGGTCATTGCAGGGTGTTTCCTGCTGATCAAAAACAAAGTGCGTATTATATTTACTAGTGTATTACTTGTAATGTTAACCTTAAAGGGGTTGTCCGGGTTCAGAACAGAACCCGAACATACCCAGGATTTCACCCAGGCAGCCTCCCTGACAAGAGCATAGGAGCATATCATGCTCTGATGCTCTCCTTTGCCCTGCGCTGAATCGCACAGCGCAAAGGCATTTTTCCCAGTTCCGGTGACGGACCGGGCTCTGCCAGGTGGAGGCTTCCGCCCAGCAGTGAGCCCGGTGACGTCACCGGCACTGATGGGCGGGCTTTAGCGCTGCCCTAGCCGCTAAATCCGGCCCATCAGAGCCGGTGTTCCGAACAGTGTGTTATTGTAAATAAAAGAGCCCTTGCCCTGTGCGATCTAGCTTGGCTGCCTGGGTGAAATTTTGGGTATGTCCGGGTTCAGCTCTGAACCTGGACAACCCCTTAATTAAAAGGACATCTATTTGCAGTTCCAACCCTATTAAACCAGCCTTAATGCCTGGTAGGGCTGACCTTGCTGATTAAAAACCTGATTAAAAATACCTTTCATGTCCAGATCCATTGCTGCATTTAGGAGAAATAAAGTGTTTTCAAAATATGCAAATCAGGGCTTAAGTGCACCAAGCCACTCCGTGCACGTTAGCTTCTCCACTCTGCTTCCCTGGACACTCCTCTGCATTTTGACAGGGTCAGGGAGGCACAGTGGAAGAGCTTAGGTGCATCGAGAGGCTAGGGCCCTGCTCTTGGTGCACTTAAGCCCTTTTTTAGAAAAACATTTCCCCAAAATGCAGCAAGGATCATGCAAAGAAAGGTGTGGTTTTAATCAGCAGGGTCAGACCTACCAGGTTTAATAGCTGGTTTAATAGGGGTGATCCTGCTGACATATGCCCTTTAAAAAGAATCTGTTATCTCGAAGTAACGTCCCTCTGCCCCATGACTACTGTAATGACCGGATAGCTCAAAAGACACAAATTCAGAAAATGTAAATTTTAGCTTTCTACTATTTGCATTCCTTCGCAATAAGCCCATAAAGATGCACCCCAGATTTTAGAGTAGGAAAATAAGAAAACAATATTTTTCATCACACCTCATATCAGACCCCCCATAAATTTCAGGACATCACATCAGACCCCCATATCAGCCCTCCATGTCAGAACCCCATCAGCCCTCCATGTCAGACCCCCATCAGACCTCAGATCAGCCCCCATATCAGCCCACTGTGTGCCCATCAGACCTCAGATCAGCCCCTATTTCAGCCCACTCTACCCCCATCAGACCTCAGATCAGCAGAATGTGCCCCCATCAGACCTCAGATCAGCAGAATGTGCCCCCATCAGACCTCAGATCAGCAGAATGTGCCCCCATCAGACCTCAGATCAGCAAAATGTGCCCCCATCAGACCTTAGATCAGCTTATTGTGCCCCCATCAGACCTCAGATCAGCTTATTGTGCCCCCATCAGACCTCAGATCAGCAGAATGTGCCCCCATCAGACCTCAGATCAGCAGAATGTGCCCCCATCAGACCTCAGATCAGCAAAATGTGCCCCCATCAGACTTCAGATCTGCTTATTGTGCCCCCATCAGACCTTAGATCAGCAGAATGTGCCCCCATCAGACCTCAGATCAGCAAAATGTGCCCCCATCAGACCTCAGATCAGCAAAATGTGCCCCCATCAGACTTCAGATCTGCTTATTGTGCCCCCATCAGACCTTAGATCAGCAGAATGTGCCCCCATCAGACCTCAGATCAGCAAAATGTGCCCCCATCAGACCTCAGATCAGCAAAATGTGCCCCCATCAGACCTCAGATCAGCAGAATGTGCCCCCATCAGACCTCAGATCAGCAAAATGTGCCCCCATCAGACCTCAGATCAGCAGAATGTGCCCCCATCAGACCTCAGATCAGCAAAATGTGCCCCCATCAGACCTCAGATCAGCAGAATGTGCCCCCATCAGACCTCAGATCAGCAGAATGTGCCCCCATCAGACCTCAGATCAGCAAAATGTGCCCCCATCAGACCTCAGATCAGCAGAATGTGCCCCCATCAGACCTCAGATCAGCCCACCCAGCCATATAAGGATAAAATAAAAACCTCCCTTACCTCTCCTGCGCCACGGCTCCGCTCCTGGTCCGGCGCTCCTCTGTCCTCTCCGGCCGGCGCTGCACTGTCACCTGACTGCGTGCAGCGTCAGGTCATAGTGCGCGCACTATGTCTTGCCGCTGTACACGGTCAGGACAGTGCAGAGCCGGCCCGTAGAAGACAGAGGAGCGCCGGACCCGGAGTGGAGCCGTGGCGCAGGAGAGGTAAGGGAGGTTTTTATTTTATCCTTATATGGCTGGGTGGGCTGATCTGAGGTCTGATGGGGGTCCCGGCACCTTCTACATACTAGTGAGCTCACTAGTATTCGCTTTATAAGACGCACAGCAATTTTCCCCCTACTTTTTTGGGGGGGAAAGTGCGTCTTATAAAGCGAAAAATACATTACTTTTTTTTCCCCACTGTATATTCCACAGCGCTTTACAGACATTAGCATCCAACTGTCCCCAATGGGGCTCACAATCTAAGTTCCCTATCAGTATGTCTTTGGAGTGTGGGGGGAAACCCACGAAAACACGGGGAGAACATACAAACTTCATGCAGGTGTTGTTCTTTATCGGATTTGAACTCAGCATCGGAACAGCATCGGAACAGGGAGGAGGAGACGAGGAGGAGAAAAAAACTCCTTGGCTGTGACGCTATCTGATGTGATTGGACCGCGGCACAGCCAGGGAGAAGGAGACGCCCATTGAGAAACCCGGGGGTCTCCTCCTCCCTGTTCCGATGCTCAGTATTAGCATACTGAGCGGGAGAAATACTGAGGGCCACAGCGGGGCGGAGGAGCGCTATTTTCAAAAACCGGACCGGGTGCCAGCATCAGCGGGGGGTGCCATACCAATAAAGATATTTAGTTACTGAAAGATAAACCCATGAAAGGTCCTCTTTAAAGGGGTAGTCTAGGTCATAGCTGAACCCGGACATAATCCCTTCTTCCCCCACTCAGTCCCTCTGACATGAGCATCCCTGATAGAAACACAGTGTTGATGTCACAGTGGGAAACACAGTTGTGATGTCATAGAGGCTTACCTAGATATGTGATGTCACAGCTACCTTCCAGACCAAAACTTGAGATATCACAATAGTGTCTGACCTATGGGGCCCTCGCCAATCACAAGAACAGATGTCTGTGTTTCCCCATTTGTCTGGAGTGGCAGACATGTCTGCCATTCCATACGGCTTTATGGGACTGTCAGTAATAATCAAGTACAAGTGATTGTACCCCGGCAGTCCCAGTAGTAGAGTTGGATGAAGTGCAGGATATGCATGTGTGTCTGACTCTATAAAGGGGGGAAGATGGGCCCCTTTTCTTGTGATTGTCAGGGACCCTACAGTTGGACCCCCACAGATCTGACACTTATCCCCTGTCCTGTGTTCTTCATTACACATACAGAGAGCCTCCCATGTAGTGCTGTGGGTCCCTCTAGTGGTGATTATTGTTACCTGCCGTCTTCATCATAAATATAAATCAGCCTTTCTGTCTTATGCTGCTGTCTTCCACCTTCCAGTATTACACTCATGTATAAAATGCATAAAAATATCAGTAAGTACAGTGACAGTCAGAGGAGCCTGGTAATGCTCAATATGTGCTGTTTGACTAGACAACCCTCACTTTAAAGTTATCCAGGTTCTTAAAACTGATGGCATATCCTGAGGATTGGTCATCAGTATCTACAGGCAGGAAAACCTCTTTAAGGTCCCATACTGACATTTCCTTTCCCTTGGGGTCCATTCACACGACCGTAGGCTGTCCCTGCCTGTATTGCGGACCTCAAACTGCGGTTCTGCAATATACGGGCATCAGCCATGTGAATACCGTATCACGGATGCAGACCTATTGACTTGAATGGGTCCGCAATCCTCAAGATACGGCGCAGTGTGGAACGGAAGTGCTACCTTGGGCTTTTGATGCATGCCTCTGCACCACAAAAGATAGGACATCCTATCTTTTGCTGAATATTGCAGATCGCGGACCCTTTCAAGTGAATGGGCCAGTGCCGCAATACGGGATTCACACGGCCGGAGCCCATGCATTGTGGACCGCAGTTTGCTTTATATTATTATTCTTTGTTTTATATATGCCATAGATATGAAATCTTTGTCAGCCAGATATTCTTGTGCCTGTCTATGATGACTGGCAAACCTTCCCCTGACATTTGTCACCAGGTGAGACAGGGATCAGACAGATTGCATTTGGACATGTCCAATTATATCAACCTGTGGTGGATATGTATGCAACGTTCTTCTTGGTCCACTTGTCTTGGGGGTTACACACAAGCTTGGTGATGCTTCTACTCTACTTGTGAGAGGAGGAGAGTGCAACTGTGCATGCTCCGCTTCCTCTGACAAGCAGAGATGAAGCATCACGCTTCCTCTGACAAGCAGAGATGATGGATTAATGCGCAGCCTTGAGAAGGAGCTTGTGGACCAAAATGAATGGCTCATGTTTATCCACCACATCTGGATTCACTAAGTTGACAGAGCTATCGGAGATAAAGAAACATCTAGGTGCAACCACTGCCACCAATGTGTTATCTCAATAAAGACAATGGGGCACATCTATTAAGCCCCTGCGCTGGCGGTGGATCACCGAAGTTATGTAGAGCCGCCGGCCTTTACATAACTTCAGCGCATCCACCACTGATTCTAAATGTAAGACAGCTTCCTTACTGTCTTACATTTAGACCATTTTCTATGCCTAAACCAGGTGTAGAAAATGATGAATGAGACGCGCCTGATGTCCCGTCCCCTTCCCCGCCCTCACACCATGCCCTTTTTTTAGACCTGGCATGAGCAGGGAAGGAGACAGATTCTGTTGCAACATCGCATGCAACAGAATCTGCGCCAGATTTACGCCACAAAAGTGGTGTATATCTGTTGATAAATGACCCCCAACATATTTTTAATACATTTGAATTGATAAATGACTTATTTTTTACATGCTCTTTGCATTTAAGAATATTTTTATGGCTAACCCATCTAAGATGTCATTTCCATGTGAGAAAAGGTCTAGTTCTCCAGAGAACTTCCTATATTTGTGAATTTGATAATGATAGGTATCTCACATGCTTCAGCTCCTCTTTACTATCTTCATACAACTAGATGACTGGATGAACTCATATACAGATGGTTGTGTATTTTTCTCCACTAAACTATTGTTGACCCCTTAAAGGTAGTCTGTCACCAACTTCAGTCATGTCAAACTGTTACTACCACATTTGGACCACACACACAGATAACACTTGGCACTTCTATGACTGCAGTATTCCAATCTTTTAAACCATATGCAAATGTTGTTTGCAAGTACCCATGGGCGGTGTTTGCCATTCCAAGTGCCCAGGCCCCCTGGCGTCACTTCACATGGATACTGGGCAGGCTAACTGCTATAGAGGTTTGCATATGGTTTAAACTCCATTTTTGGAACATTGCAGCCACAGAAGTGGCAAAAAAAGGTGCCATGTGTTATCCATGTGTGTGACCCACACTGCTGTATTTTGACATGATTGAAGTTGGTGACAGACTCTCAACCTAAACCGCCAATTTTGGCAGATGTGGCTGACCATCTAATATGTATTGGGGCCTCCCAACTCTCCTTCGATACCAGATGTCTGGGAAGATAAGGATCAGGCAGTTGGATTTCAGCCTTTTGTTCCTTGGAAGACAAGACATTGCTAGAGGTGTCCGGCAGCAGATTCCTCCACTCCACCCCCCATTTGGGACACATGCAAACTCAGCTTGCCAGATGTATATGTGTATGGGGTACCAAGAAGACATATTAAAACAGTCAACTGACAGGTGTCTATTATGTGTGGCCGGCCTTAGTGTATTGTGCTTAAAGGTAGTTTTCCTGGAGTTTTTTATTGACGGCTTATAATTGGGATATGGCCTTCAATATCTGATTGGTGGCGCCCCCACCAATCAGCTTTCCTGGTGAGGGTTGCAGCCTCCTCATAGCTTACCAACCACAGCGCCGTGCATTGTATGGTGGCTGCGCTTGGTATTGCAGCCCAGTCTCATTCATATGAACGGGACTGAGCTGCGCCTAGGTCACATGACCAACGAATGTGACATCACTGGCCTAGGAAGTAGCCGCAGTGCTCACCAGAGCAGCTGATCGGTGGAGGCGCTGCTTGCTGCATCCCCACCAATCCTACATTACTGACCTGTCCTGAGGATTGTCATGAATATTGTACTCCCAGAAAACCCCTTTAATTTCCTATGTTTTTTATGTTTTATAATCTACATTTTTGTTGTCCTGTGTTGCTTAGGTTTTTATGTAGCCCTGCCCTGAATGTCTCTAATTTTCATGTCCTTTAGGTGGTAGGGCCTTCTGAATTGAACACAGTTCTCAAGGTGAGACTTCACCAGTGATGTAAAATAACTTCACTTTTTAACCCTTTGTCACCATGTACGTCAGATAACCATTTAGTAGCACTGGTCTGTATAGCATTACTGTGGCACCATACAGGGTAATACAGTATAGGCACGGTAATAATAATGTCTACATAGGAATGTCTCTACTATGCCATTACTCTTCCAGCACGTCTCTAATACGACTTCATGTCTTCTTTAAGGAGAACTGCGGTATGTCTGTCTGCAATGGGAAAATCTTCATACTTGGTGGACGAGGTGAGAATGGAGAGGCGACGGACACCATCTTATGTTACGATCCGGCAACCAGCATCATTACGGGGGTGGCAGCTATGCCCAGACCAGTCTCGTACCACGGCTGCGTGACAATTCACAGATACAACGAGAAGCCCTTCAAAATGTGACCTCCTGGAGAAGAAGGGACTAATAATACAAGAACACAATTAAAGGACACTTTACTATCTGGAAACTGGCCATTTAATCAGTCCATCAAAAATGTTTGGGATCCCATCACGTGGTCTAAGATGAAGCACCAAAGGGACCATGTGCTTTCTTACCACAGGTGGGGTCACCAGAGAGAAGCTGAGGCCTACACAAGAAAGTGTGGGGCAAGAAGATGATGGCGGTGCTTGTCACTGTAACATATAGGGTTGCAAACACTCAGCGATAGATCGCACTTTTTTTAAAAAAAAACAATTTTTGTCATTCTTTTAAGTACGCCAAATAGATTTTGTGCGGCTAATGCCTTATTATTTATCGGTGTGGGGAAAGGACTATCTGTATTATTTGTAAAAAAACACTTTTTTTCTATGCACTCTTTCTGTGTGTGTATGCGTCCTGAGTGTATTTAAAACATGAATCGCATGAAAGCATTTTGTGGTTTCAAGATTACGGAGATGGTAGAGGTTCTTGCCCTGTGGTATCATTGATTCTCCCTGTGTTGGGGGCGTTCACTGTATAAACGGTATTTCAAGTGCAGTTGAGAGGTAACGACAAGCTACCGGTAAAATACTGATATTGTGTGTACTTACCCCTAAGATCTAGCTGAATCTGGAAGGAGAAGATCAAAACCCCTGTCCATGGGCTGTGTCCATTATTGCAGCTCAGCTCTATTTACTGCATTGGGGACGAGTTGCAGAACCTAACACAGCCCACAGACAAAGGTGGCTCTCTTTCCAGGAAAAAAATACAGATTCTGTATTTTAACGCTGGACAAGCTTAAAGGTTAACGAAAGTTGGGCAAATGGATCACCATTCATTCAGTTGCATTCAGACTATGGTGCCTACACAAGCAATAGATTTGCAGATGGTACATTTTTAGTATGCCCATGTAAGTCAGAGCTGCTTTAGTTTATACTTTTTTTCCAACTCAAACCAATAAAAAGATTGGTTAAAAAAAACCAAAACAGTCCACCAAACACACAACAGCCATGTTGGGTGGACCCGGATTACACACAATACTCGCAGCAGTGCAGTAGGTGAATACAGGGGCGTAGCTAAAGGCTCATGGGCCCTGGTGCAAGAGTTCAGCTTGGGCCCCCCTTCCCTCATTGCTTTGTGGCCAGGGGCAGGGGAGCATATAGCCTTTGTGCTGCCTGAAGCAAAAATTTAAACTGCACCCAACCCCCCCCCATGCCAAATTCTTGACCTACCCCTTCCCTCCAGCCAGAGGTATAACTTTGCAGTTGATGGTGCGACAATGCTGCAGATTTAATCCTCTGCACTGAACAGGGTGGAAACATGTGGTAGATATCCACAAAAGTAAATTGACTAGCTGCAGATTTAAAATCTGCTTTGCATGTCCAGTTATATGTGGATTCCAGTGTGGACAGTCTCTGCAGTGTGTGAAGGAGATTTCTTCAGATCTCATCCACTTCTCTCCGTCCGTAAACACTGCGGAGTTTCTGCAGGCAGTTCTGGTGCAGAAAATCTGCACTGTTTATGTTACGCTCTCCATACAGTCTCCATATGCCCCGTATAACCATGGAATGAAATGATTAAATTCTGGCTGCCTGCAGCCACCAATAGGGGGAGCTTACGTGATGCAAAGGTATACATTGAACTCTAGAGCAAGCACCTACCTTCTCCCAGTCAGGACATTATCTGTGTACCTATGTATATGACTATAGAGGTCATTTGAGCTGTATATTATAATGACTGAGCTTCAACTACTATAAAAGAGTATCCAGAAATTAATCAGCAGAGAAATGTGGTGGTGGAATAACAGGGTGTTCAAAGGTGGAATTTAAGATTCACTTTAAAATCATGCTGGTTGCTATTTAGAGAAGTTTTTCAGATCTTTAAAGGGGTTGTCCGGGATTGGAAAAGTATGGCTGCTTTCTTCCAAAAATAGCACCATCTCTCTCCATGGGTTATGTCACACATCGGTTCCATTGGAGTCAATAGACAAAGCTGCTGTTTTTGGAAAGCAGCCATTTTTTTCTAATCTTGGACAACCCCTTTAAGCACTGATTTGCAGAATGCAATGATTGCCATGTTCTCTCCGATGTCTGTCTCCTCAGTAGGGCTAAGAGGCGATAGCAGGCCGAGCTATCATACACTCAAGCCATTGTGTCTGTGTAAAAAATGAGAGGGATGCGGTTCCCACTGGTGCACCACCGCCTCTTCCTTCTGCTGATTGGCGGGCATGACATTGATAGATGATCCCTTTAATGACTAGTCCTGGATGAGGCTTCTGTCTCTGGACAACTCTAGCAATGGAATATAAGATCTGTTCTCGGCTTTGGGCTATCTAAAGATTACTGTATTGCCAAGAGATGTACCAAAAATATAAATCAAAGGTTTGGCCAGTTTTCATCCAAACATTTGCCATTATATGTTTTTAAATCACATTTTTTCTAAAATTTATAGTATATCCATTATTAATTGCTTTTACTTTTCTCATAATGTTTTAAAAAAAAATTTTTTATTATACGTCTGGCTATAATTCTGCTCCCTGTGAAGCGTGTAGAACAGTAAGTTTTGCAGGCAGATTTTACAGAAGTGTGTTATTGTGTAGGAGTTTTAGACTTCTTTTATGTATATATTTTTTTTCTGAGCTGTGTGGCCTCATAAGGCTTTGTCTTCCAAATCCCGCAGATCCACTGACTGTCAGGGCAATCAATATCTGATACCTTTATATGATGTGCCTTTCAGTTTTCTATTTGATGTCTTAGTTTTTATTGTCATTGCTGAACATCGCTTTAAAAACTTCTCTGTATTGTGTTTGTGTGTCAACTGCTGTTAGTAGAAAACAGTTTTTATTAACCACCTAACTGTTTTGCCCAAGTCCAGCTTGAGCAGTGTGAAAAGTAGCCAACCAGAGGTGGGAGGGCTGCTTTAGATGCTGCTATCTCCTGAATGATAGCAGCTAGAAAAATGCAACTGGTCTTGTTTGAAAGCTGACAGTCCAGGCTTTCATACAAGACAGCTAAAGTCCAAGGAACAGAGGAGAAATCACTGTTAGAAATCAAGTCAGGAATAATCGTGGGTAAAACCTGTTTTTACTTTCACTTTCACCTGTATTCACAGCATCAAATTTCAATCAGTGATATCTTCCTCTGTCCTGAACATATTCATCATTCTGGTATTGTCTGAAAGCTTGGAATGTCTGCTTTCAGAAAAGACCAGTTGAATGTTTCCAGCTGCTACCATTCAGGAGGTAGCAGCATCTAAAGCAGGCCTCCCCCCTCCAGTTAGCTACTTTTCCTACTGCTGAAGCTGGACTCTGGCAAAACAGTTAAGTGGTTAAAGGGGTTTTCCAAGATTATAGCCCTGATTTATCATAGCCCGGCGCACTGCCGGATGCTGAGCCTGAATTATGACAAGACATGTGCCTCATCATAAATTCGGTGCACCATCCGGCAGTCCATGCACCTGAACTGAAATCTATGCTGGTCCGTGGCTTTTTTTTAGATTTAAGTCTTCACACCGGTAAAGTGGCCACTCGCCCAGCCCCCTCCCTGCTTTCACAATGCTGCCTTTTGGGCAGAGTGGCGAGACCGGCAAAGTAACAGCACTTGTGCAAAAAAATGTTGAAGCCGTGGACCAGAAGATCGCCAAATGGAGCTGGAACAGAGCAGCGGGGAGAAGCTAAATTTGTAATTTCATAAGGTTCCAGTTGCTCCAGGGGCTAGTTCAAAAGGGCCATAATCACTTGGACCTGAGCTAATATATCATGCAGTTTTATAATTCACTCTCCTTAGCTGAATAGCTGGGTGAGAAATCCAAAGCTACAGAACGGCAAACTGGGTTCTCCATGGTTGCCTCTAGAAGTCATCATCAAACTATTGACTGGCTCATTGAAAGGCTACAGAGCAGTTGCAGGAATGTTATGCCCCTTCTTTCTGAAGGCCTCCATACACATTAGACTATTGTCGACCAAACCCACCGTTTTTGGTAGGACTGTCCGACAATCTAATGTATATGGGGAGCTCTCAACGCTGCCCCAACAGATGATGTTGGGAAAGAGAAGGATCCGGCACTTTGTTCTTCTGGGAAGTGAGCCGGCACTAGAGGTGTCCTGTGGCAGGTTCCTGCTCTTTCCCCATTGAAGACACCTATACACTTGCCCAAGTTGAGCCCTGAAACAGGAAAGATAGGTGTAGGATACCTATAGCAGGTGTATGTGCACCATTAGGCCTCGTGCACACACCCCTACTACAGATCTGTGTAATCTGTAATCTATGCATATAAACATATAGAATGTGTGGTCCCATAGAGTAACTCCAGATTTATCTAATTTCATACATGATGTGATGTGGCGGTTTTTCCTCAAGGATTCTTCCTGAATTTATAGAAAGTATGTGGTGGTGTGTTTTCATTGGATGCTGTATTATGGAGGTATTCTTCCCTAGGAGCATTGATTTTAGAGTTGAGTTTGGTGCTTCATGGAGGCTTACACACTGTCTAATGTTCTCCAGTACTGAACTGTAGAGCTTAAGCTAGTTTCACATCTGCGTTACCAGTCTTCAGCAGGCTGTTTCAGCAGCTCTCTGGATCCAGCATGGCCATATGTTACCCCAATGGTTGCCAGATGTTACCACATGTAGCCACAGGTATGGCAAGGCGAGAGCTCCAGTAGGCTGTTGTGGCAGAGGACAGCCTGCTGGAGCTCTCTGGATCCAACATAGTCAGACATTACTGCAATGCCCGCAGACCCCAATGACACTAGTTGGTGTCCACATATTGATAAAACAGAACCCTGTTGGAGAGGTTCTTTGATTTAGGCCTCAAGCCTGATGCAGAAGAACGTAACTCCATACCATGGAGCTGTAGGCACTCCATATGACTCTGTATAGGGCTCCGTGCGTCACCATACTCTTGTAAGAATATATACCCCCATAATACGGCATACTCCATGCTACATGCTTTTCTAATTCTTATTTTTATAAAATTTATCATCGTAAGACATTATTTCAGCCAAGTTTATCTGAATAATGAAAGAAGGCTTACCTGAAGTAGAAAAAGTTCCATTACAGGAAAAGTATTAGAAAATTTATGATGAACCCGGTTGCCGCCAAACCAGAGGCAGCTTCTAACGTTTTTGGATCTGCTGTATCTTATATAAGATGGAGATAAAGAGCTGCAGTTATACCAGCAGTGTCACGTCAGGCCATGTTTGTCATAGACCTCCATACAGTATAATAGAAATTTTTGGGATTCACAAGATGACAGGGACCACTAGACTGAACAGTTGTAGGCCTGCATCTGGGCCTTGGTTTGCCAGAAATAGGTAGGTATTGGAAATTCAGTCCTCTCATGCCTGCTTGCACATAACCAGTATATTTTAAGTGCAATTTTTTTTTCCAGTTTAACAGTTTTTACCAGTACTGACATCTTTTAACTGGTTTTCGCCTCATTTGGACAAAGGGATGATCTGCGTGCCTGAGTTTTGTATTGTGTATATATAAACTGTAGGGGGTTTCTTTCTTGCAATAGGGATGCGCCTGGTAATTGTTAGTACATACCGATACTGCAGAGTTGACAGCATCTCGTCATTGGGATTTCCTTCCACAAATCAGGTTCCATACGGACTGAATTCTGTAAAATTTTCATTGATAGACACAAACCCAGAAGGAATGAAGGGAGACTACGGGATGGAGCAATTACCAGGCCTTTATTTTTGTACAGTAATGCTTTATTTTAGTGTATTTTTTCTTGAATATGTTGGAACGGTTTCCTGTATAATATGACAATTATAATATTGTTACCAATGTCTGATCTTAATAAAGATTAAAAAAATTGTGGTGAGTTTATATTCTATCGGAGAAAAGGGGAAGGTGGATCCAAATAACCTTCCTCTTACAGTTCTCCATCATAACCTTTGTGACATCCACATTTACACTGTTTTTTATACCTCACATAGAAAATGTATATATATATACAGTACAGACCAAAAGTTTGGACACACCTTCGCATTCAAATAGTTTTCTGTATTTTCATGACTATGAAAATTGTAGATTCACACTGAAGGCATCAAAACTATGAATTAACACATGTGGAATTACCGTATATACTTAAAGGGGTTATCCCACGAATAATGTAAAAAATGAAAATCAGCCATCATATAGTACATGACAACCTCTTTTTAACAAAGCTAGAACCAGCCCTGTACCTCACATGGATCCAGAGATCTCCACATTCATTGCTCTGCTAAATTTATATCAAGCTGACAGCTCAAGGGGAGTGTCTTTTGTGCTGCAGATAAGGGGGCGTGTCCATGCTCTACCTATCACAGCTCAGGAGGCAGTTGAAAGATGAAACTGAGCATGTGCGGCCATCTCAGTGAGCAGGTCAAAGAAATAAGAAAATAAGTGGCACGATACAGGCACATTTTACTGAATAAGTCAGTAGCGGTACAGAATTTTTAATGACATGCAATTACAAAAGTATTTAGATCCAGGTGCTGGTTTGAAAACTGTAGAATATTTTTCGTGGGACAACCCCTTTAACAAAAGAGTGTGAAACAACTGAAAATATGTCTTATATTCTAGGTTCTTGAAAGTAGCCACCTTTTGCTTTGATTACTGCTTTGCACACTCTTGGCATTCTCTTGATGAGCTTCAAGAGGTAGTCACCTGAAATGGTATTCCAACAGTCTTGAAGGAGTTCCCAGAGATGCTTAGCACTTGTTGGCTCTTTTGTCTTCACCATCTCGACTGGGTTCAGGTCTGGCGACTGTGGAGTCCAGGTCATCTGGCGTAGCACCCCATCACTCTCCTTGGTCAAATAGCCCTTACACAGTCTTGAGGTGTGTTTGGGGTCATTGTCCTGTTGATAAATAAATGATGGTCCAACTAAACGCAAACCGGATGGAATAGCATGCTGCTGAAAGATGCTGTGGTAGCCATGCTGGTTCAGTATGCCTTCAATTTTGAATAAGTCCCCAACAGTGTCACCAGCAAAGCACCCCCACACCATCACACCTCCTCCTCCATGCTTCACGGTGGGAACCAGGCATGTAGAGTCCATCCGTTCACCTTTTCTGCGTTGCACAAAGACACGGTGGTTGGAACCAAAGATCTCAAATTTGGACTCATCAGACCAAAGCACAGATTTCCACTGGTCTAATGTCCATTCCTTGTGTTCTTTAGCCCAAACAAGTCTCTTCTGCTTGTTTCCTGTCCTTAGCAGTGGTTTCCTAGCAGCTATTTTACCATGAAGGCCTGCTGCACACAGTCTCCTCTTAACAGTTGTTGTAGAGATGTGTCTGCTGCTAGAACTCTGTGTGGCATTGACCTGGTCTCTAATCTGAGCTGCTGTTAACCTGCGATTTCTGAGGCTGGTGACTCGGATGAACTTATCCTCCGCAGCAGAGGTGACTCTTGGTCTTCCTTTCCTGGGGCGGTCCTCATGTGAGCCAGTTTCTTTGTAGCGCTTGATGGTTTTTGCGACTGCACTTTCAAAGTTTTCCCAATTTTTCGGACTGACTGACCTTCATTTCTTAAAGTAATGATGGCCACTCGTTTTTCTTTACTTAGTATTTGTATTATGGCAAGAAAAAAGCAGCTAACAGTCTATTCAGTAGGACTATCAGCTGTGTATCCACCTGACTTCTGCCCAACACAACTCATGGTCCCAACCCAATTTATAAGGCAAGAAATCCCACTTATTAAACCTGACAGGGCACACCTGTGAAGTGAAAACCATTTCAGGTGACTACCTCTTGAAGCTCATTAAGAGAATGCCAAGAGTGTGCAAAGCAGTAATCAAAGCAAAAGGTGGCTACTTTGAAGAACCTAGAATATAAGACATATTTTCAGTTGTTTCACACTTTGTTGTTAAGTATATAATTCCACATGTGTTAATTCACAGTTTTGATGCCTTCAGTGTGAATCTACAATTTTCATAGTCATGAAAATACAGAAAACTCTTTGAATCAGAAGGTGTGTCCAAACTTTTGGTCTGTACTGTATATAAACAGTTCTACTTCTGTTGAGTTCATTGATGATCTAGTCTCGGTAATGTATGTATCTATGCAGAGGTACTGAAATGGCCAAGTGGCCAGTGCTACGCTGTTTCTGTAACTCCCGAGCAGCTTTCTGTACTACGCTGTTTGCATAGCTCCCATTGACTGCTATGGGAATTATGAAAACACCGGAATGATGGCTTCTTGGATGTTTCTGTAAGTCCAGTCAACCGCGATCGGAGTTTACTATGGTCATTCCCATATCAGTCATGAAAGGCTGAGATGGCAATACCTGTAGCTCTACGTTCACACACATCCTAAAATAAATGCTGTGGGGCTAGTCTGATCATTTGCTAAATTCCACAGTGGTACATGCTGATGTAACCCATTGCAATGAAATGGTTGAAATCCAGAGGAAACGTCCGCCAGAAATGGGACTTGTTGGTGAGTTGAAAATCCACAGCATGCCTAGAATGCAGATTTTTACACTGTAAGGGCTCATGCACGCGAACGTATTTTATGTCTGTTCCGTTATTTTTTCGGCCCATATACGGAACCATTTACTTCAAAGGGGTTGCAAAAAACAGAAATGACTCCCTGTGCATTCTGTGTCCATATGTCCGTTCCGCAAAAAAAATAGAACATGTCCTATTATTGTCCACATTACGGACAAGGATAGAACTGTGCTATTAGGGGCCAGCTGTTCTGTTCTGCAAAATGGGAAATGCACATGGCCGGTATCAGTGTTTTGCAAATCCGCAATTTGAAGACCGGAAAAAACGGCTACAGCACACGACTGTTTCTGTATTGCATTCCACAAAATATGGCCGCCTTCCACGTGCAAACCAAGAAAAAAACAAAATTTTTCTCAGTCCCAATGACTGTTCTCATACGCAAAACGGAGCAGAATGGACATACGGATGTGGACAGCACATGGAGGGCATCCGTGTGCTCTCTATTTTTGTTTTTTTTCTGCTGATCCATAGAAATGAATGAGTCGTGTGCAATCCACAAAAAAATGCAGATCGGACACAGATCCTAAATACGGTCGTTTACATGAGGCGTTAGTAAGAATTTGCAATTACAGATAAAGATTGTATTCATGCTATAGTACACAGTTCACTGGGCTCTAATTTGAGTCCTCAGATTTTTTTTTACATTTCTGACAGAAGCTGAAACTTTATAATGTCTTGATGACACAGGATACTGGAAAAACTTGTTGGAACAGTTATGAGAAATGGACGACAGATAACCTTACTCAGGGTATGGGCTGGAAACACCTGAGCGCTGTACTCTGCTATGTCTAGTCCCACAGAGAAAGAATGCAATGTTCTCAGGATCAGTGGGGGTCCCATTGGTCAGACACCCAGAAATTAGTTGTTCCTTATCCCGTAGATAGGGGATACCCAGGGCCGGCCTTTGGGGTGTGCGACCCGTGCGGTTGCACAGGGCGCTTCACTCCCGGCCAGTTAAGGGGGCGCCCTGCCAGAGCGCCCCCTTAATGGCCCGGCCTGCTCCTGTACAGCTGCACTTGCAGGGCCGCACTGCCCCTGCCTAATTGGCGGTGCGGCCCTGCAAGTGCCGCACAGTTGGGGGTGGCGGTGGGGCAGAGGGAGATGAGCGCTTCCATTGTGGAAGCGCTCATCTCCATAGTCTGCCTTTGGAGATGCGGGGCAGGGGAGGGAGAGGCGTCTCCCCTGCCTGTTCCTCTGATAGGCTGCAGGCACTAGGCCTGCAGCCTATCAGAGGCCAGCTCAGGCGGCGCGATGACGTCATCGCGCCGCCTGAGCCGTACAGCGCGGGACACAGGCCGGAGGAGGCCTGCATCGCATCGCTGCCAGTTCCATGGAGGTAAGTAAGTGTTTATTTTTTTTATTGTTGCAGTCACGGAGGCACTGGGGGCATTTTTATTGGCACATGGGGGCATTTTTACTGGCACATGGGGGCATTTTACTGGCGCATGGGGGCACTGGGGGCATGTTTACTGGCACATGGGGGCATTTTACTGGCACATGGGGGCACTGGGGGCATTTTTACTGGCACATAGTGGCATTTTACTGGCACATGGGGGTATTGTGGGCATTGTTACTGGCACATGGGGGCACTGGGGGCATTTTACTGGCACTGGGGGCATTTTACTGGCACATGGGGGCACTTTTACTGGCACTGGGGGCATTTTTACTGGCACAAGGGGGCACTGGGGGCATTTTTATTGGCACATGGGAGCATTTTACTGGCACTGGGGGCATTTTTACTGGCACATGGGGCATTGGAGCATTTTTACTGGCACATGGGGGCATTTTTCTGGCACTTGGGGCACTGGGGGCATTATTACAGGCACTGGGGGCATTTGGTACTGGCACATGGCACTGGGGGGCATTTCTTAATGGCATGGGAGCACTGGGGGCATTTCTTACTGGCACATGGGGGCACTGGGGGCATTTTTGCTGGCACTGGGGGCATTTCTTACTGGCACATGGGGGCACTGGAAGCATTTTTACTGGAACATGGCACTGGAGGCATTTCTTACTGGCACATGGGGGCATTTTACTGGCACTTGGAGGCATTTCTTAATGGCACGGGAGCCCTGGGGGCATTTTTACTGGCTCTGGGGCACTGGGAGCATTTCTTAATAGCACGGGAGCACTGGGGGCATTTTTCTGGCACATGGGGGCACTGGGGCATTTCTTACTGGCACATGGGGGCACTGGGGCATTTCTTACTGGCACATAATTTGGGGGGCATCTATGGGGGTGGGAGCACTTCTTACTGGCACATTGGAAGCATTATTACTTCTGGGGCACAGTGGGGACATTAGTACTGTTGGGAGCGCTATTACTAACAAGTGCACTCTGGCAGAGAATTATTAGTTGGGACTTTGGGGGCACTATTACTGTGGGGGGCACTATTACTGTGGGGGCACCCTGGCACAGTATCAGCGCAGTTATTTCTGGGGAGCGTTATGTTTACAATATTACTGGGCGCACTATTACGGAACACTATTTGCTGGGCGCAGTTATTTTAGGACACTGTGTAAACTAAGATTTTTTTTTGTCAAACTGCAGAGATGAGAAATGGCTGAAAAATGGCGTCTGGTCTGAAAGGAGAAGATGAGGAAAGAGAAGATCTACATCAGAGGAGACGTCACTGGATGTACGAGGTATGGGGCGCTGTATTAGGCTACATTCACACGAACATTGTGTTTTGCAGTGTGCAAATTGCGGATCCGCAAAAAAAAGCATGATGTTCCGTAAGGCATCCGTTTTTTTTTTTCAGATCCACTGTAACAATGCCTATCCTTGTCCGCAAAACGGACAAAAATAGGAGTGGACATACAGATGCGGACAGCACACAGTGTTCATTGAAGTGAATGGGTCCGCATCTGAGCCGCAAAATATGCAGATCGGAGGCTGCAAAAACAACTGTCGTGTGAATGTAGCCTTCCCTGTATGTTCTGTAGTGATATACGTAATGTTAGGA
Source organism: Rhinella marina (assembly GCA_900303285.1). Classification (NCBI taxonomy): domain Eukaryota; kingdom Metazoa; phylum Chordata; class Amphibia; order Anura; family Bufonidae; genus Rhinella; species Rhinella marina. Next base: position 6,972 of record ONZH01023746.1, on the reverse strand, counting down.
GGAAAAAGGTTAGGGTGAGAATTTGGCATGGGGGGGTTCAATTTTTGACTTGGCCGGCAGAAAAGCTAGGTGCACCAGCGCTGGGGGGGGGGGGGTGCCCAAGCTGAACTCTTGCACCAGGGCCCATGAGCCTTTAGCTACGCCCCTGGCTGCGCGAATACCCACTGACTCATCCTGCGCATGTATGACGCCGTGTCGCCCTCCCTGATTGGCTAGCAGGGACCATGGAAGGCCACAGCGGCGCCAGACAGTTACCTGCGGCTGCACTGTGTTAGCCAATCAGGGAGGGCGACGCGACGTGCTGTGCGGCTGACGTCACACATGCGCAGGGCGCAGAAGGACTCAGAGGGTGGTAGGGGAAAGTTAGCGGCTGAACTGCTGTAAGTGCCCCCAAACAACGTGATGACCGGGGTGGGGTGGGGGGGGGTTTAATTGGGAGTGGGACTATATACTTAAGGCCCCATCCATATACTTAAGGCCCCATCCTTATTTTATATACTTAAGGCCCCATCCTGTATAGGATAATAGAGATGGCAGTCATGGCACACATAACTCACACATGTTTAAACACCAGTGAGGGGTTTAGTGATGTGAGCTATATGTGTGCCATCTCCATTATCCCATACAGGAAAATATAGTGACATTATTAAAAGTCAGACTGTATAGAGAGCTATAAATACAGTGCAGAGATATATAGAGAATAGAGTGATATAGGACAATATAGAAAGCTATAAATACAGTGCAGAGATATATAGTGTGATATAGGACAGTATAGAGAGCTATAAATACAGTGTGTGTATGTGTGTGTGTATATATATATATATATACTGTCCTACTCTATATATCTCTGCACTGTATTTATAGCTCTCTATACAGTCCTATATCACTCTATATATCTCTACACTCTATTTATAGCTCTATACTGTAGGACGTTAGTACTGTCACTCGGGGGGGGGGGGGGGGCGCCGAGAGAAAGTTTTGCACAGGGCGCCATCTACCCTAAGGCCGGCCCTGGGGATACCTTTCAAGCTTGGCACAACCCCTTTAATATTGCATACAACGTATTGGGGCTCCGAAGCAGGTGGATGGTCACGGCACCGCTGCTAACGAAGTTGCATCGACAAAATAGGCTTCAATTTTCGCAGCAGTGTCAGAATTGGACTTCCAGTGAGTCACTTTTCTGCTTCATCTAATGGATGGACGTTGGTGAGAAACATCAGAGAACAAACACCCTGCAACCATTTCTGGAAGAACACAAGATGGTGGTGGCAGCACTATGGTCTGGGGAATGTTTTTGTGGCTTTCTCTGGGCCCACTCATCCATGTGGAAGGTACTCTCTACCTATTTGGGTATGAATCTATTCTTTTTTTTTTTTTTTTTTAAATTCTATTTATTGAATTTTTCGAAAAGAACAACATGTACAGACAACATTGTAATAATAATTGTTGTGATAAGAAAAACAAGCAATGTACATAATCAAAGGTATTGAATGTCAACAGTCAGTCTATTAACGAACCTTCAGAAACATATCAATCTCCTATAACCCCCTCCCCCCCCAAAACCCTCCCTCCCTTTTCTGTGTAGCCATTTTCAAAAATGAGCTAAATGTCGTAGGGAATCCTCATGTACTCGATGAGACCTGTATAGGGGTGCGTCCATGTAATACCTCATATAGGTACCACGTGGTTTGATCAAAATGTGATATCAGTTTAGCTTTGACGAGTCAGGTAGGGTGTGTATAAAGAGGGACCATTTTTCAAAGAAACGTCTTGTCAATTTGTCTTTGTCAGACAGAGTGTGAATCCAATCCATATTGAACAAATGGGTGATTTTAGATTGAACAAAGGAAATGGATGGGGTCTCAGGATCAAGCCATTTATGCAATATGCTTTTCCTTGTTGCCGCTGCCCAGACATGTAGGAGGGCTTTATGGCTTCTACTGATGATGTGCTGCTCATCTGGCAAAATATTGAAAATAGCCCAGTGGGAGGTAACGGAAAAAGAGACCTTGTAAGTAGCTAAAATATGTAATCTCACTTGTTCCCATAGGTCCTGAATACCTGTGCAGCTCCAAAGATGGTGAAATAAGTCAGTGTTTGGGGCACCGCACTTGGAACAAGAGTATAGCTCATCAGGGGACATCTTATGTTTGACATGCGGAGTAATATATGCCCTGTAGAATACCATTAATGCCATATCTGTGTAGCTGCTGACAGGGGAATGTTTTTGTATTTTTAATGTGGCCTCTAATAAAGTCTTAATATGAAGATCTGGGAAGTCTTTGATCCATTTTAGTGGCCCTGCCGAAACCGATTCCCAATCAATTAGTGGTTTGAGGAAATTATATATGATGCTAGTGGATGAAACCATAGTTCTCCCTCTTTTAAGGAACGTATTTAGACAAGCACCTCTAGATTTGAAAGGAATATTAGATAGGCATTTTTGGACAAAACTGTGGGCCTATAAGTAAATAAATTGGTTATGGGCAAAAGCTGGAAATCGTTGTAGGGCCTCTGAGTAAGGAAGCATAGAATAACTATTGTCTAATACATCCACTATCAATGAGCAGCCTTGTGCTGCTAATATGGAGTAGGGTCCGGGAGGTCTGCCTTCCAGGAAGTTTCGGTGCCCTAGAAAAGGTTGAAATAGCGTATTCATGCCATCTAGCTTGCTCATTTTCTGGACTTTAAGCCATGCTTGTATGACCGACCATAGAATAGGGAATTCTTTTACCATGGGTGGAAGGGAGGTAGTGGGCAAATGTAAAAGAGCCATTAAGGAAATATGTGGGAAGAATTGTTGCTCCATAGACACATTGGCAAAATGTGATTTCCCCCTCAACCAATCTAAAGCATAGTGGAAATTAGCTGCTAGATTATAAAGCAAAATATCTGGGAAGTTAAGGCCTCCTAATACACGTGGTTGTTGCAATTTAAATAGACTGATGCGGCTCCTCCAAGTAGAGTTCCAAATAAACCGCCTAAACGTGCGTTGTAACAGCTTAATGTCTGATAAATGAAGTAAAAGCGGAAGAGTTTGTATTAGGTAAAGTATTTTTGGGAAGGCTACCATTTTAAGGAGGTGGCACCTCCCAGAGAAGGATAATGAAAAATGTTGCCAAGATTGCACTAGGGTTATGATAGAAGTTATGAGGGGGCGATAATTCAATTTATATAAGTGAGCCGGATTAGCTGTCTGCTTAATACCCAAATAAGTAATAGATTCTGAACTCCACCTAAAGGGGAATGAGGCACCTAGGTGTCTCCTGGCAGTACGAAAAATCAGAAGAGCCTCTGATTTAGTAAAGTTGACCTTAAATCCCGATATATCACCAAATAGGTTGATGGTATCTAAAATATCTGGAATCGCCTGACGAGGATTAGATATGAGTAATAATATATCATCTGCAAATGCTAAGAATTTGGTTTCAACTGATCCAACATATATACCCCTAAAAGAGGGAAGCGCCTGTATTGTTCTAATTAAGGGATCTAGAGCCAGATTAAATAATAATGGGGATAATGGACAACCTTGTCGCGTACCTCTGCCCACTTTAAATGGGGAGGAGCACAAGGAATGAACCCACATTGAAGAGCAAGGATTGTGGTAGATCATTTGAATCGCCGAGCAAAACAGGGGACCAAATTCACGTAAACGTAAAAGTTCCTGTAGATACTGCCAGGAGACACGATCAAATGCCTTGTCTGCATCGAAGCTAACTAGAATATTCTTAGTCTGTCTGTGGGCCCTACTATATGATATTGCTCCCACTGCCGTCCTAATATTATAGGTAATAGATCTACCCAACATGAACCCAGTTTGTGATGGGTGAATAAGGTGAGACAGAATGGTTTGCAACCTATTGGCCAGTAATTTGGTGAACACTTTAAAATCCATATTCAAGAGCGATATGGGGCGATAAGATTCCACTAAGAGATGATCCTTTCCTGGTTTCGGCAAGACAGTTATACATGCCTCATTAAAGCCATCAGGTATGGTTCTGAATGTAATAATATGGTTATATAAAGTGTGTAGATAAGGGGTTAATGTGGGATTCAGTAATCTATAGTATTCATTCCCAAATCCATCGGGCCTAGGTGCTTTCGATAATTTAAGGGATTTAATAGTAAACTGAATTTCTTCCTTGCTAATGGGAGCGTTTAATATTATCCTATGGTCATCGGTTAGAGTAGGCAACAAATTAGGATTAAGGAAATTATGCATAGCAGGAATATCCTCCTGGGTGGCAGTATATAAGGATTCAAAAATTTTTTTGAAGTGCTCACTAATGTCTTTTGGGTGTGTAATGTGGGTACCCGATTGCGTTTTGATCTTGGAAATTTTTTTGCTGTTCTGAAAGGTTTCGTCAGGGAGGCTAGTAATCTATCAGGTTTATTACCCCATCGAAAAAACCTATGCCTCTGATAATTGACATCCATCAGTGCTCGTTCATGAGCAATGGCTTCAGCCTCTAACTTAGCATCTAAATACTTCTGTTTAGTTTCTGGGTTATTATACAACTTAAATTGCTTATATGCCTGAGTAAGAGCATTTTGCGAAGATCGCAAGGAGGCAGCTAATTTTTTTTTGGTTTATGAGAAACATAAGAAATAATTTGTCCCCTAATCTGTCACGGGGGAGACAAGGGAAAGTGTGCCCTGTACTGAACCCCACTTCTTTCCCTACCTACTTACAGTTGGAGCCCTAAGCGGCAACACCGTAACTTGGCGGCGTTCCCTATACTGCGTAAGTGCACAGGGAGGGAAAGGGATACACAGGGAGAGACCAAACACAGACAGTACAAACACAATAACAGAATGGTAAACTAGCCGGGTCAAAATACAGGAGGTCACATCACATACCAAGGGTCAAGCAAAGAATAGTCAAAGTCCGAGTCCAAAATCCGAAATACCAAAATATCCAATACAGCAAGGTCACACACAGCACTGATCAAAGGGAGAAGACTAATCACAGGCACTGAGTGAGGAAGTTGCCATCTTTAAATAGCCCGCCCAGGATCATGTGATGTGGCCAGCATCACATGACCTGAGGCGGAGCAAGCTGTCAAAACAATATGTAAAGTAGCCATGTGGTGTGATCAGCACCACATGGCTAAACCCAAACAGAGAATTAACTGATGAAGTGCTGGCTGACCAGACCAGCACTTCAATTCCCTTACTGCTCGTCTCTAGGGGGGCGCTGCATGAGGGAAGCGCGCCGCCTGCTTCCCATGACAGTACCCCCCCCTTCACGAGGGGCCACCGGACCCTTACCAGCGGGAGCCGGTTTATCAGGATGCTGCAGATGAAATTTCCTGATAAGCGAGTCTGCATGCATCCTGGTCAACGGTACCCAAGATCTGTCCTCTGGCCCGAACCCCTTCCAATGCACAAGATACTGGAAGGAGTTTCGGACCTTCCTTACGTCAACGATCCTAGCAACCTCATGCTCCATTTGTCCCGCCACCTCAACCGGAGGTGGAGACTGTTCCTCAGGACCAACAGGAGCAACATAACGTTTAAGCAGGGAAATATGAAATACGTTATGTATGCCCAGCGAGACGGGTAAACCCAACTTAAAGGACACCGGATTAATCACCTTGGTGATTTTTATATGGCCCAATGAAGCGAGGCGCAAACTTATACGATGGTACCTTCATGTGTAAATTCTTGGTGGACAACCAAACTTTGTCCCCCAACTTAAAATCGACACCCTTAGAGCGTCTCTTATCAGCCTTAGCTTTTTGTATCTCTTGGGCCTTTTTCAGGTTCAATTGAACCTGTGCCCAACTGTGCACAGTTCCTGAGAAAAAACATTGACCTCTGGGACACAGAAGTAGATGAGGAAAAAGAACCAAAACGCGGATGAAAACCCATGTTGCAAAAAGAACGGCGATACCCCAGAGGATGTATTTACATGGTTATTAATGGCAAACTCAGCCAGAGACAGGTATCTGGCCCACACATGCTGGTTATCTGCCACATAGCACCTGAGAAACTGCTCAGCAGATTGGTTAAGACGCTCAGTCTGACCGTTGGTCTCTGGATGAAAGGCCGACGAAAAGGACAGAGAAATGCCAATCTTATGACAGAAGGCCCTCCAGAACTTGGACACAAACTGCACCCCCTGTCAGAAACAATATTCTCAGGAATACCATGCAGTTTAACAATGTGGTCCATAAATACAGAAGCCAAGACCTTAGCAGATGGTAGTTTACACAACGGAATAAAATGACACATCTTGCTGAATCTGTCAACCACAACTAAAATCACAGTTTTACCCTCAGAGCAAGGCAAATCCGTTATGAAATCCATGGACAGGTGTGACCATGGTCTTACTGGGTATAGGTAATGGATGTAGCTCACCCATAGGCCGAGTCTTGGGATTTTTGGACCTGGCACAAGTGTTACACGCAGTTACAAAAGCCCTGAACATCTCTGGAAATCGATGGCCACCAATAATGCCTAGAAACTAACTCCTTAGTGGCATTGATACCAGGATGTCCACATAATGCAGAGTTATGGCACTCACCCAAGCAGTCGCAAACGCAAATGAGCCGGCACAAATAATTTGTCATTGGGGGGTACCAGTGGGAGCCAGATGTTGTCCTGCCGAGATTTCAGATTGCAAGATCAGAGGAGGTAGCGGCCACGATGATGTCAGCTGGCAGGATGGGCTCAGGAGGAACGTCAGGAGGCTGATACGCCTGAAAGCTTCGGGATAAGGCGTCAGCCTTAATGTTCTTGCTTCCAGGTCTAAAGGTAACACAAAAATCAAAAACGAGTAAAGAACAAAGCCCACCTTGCCTGTCTAGGATTCAACCGTTTAGCGGACTCCAGAAACATAAGGTTTTTATGATCCGTGAGTACCGTAATGCGGTGTAATGCCCCTTCTAAAAAATTACGCCACTCCTCAAATGCCCACTTAATTGCCAGTAACTCCCTATTACGAATATCAAATTCCTTTCAGAA